>JAMWFC010000005.1:1026215-1308541 GCA_027475525.1 Macrolepiota albuminosa | reverse complement strand
CCTAACGATTTCACAACGTCCGGAGGAATCCCTTGAAGCAACAACATAGTAGTGCCACCAATCCGAAAACAGTGACCTGTAATTCGAGGTCCGTTATTCCGCTCAACAATGGAGTTAATCCTTCTTAACAACCGGCGCAAAGTCAGACCAATCATTTGTCCGGACGCCGACCTAAAAGTGCCGACCGTGTCCGTCGTAGCACAGATGTTGACACGTGCATGGTTCTCCAATGCAAAGATGGGATCAAGCTGATTTTGCTGTGATACTAAGACAGTCTCCCCTTTGGTGCCTCCTCGCTTAGTCTTTGGCAAATGAAGAGTGCGAGTACTCGTAGGGCTAGGAGGACCAAAGTGGTTCCATGTAGGGGTGTGTGCCGTGTCAAAGTTGCGTTCGGTCTTCGGACATATCTCCTCCATGCGGATTTGCGCCCAGAAGGAAGTGGTGGCTATCGCCCAGATACACGCGTCTTCCGGGTCTGCAAGATTCAATTCTCTCCGAACCATCTCTAGCATATCGGATGACACAGGAGGCCGAGGTTGTTTAATGGACTCAGGCGGCCGCAGGTTCTCGGTACCTTTCAAGGTGTACTTTAATCTGAAGGATCCCAACCAAGGCAAGTCGTTCTGTATATGCCACGCTTTAACAGCTGAAATCTTCGCAGACGCAGTTCCTCCCGCCCTAGACCCTGCCATAGAAGCAGCAAACGCGCAGAGCACGTCTTCAGATGCTGGACGTGTGGTCGAAGGAGTAATGTCACAAGTGTGACAGAACGAGAAAAACTCTTTGATGTAAGTGTTGTATCTACTCAGGGTAGAGGTTGACCACGCGTGGTTGATCACAAAATTAATGTGCGTTTTGTCGGCTTTTATTTTCACATTGGGCTCTTGGGAAGGTGTGGTCAACGCCTGGACCCGCGACACAGAAGACCTAGAGAGTCTTTCTCTATCGTAAGAAGAACCATAAGGGTGAAATCGACCGGGATGAGTCATAGCGCTATGACTCGCATCATTAGAAGGACACGACGTTTTCGCCCCATTCGAAGATCGCGAGATTTTGCACCTGGCAAAGATAAACCCTTCTGACTTTGGCATCAGTGGGTGTGAAAGCACAAGGGTAGAAGCTGATCGAGCGCTCATGTATACCCCTAATGTCTGATCAAAAAGGAGTTTTGTCAGCCCCTTGACCTTTTATTTCTACTAATGTACAATGAGAGGCAATCAACCGTCTGCAGTGCATACAAAGTCCTAAGGCAGAGCGAATAAGAAGGAACTGTGAATAAGAATGCAACATAAGGTAGGGAAATAAGACTATTTTATAATGCAGGGGATTAAAGGCCGTCTGATGTAACACACGAGCGCTGTTCAGACAGGTAGATCGTTGTGTCGAACGCTGTGATAAACATAGTCAACCAGATATCTTGGTATCTTTGGTGGGCACGGGAGCAATCTGTTTCTAGGGGGGAAGAGACCCCGGGAAGGTCCGTCTGCTAAATTTGAACCAGAAGGTATCCATTTCATCGTAATCCATATGCCTCGAGCTTGAAAACAGTCCACAACGTGACAAAGAATCAAATTTGCTGGACGCTTCTGGAGTAACCGGCGGCGAGGGCACCGACAACACCTGCGTTGTCCGATTGAAGCACGACATGACAGTTGCAGAAACTTGCGGTTGTCAGCGTGCGCACGGCCAGATCCACGGCGACCATCTCGGTCCAACCAATGTCCCTTCCATCACACTTCCAATCCTCTTTAAGTCTCCAGGCAAGCCATCTACCATCAAGCACAAGTCCGATCCCCCATGATGTAGACACGTCGACATGTAACTGCACGTGCAGTGGATCAGGAGGTCGAATAATATCAATCCCACACCAATCTTTCCGCAAAGTTTTCTTCCACCATTCAATGTCTGACAAGACCAAACCAGTTACGCGGTGTCTGACAAACCAAATGCTGAGTGGTGAGAAGCCCGCTCGAAAGGCGTACAAAGATGGGAGGTGAGAACGCCCAGTAGGAACCACTAAACAAACGTGATTTAAGGTACCAATCAAGGACTCGGTGGACTTAAGGGTCATCGAAGCGAGTACTGACCATTCTTCCAACTTTGCCAAGTATTTTTCCTTTTTATTCGGCGGTAAAGAAACCATTCTATTACATATAGACCAATCGAAACTGATATACCTGAAGGAATCAGCAAACGGAGTATGTTTGTCGGGGGCCCATGGCCACCCTAAGTGTCTGGCCATGGCCCAGATGAGTGACTTGTCGTAAGAATATGAATGTTGATGGCTATCTGTGTCCGAGCTCAAAATTGGATATTGGAAGAAGACGAAGTCGTCGACCCATTTGAGTATGGCGTCGACGCCTCGATAGAGAAATATTTGAACAATAGCGTCTGCAACAGAACCGAAGATGCCGGGCGAGCAAGAAGCCCCAAAATTAAGTCGAAAGTCGTAGTGTATTAGACCGTTGATAGAAACCGCCAAGAGAGGCCAATCCCACGGTCGAGTTGGAATAATTCTAAAAGCTGATTCGACATCAAAAACCGCCGCCTGCGTGCCGATAGGTGCGTCAGCCACCAGTAACCAGCAATCTGCGAAAGTCCCCCAATCGCACTGAAAAATCGAAGAATCAATCATGGAGTTAATCGACGCCATACTCGGATCACCACAAGGATAAGACAGATCCAAGGTAACACGTTGTTTTCCTCCGGCGCTCGATATCACGTTCAAAGGAGTGGTTCGAAAAGGGCCAAATAACATTTCGGCCTCTTCAGGAAAAAAACCGGGAGAAACTCGTCCAAGTGCAATTTCTGTAGAATATTTTGTAATAACAAACTGATGAGCGTCTCGAGAATTGTAATGATTAAGAGGGGAAAATGATTTGTGCAAACAGTAAGATTCCAATCCAATGCTAAAGCCATTGCTGAGGCCTTCCGGCACCCCAGCGAATCTGTTCAGTACCCCCGCTTCGCGTAAGGCGGTTTCCCACCTATCAGCCAACAAGGGGGTGGACAGAGGAAATATCTCCTCAAGCCGCACACGTCTGCGCTCCGTGAGCAGACGACCCACAGAGCGAGCACACATGCATATGAGTGCATGTGGTTCCCCTATTACATGTGGAGAAGCTGTTGAAAGCATAACAGACGGACTCTCCTTTCGGAGTTTTCCAGATTCTTCCGTCCTTGTGGAGGTACTTGGCGTCCTTACGACACGTCGGGAGTTTATGCTCGACGGAACCACAGGCAATGCAGCGTGACCGTCTGACAGGCTGGGAAGACGGAAAGGAGTTTGTGGAGTCGCGAGGCTTGCTCTTCTGCTAAGGACTCCATCTGAGAAATTCTGTTGTCCAGATATGCGACTCTCGATGCGTGTTGCAAGTTGAGACATTCTTGCCATACATGAGCGTGGAAATCATCCATGCGAAAGGTATGAGACTCGAGGACAAAAAGAGAACGGAGACGACGGTCGTAGTCAAACACCACCTCGAATTGGACCCTGGCGTCCGGCAAATTCTTAAGGTAGTTGAAATGACCTTCGAACGAAGCTGCAATCTCCAAGGCAATGGGTCCTCCGGCACCGTGATCCCCCTGAGCTCTGAGATGTTTCCGCATAGCAGCCACGAGATTCATACTGGTGCTGACCCAGTTGTCAAAGGAAAGCTTACTCTCCTTTGTTACATCGAAAGTGGCGTTAGGTAAACGAAGTTTCCCATTCGAGATAATGAATGCCGACTCAGGGCCAGGAGGTTTCCTTGCCGCGTGGCGACAGGCGTCGTCCGTCACCAAGTCCAAGGGTATATACTCCAGCATACCGGCCTCTAACGCCCGCTTGACCTTGTGTGGGAACACCTTGTCCGCTGAAGACAATTGATGTCCCACCATGGGAGGCCGACCATGCATCGAACGACTGATGCGGGCCTGTCGATCGTCTGCCTCCTCACCCAAGAAGATGCCCGGGGCACGACGGCCGGCGTCTTCCTGACGAGGAAAGGCAGCAGGGGGTAAAACAGGGTCCCCTGCGCCTAGAGGACGTTGATGACGCCCAAAGTTTGGTCAGCAACAAATGTAGCAATTGTGTTACCGTACCAAGAGTGTGCGTTGGGCGCGCTAAAAGTGTGGTGAGGAGTCCCGGGCAGGTCCCAGAGAACACGTCTGTGAAAAAGGGTAAAAATCGGTAACGGAGTTGGCAAATGTAAAGCACTAAGGTAAAGCGCCTAGGAAAGAGCGGTAAGCGAACACGGCAAAGGTAAGCGGCAAGAGCACGATAAGCTTAGCGAAGTCTAAGCGTCGATAATGCCTGCCATAGTTGCAAGGTGCGAGTATGTCGAGTATTAGCGAACGTCTGCAACTGCCGATGAGTTTGACGTTGCCGATCGTAGCGTAAATGAGCTCTTGAGCGTAAGGGAGACTGACGAACGTCTGCAACTGCCGATGAGTTTGACGTTGCCGATCGTAGCGTAAATGAGCTCTTGAGCGTAAGGGAGACTGAGAAAAGGGGAGTAGTGAACTCTGGTCTATTCGTCCCTTGTGTATGTACAAGTCGGTAAGTAATATATATACTACAAGGAGTTCACCGTCGCCAGTGACCAACCATCGCCAAAGTGCAGTAAACTGGAAAATTTCATAGGGGTAGCTCCAACGGTTTCAGATCCCTACCGTCTTTTCAAGACCCTTGGCACCACCAGGCGGCAGATCGCGGTGCTAAACCATCAATTCATCACCCTTCTGTCTGTCCAAAGTGCTTAGCAATGTCAGGCGCCGAATCGAGGATCGCGGTGCTAAACCATCAATTCATCACCCTTCTGTCTGTCCAAAGTGCTTAGCAATGTCAGGCGCCGAATCGAGGCGCTAAGCGGTGTCAGACGCCAAGGTCAAACGCCAAGCTGTCCGTCAGTTTTTGATAGATCATCAGACTTCTCGCTAAGCGCTGTCGTCAGTGACTGATGCCATCTGTCAGTTGTCATTCTGTCTGCCATCGGCGCTATCACTGATCGGATCTGCTTCTTGCCGTGCGCGGCCGTCAAATATCGCCAAAATTAGATAATTAGCGCGCGCTAAGGTATTTTGAGTTGGTGCCACGTTGCCGTAGCCTGCCGTTGATGCGCTGATCCTGTATGGGGTCCTATCATCTCCCCCCAACTGAAAAATTGACTGTCCTCAGTCACCAAATATGGTTACCGTTACCGCTTTTGTGACATGTGGTCCGTGCGTTCTTGAGATTTTGTTTATAGTCCTAGCGCATAAGTTTGGACTTCACTTCTCCCCCCCCTGATTTACCTGGCGCTCATTTTTAAATAAAATGTCTTTCCGCATTCCAACTCCGCCCCCCTGTTCCCTCTCAGGCTGCCCAAGAGGCGGCGTACGCCTACATAGCGAAGGCCAACAATTTCATCCGTCATATTGAGGGCGTTGGCGCCGAGGCGCCCCAAAAATTAGTCGTTGGCGTGATGAAACTTCTTGAGCGATGGTACGAGGTTCGTGTCCTTGGCATGGGCTGGGACAGAGAGATTGAAGTGCGGGAGTGGTGCCGTGCGCGGTACGTTGACAATCTTGGCGCCGAGTGGTTAGCGCCCTTCTCCCGTTTCGTAAGTTGCTTTTGTTGCCTGTCGTATCGCTAGCTGATCGAATTGCCAGGCGCCTCCTCCCGTCCCTACAATCGAGGACGAGTTGGAGGATATTTTGTCTGGTGCCTTGCCAATGACAGTAAGCGCTCCCGCGCCTGAGTAAGTATCTCTGATTTTTGATTTCTAACTTAGCTGTGGTCTGATCTGTCTCCCCATAGCAAGCAAGAGTTGTTGGCGCCCTTGGCGCGTATGCAGGTAGAAGAAGAGATCGCGGCAAGGCAAGAGGAGGTTTCCTAGGACGCCCGCGAGATTATGAGGGGGATAGAGGAGCGAGAGAGGGTGGCAGCGTTGGCGGCAGAGATGGAGGAAGTTGCCGCGGGGAAGGCGCCTGCCGTTGAGAGGCAGGCGGTAGCAGAGGGATCCGGCAAGGTAGGTCGCGCCGGTAGCACTTCGAGCCCAGTGCTGCCGGCTAGCAAGTCGGGCTCGCCGAGGAAGCCGGCAGGTGCTTCCAAACGCAAGGTAAGTGCTGATTTTGCTTGCCGTTGCCGACGGTCGCTAACGACATTCACAGAGTCGCAAGGCGGCTCCTCAATACGCGGTGAGTGGTACTTTTTTCTTTGGACGTGAATTACTAAGTTTCTGTAGGCGCCAACACAACGTTCCTTTGATGACAAGGAACTGCGAGGTTTGCTTTTGCCGCGTCGGGAGGAAGCTGTCCTTGACAAAGGACAGGAGGCCGGGGTCGTAATGGAGGAGATGAAGGGAAAGAAGACCGTTTCCCTGGCGACCCGGCAAGCATTTAAGGAGGCGCGTGGAGCGGCAAGTAACTCTTCTGTCTTTTTGAGCTCTTGCTGACTTATAGCGCTAGTGTGATAAGTGCTGGGCGGATAACGACCCAGAAGGCTGTTGGTTCCCGACTGGGGCCCAGCCGTGCTATCGTTGTGGCGCCCTCAAACGCGCTTGTACTATCGACGGGGCGAAGAGTCGCGAGCGTGGCGGCGTGCCAGACGCTCTCGTCGAGAAAACGTTCTCGCGCGCTGTTTTGATGAGGAGGGCAAGGGAGTTTGTGGAGGGTCAGAAGCAAAAGGTCGCTGCCGGTGGAATGGCAGCCATTGGACGTGCCTCCTTGGCGTTGCCGACGCGCCAAGGAGATGGGTCAGAGACAGTCGGCAATCGAGGCGCTGGAGAGCGCCAAGGGACTTCGGTCCCAGAAAAACGACAAGCCCCTTCCCCAAGCAAGGGGAAGGGCAAAGCAAAACGTCCTCGCGTGGTCTCGTCGTCGCCTTCCCCCTCGCCAGCGCCAAAGGATACCGAGATGGAGGACCTCGAGAAGGCGTTGGCGGCGAGTCGCCTGCCTCCTCGCGATTCTGAGGCAGGCCCAAGTGGCCTCTTGTCGCCTATTCATTTGGCGGCGAGGTCCCTTGGCGAGGAGCAGGAGGAGGGAGAGCGGGAAGCGGTTGGCGACACGGCACCTCGAGAGGAACGGGAAGAGGCTCCCATCGATGTCGAGATGGGGGAGGAGGAGAAGGCAGAGGGGGCTGCAACAGGAGGGGATGAGGATGCTGAAGAGGAGGAGGAAGAAACCTTGGCGACGCAGCGCCAAGGCGACGAGGAGGCAGGAGCAAAGGAGGTGGTAGCAGGAGCAGGGGAGGCAGCGGCAGAAGTTGCCCAGGAGGAGCCTCAGTGGCGCTGGCTACCTTCCTACGGTAATGTCGCCCCATGGGAAGTGTCGGACCCAGAGGATGTTGCCGGGCTGGAGCCAAGACGCCCCGTCATCGCCAGGGTTAATCCTGCCTGGACCCCTCAGCCGGAGCCGACGGTCACTGGCAACGCTTTCCAGTAGCTGGGGCAGGATCTCGTTTACCCAGTCGTAGCGCTAAATCCTCGCGAGATGCTGGAGCGATATTCGAGGCGAGCGGCAACGATGGAGGCCACAATGAGTCGGGAGCGGGAACGAGTCCGAGGGCAGCTAATGGCGCTAAGGCTGCGCTACTCCAACCTTGGTCGCAGCCTTCGCGTTCTCCGCGACTACCAGGACGACTGCCAAGCCGCCATGGATTGGCAGACCTCCAATAATATCTTGCTGGGCGACCTCCTACCTCTGCGTGACTCTTCTTTGCCGGTATCGGATAGTTCCCTGCCGTTGGACGACGATAGCGATTGAGCGGACCTTAGCGTAGACAGGCCGCTTGTGTAAATATTTTATTTTTGTTACTGCCTGTTATACACCTTTTTGCCGTTTCGTTGGAAGTGAACGGATAAGTCCCAGAACCTGAGTTAGCGCAGTTGCAGAAAGCAGAGAAAGTAGAGCAAGGAGAAGGCAAGCGGCAAGTATTCTAAGGTAGGTTTTTAGCAAGAGCAATAGTATGTGAGGGACTTAGACAAATTTTGAGGAAAAGAGAAACGCTCAGTAGATCATCATAGCAAAAAACCCTTGGCGAGAGTTGCGCAAGGCGCTAAGCGTTGGCGACACGCTAGCGCTGCGACTTGACTATGTAAAGAAATGTCTGTTGAATATAGTATAGTAAGTCACGGCAAGAAAGATAAGTAAGGTAAGTAATAGAAAAATAAGAGCTTATCAGTACTGTCTTTTCTAATCATTTTCTTCTTCTTCAACTAGAGTCGGTAAGTCATCATCGTCCAATAATTCGGTTTCTTCAAGTTCTCGTAACTTGGCGGTGTCGATATCTAGCGCTTCAAGCGGCAAGTCGAGTTGTTCCCTGGCGAGATACGGCAATAGGCGAAAGGCGGCAACAGGTCGATGTAGTACTGAACCATCTAATTCACAGAGCACGTAGGCGCCTCCACGGTTACGGGAGATAACTACCAAAGGTCCAAGATAGCGTGGGTGCATTTTCTTATTGTATGAGGTCTCGATTTTGGAGTTGCGCATAAGCACTAGCGCCCCTCTCGGGAAGTTGTAATCTTTGATAGTGGCGCTATGCTCGGTTTCAAATCGTAGGGCTGCCTGGCGACGGGCGCTAAAGACTACCTCGTGGAGTCGCTCTAAATCTTCTTTCCTTCGCTGGAGATCAATAGCTCGTCTGGCGATAAGGTCGGTAGTCGCTAAGATGCTGTTGGGTGCTGGCTGAAGATAGGTCGCTTCTATAATGTCGGCAGGGAGTAACAGATGGGTGCCAGTAGCCACGTAATAGGGAGAACAACCCATGCGCTTACGAATGGTAACTCTTTCCGACCAAAATACTGAATAAGTCGCTTCACTCCAACGAGACTCGTCGCCATCGACTGCCTTAAAGAGCACTTGCCGAACATCAAAGTGTGGTCTCTCTACCAGGCCATTGGCGCGCTTGTTGTAGCCAGATACTCGAATGTGGTGGATGTTGTACTTCTTGGCGAGATATGTTAGCGCTTTGATAATTGGTGCACCATTATCCGTGACGATTTCTCTTAGCGCTCCCCAACGGCAAATGACGTCCTCAAATAGCCACTTGGCGACCACGTCCCATTATCCGTGACGATTTCTCTTAGCGCTCCCCAACGGCAAATGACGTCCTCAAATAGCCACTTGGCGACCGCGTCGGTATTTTCTCTCTGAAGCATTCGAAATTCAGGCCAGTGGATTAGCGAGCAACGACCTTGAATGATGTACTTGTAGTGACCAGACTTGGGCATATGCATGGTATCGACGTAGATTTTGCTGAAGAGGGGAGCTGGCGTTGCAACGGTTGGCGGCGACCAGACTTGGGCATATGCATGGTATCGACGTAGATTTTGCTGAAGAGGGGAGCTGGCGTTGCAACGGTTGGCGGGATGAGCACTTGGCGCGTTTGTTGAATTTGACAGAGGTGGCAAGTCCTGATGTACCAGGCGATGTCGGCACTAGCGTGTGGCCACCAGAATCGTTCTAACAGAGAAGCTCGGGTAGCGTACAGACCTCTATGTCCTAGCTCGTCATGCATGGCGCGCAAGACTCGTAAGCGACTTTCTGGCTTGATGATCAGCTTGTGAGCGCCATCTCGATTTCGTCGCCAGAGGCGGTTGTCGGTAAAGAAGAAGCGGGTAGCATAGCGGATAAAGGTCGCGTATTGTTCGTCGGTAAGGCCTGCGGGTCGCTTAAGGTCTTGTAGCCATTGTTCAACGATTAACAAGCGGCTGTCTTCTGCCTTTGCTTTGGCGGATCGGGGAACGGCATCGTAGGTCAGGTTTCTGCTGTCTTCTCTTAGCGACTGGGGTTCCTGTACGACTTTTACTGGAGGCAAGTCTTGTCCAAGGATGCTTGCCGTGTAGAATGTGAGGGGTGCGCTAAAGATCTCAGGGCGGTAAGGGACGATGGGATGTAAAAAGATGCTGGTAGGCTGTTGCCGTCGTAATAGGGGGATTGGCTGTTGTATGAGGTGCACGAAACCATGTAAGCGGTCGATCCAGTCCTAGGCTGTTGCCGTCGTAATAGGGGGATTGGCTGTTGTATGAGGTGCACGAAACCATGTAAGCGGTTGATCCAGTCCTCGAAATCGCTATCAGCCTGTGAGTCCACTGCCAGGTTGCCAGGCTGCCATGGTCGCCTAGAGAGTCCATCTGGGCCGTGGAAAGAGCTCTTGACGTGTACCAACTCAAAGTGAAACATGAGGATGGCGACTACCCACCGGTTCATGCTAGCGGATGGCTGGATATCGGGATTCTGCAGCATGCCCTTGATGTACCTAGCGTCGACTTCAACAATCAGATTCCGTACGCCAATCAAGTACATCTTTAGCGACCGGAAGGTTTTGAAGAGTCCATAGAGCTCTAGCTTAGGCTGGCTGTAGCGAGATTCCCGGTCGTTTAGCGTGATAGACCCAAAACGGTTGTAGCGTTGCTGTTTCTGATTGTCGCTAAGGCATTGGCACAAGAAGTAGCCAACGGCAATGTACGAGGTATCCACCGCCAAGATAACTGGGTCAGCAGAGGTATAATCAATGGGGACTAGGGGCTTGGCGTCTTGTAAGGCTTTTACTAAGTCGCGTTGGGCAGTGACCTGGTCTGGCCCAAATTCGAAGGGCTCATTAGTGCGGGTGAGTCGGTTAAGGGTGTGTGCGCGATGGGCAAAGTTTTTGACAAGAAAGGCGCGGACTTCAGATAAGTCGCGGCAAGGACCCCATCGCTCTAGGAGTGCTAAGCAAGACTCGTCGGGAATGCGACCGTTGGGAGTGCAGATGTGACCAAGTATCTTGAACCTTGGCGCACAAAGGAGGAGTTTGTGACTGCTAAACGTACCACCGCTATACTTCATATGTTGGAGAACTCGATTGAGCAGCTGGAAGAACTCCCATAGTGCTAAGCGAATGTTGGAGTTGTCGGGATGGGTCGCCGGTAAGCCGTTTACGAGTCGCCAGTCTTTGGGGCCTTTAACGCCAACGTCATCAATGAAGCTAAGGACATTATGCGGTATCTTGGGTTGGAGGATGAAAGTGATGTCGTCATGAAATATAGGGACTGAGTTTGTCCAGCCCATCGGTAAGGTGACTAGGCGCAAGGCGCCAAACGGAGTTTGAAAGGTAGTGAGATCCCGGGAAGAAGGGTGTATCAGGCGTTCGTCGTAGCCAACGTAGAGGTCAAGGGTGGCGCCACAAATGCGCCCGGCAAAGGACTCGGCAACGTGATCAGGGAAAGGTGGTATGCCAGAGTATCGTATGGTGACTCTATTCAGCGGCTCAAGACTGTGAACTATACGTAGGTTGCCGTTCTTTTTGAGGACACAAAACCAACGGGAGCGGTAAGAGCTATTGGAGGGTTCGTAGACGCCAGACTTAATCTTGGTCCTAATGATTTGGCAGACCTCGGCTTCGATCCCAGGTGGTAGCGGTCGGTTGTGCTCAGTCCACGGCACGTGAGGAATGGTCGGGATAACAACAGGTGGGAAGAAATCTGTACGTAGACTACCGCGTTCTGAGTCCTCCCAAGCAAAGGCTTTATCTTGCTTAGCGACGAGGTCGGTAAGGACTTTCAACTCATCTGGGGTCAAAAATCCTGTGTCGTGCTCCTTGGCGAACTGCTGCTGGCGTTCTGCGGTAAAACGTCCTGTGGGCTGAAAGGGTGGCGGATTCGGTGATAAAGTCGGCATGTCGGCAAGAGGGTCGCCAATAATCTGGCGCTCAATCCTAAACGTCTCGGGAGAGTGCGTAGCGACGGGTTTTGTTTTAAGCGCAACTGGCTTATATTTCTTTTTAACTTGAACCCCTTTCCTTTTGGGAGCGTTAGCCTGGTTATAAACAGAGGTGGAAAGGGGAACTGTAGCCTGAGGAGCGGCAAGTCCAAGAACGGCAGGAGACGAGGCTCCGGGAAGCGTAGTGAGATACGTGTCGGTAGACGCAATATTCTGAAAAGATTCAGAAGCAGTAAGGTACAAGTAGGCAAGAGAGGAGTCGGTAATGTTTTGATTTTTCTGGGAAGGCTCTGCGTCGGTAGTGGGTAAAGTAGTTAAAACATCTTCGTCAAGAAAAGCAGTAGACAAAACAGTTACAAGACCAGTTGAATGGTCAAATTCCAGCGTTAGCGCCACATCTCCGTGATCATCGCCAATCACCTCCTCGATGGTCTGTGAAAACACCGGTGGGGAGGCTCGTTGGCGTGTTGGTCGGTAAACTCCGGGGGCTTAGCGCGGGCGCCTTTTCGTTGTCCCCTAGGGAACGTTGGCACCGTTCGTCGGATTCCGGAATTTGGGTCGCTAATTGTGAGGGTCGTTTCCTCGTCGGTAACTGTCTTGACGACTGATCGCGCCAAGACGTCGAAGGGTCTGCCGAGTAGTAAGTCGTATGCTGGTGAACGTAAGATGTGTATTTGAAGATAAAACGTGATGTCGCCAAGGGTGCACGGCACATTCTTGGCGAGTCCTAGGGATCTGTCTACCGTGCCGTTAGCACTCTGCATGTTTAGTATAATGGTAGGGTCGTAAATAAGGCCCAGATCGTTAGCGACTTCAGCTGCCATAGAAATGATTTGAGACCCGCTATCCACAATTGCTTCTACCTCGTGCTTATTGTCTACGGTTAGCGCGACTGAGCGAATAGCGTGCGATTCTTGAGCGACGGTAAGGATTGCGGGGTCTTCTCCATGGTCTACCGACCTAGCGCGACTGAGCGAATAGCGTGCGATTCTTGAGCGACGGTAAGGATTGCGGGGTCTTCTCCATGGTCTACCGACCTGAGGTAGGTCTCCACCGGATCCACAGAGGTGGCGTTAGCAACGGTGTCGGCAAGAGGTTTATTGGTGTCGGGAGAGTCAATGGTAACAGAGAAACCAGGAAGCGCGTCGTCGAGATCCTCGACCTCGGCAACGGTCGTCGCCAAGGGTCGTCGAGGAGTGACTGCCGTCTTGACTTGGTTGCGGACGTCGGGAGCAATACTACAAAGTTCTTCTACTGATAAGGTGACGGCAGTTTTCATGATGCGGCTAAAGACGTGATTTGATTTCTCTATATCGAAAATTGGCGCGGTAGGTCGGTAACCACCCTCAGGACGTTTCTCGGGAGCGGCAAAGTTTTGTTGTGCTGGTGCGTGATAACGGTCGGGAATCCCTGAGTAGGGATGGAGAGGCGGCAAGGGCGGTTCAGGAGCGGTAGCGGACGACGATGGTTCTGAGGTAGTAGCAGGGGTAGTGGCAGGCGGTGCGGCAGGAGCAGGAGTCGGTAACTTGCTAGCGGGAGGCATTGGCTTGTATCCTTTAAGAGGTTGTTTAGGCTGCTTAACTTCAACCCCATCAAAGACCTGATTCTTAAGCAAATCCAACTCCTGTTGGAGCTTGGCAATATGTTCTTCCTGCGAGAAAGTAGGATGGTCGCCAACGCTGTCGAAGTGTAAGACCTCATGAATCATTTGCTGTTGGGTCGCCTGTTCAGGGTCGGGGTTGGCGTTGCCAGATAGCGTGCCGGTAACGATTTGTCCTGGATCATTTGCTGTTGGGTCGCCTGTTCAGGGTCGGGGTTGGCGTTGCCAGATAGCGTGCCGGTAACGATTTGTCCTGGGTTGCGCCTATGCCACTCATCAACTCGCTCCTGGAAGGACTTCTTGTCTGGGTAGTTGGGAATGATGGCGCCAGTGGTGAGAACTATCTTGCCGTCGATGGCCCGTCGAATCCTTCCTTGCCAAATATAGTTTTCTAAAGTTACGCAGCGTCCTCTAGTCATAGTATGGCCAATTTCCCCACAGAAGTGGCAAGGGCCAGGTGCGGGTACGTTAGCGGGACGCAGCGTCCTCTAGTCATAGTATGGCCAATTTCCCCACAGAAGTGGCAAGGGCCAGGTGCGGGTACGTTAGCGGGTCGGTTAGCAGTGAGGTTGGTGGTGATCATGGTTTCAATACGCGTCATAGCGGAAGCGACAGCGGCGGTAATAGCAGCATTGAGCTCCTCTTTCTTAACGAAGTCGGCAACAGGAGGCGGGATGGGAATTATACCGTTAGTTCGCTCAGGTGGTGGGCTCGTCCTAGCGCGCTGCAGTCCAACGCCAGTGTCTGTTCCCTTGAGAACCCATTTACCGGCTTCAAAGACGTCGGCAACGTTATAGGGCTCGTCAGGGTGATGGGCCTGATGAACTATCTCTAGGCGACGAGCAATACGAGTCCACAGTGACGTCGGGATGCCTTGCTGAAATAGGCAACGTTCCTCGTTGATATAGAGCTTGCCGTTTTGTACTAACCACCTAGCGATCTTCTGGAACTCGCGGTAATACGTGGACGTTCCTCGTTGATATAGAGCTTGCCGTTTTGTACTAACCACCTAGCGATCTTCTGGAACTCGCGGTAATACGTGGAGAATGCGCCAAGAGACGATGTGCCACTGTCGAACGATTCCTGTACTAGTTTCTGGAGCTCGTTTACCGTGTATCGGGTAGCCTCCTCTGCGCCAGGGTACAGCTGGATTACTGCCGTCTTCCAGTCCTCATACGAAGCGCCTTGAGCTGGAGCTGGCGGGGCGGCAGGAACAAAGGCGGCAAACTCGGTAAGACCTGTCCACGTCTCTGCCGTGTCATACGATACGTATCTTGCCGCGTACTCCTTCATCTGTGTGTGGTCGGTAATGTTACAATCCCTGAATAGATACTCTAATTCCTTGAAATATTGGGAAAGCTCCCGTGGCTTGGACTCGTCCCATTTCGGTGCCGAGAAGTGGTTACGTGGCGGCATGCGCTGGACTTGTTGTTCCATAGCGACTGTGTTGGCGAGTTCTGTTAGCGGTAGTGGGGAAGGAGTTCTAGAGATTGGCGACGGGGTAAGCGAAATGAGTTGAGAAAGAGGTGTTAGCGGAGTAATTGGGGTGATTGGTTGCGGTACGGTAAATGGCGACGCTAAGGGGTCGTCGGCGCTATAATCGAGGGAATGCAGGAAGAGATCAGGAAATGCGTCTACAGTGGCGTTCTGTAGTTCCTGGGCTCGTCGGCGCTATAATCGAGGGAATGCGGGAAGAGATCAGGAAATGCGTCTACAGTGGCGTTCTGTAGTTCCTGGGCAAGAGAGAGACCCGGTAAGGCACCAGGTGGTTGTGGGGTTGATGGGTGGGAAGGAGCTATGCCTTCTGCCAACTGGTCTAGCAGGCGGCGCCTACGCTGGAGACGGGTTTCTGGCGGAATTCTGCCCTAGAGATCCCTCGTGGTGGGCTCCAATTTGATGACGCCCAAAGTTTGGTCAGCAACAAATGTAGCAATTGTGTTACCGTACCAAGAGTGTGCGTTGGGCGCGCTAAAAGTGTGGTGAGGAGTCCCGGGCAGGTCCCAGAGAACACGTCTGTGAAAAAGGGTAAAAATCGGTAACGGAGTTGGCAAATGTAAAGCGCTAAGGTAAAGCGCCTAGGAAAGAGCGGTAAGCGAACACGGCAAAGGTAAGCGGCAAGAGCACGATAAGCTTAGCGAAGTCTAAGCGTCGATAATGCCTGCCATAGTTGCAAGGTGCGAGTATGTCGAGTATTAGCGAACGTCTGCAACTGCCGATGAGTTTGACGTTGCCGATCATAGCGTAAATGAGCTCTTGAGCGTAAGGGAGACTGAGGAAAGGGGAGTAGTGAACTCTGGTCTATTCGTCCCTTGTGTATGTACAAGTCGGTAAGTAATATATATACTACAAGGAGTTCACCGTCGCCAGTGACCAACCATCGCCAAAGTGCGGTAAACTGGAAAATTTCATAGGGGTAGCTCCAACGGTTTCAGATCCCTACCATCTTTTCAAGACCCTTGGCGCCACCAGGCGGCAGATCGCGGTGCTAAACCATCAATTCATCACCCTTCTGTCTGTCCAAAGTGCTTAGCGATGTCAGGCGCCGAATCGAGACGCTAAGCGGTGTCAGATGCCAAGGTCAAACGCCAAGCTGTCCGTCAGTTTTTGATAGATCATCAGACTTCTCGCTAAGCGCTGTCGTCAGTGACTGATGCCATCTGTCAGTTGTCATTCTGTCTGCCGTCGGCGCTATCACTGATCGGATCTGCTTCTTGCCGTGCGTGGCCGTCAAATATCGCCAAAATTAGATAATTAGCGCGCGCTAAGGTATTTTGAGTTGGTGCCGCGTTGCCGTAGCCTGCCGTTGATGCGCTGATCCTGTATGGGGTCCTATCAACGTCGGCTGCCCCACGCCGTCAGAGGGACAGAGGTATCGCGGAAAGACTGAATCGGGGGTGCAGCGTCGAACCCATTGTCTCGAATAGCGTGCAGATGTGTCTGCAAAGCTGCAACGGCAGATCAGCTCATCCGAAGGCGAATTAAAGAGCCAAGAAACAGGTAGACTATCAACGTAGCAGAATACGAGCGAAAAGTGAAACAGGAAAGAAAATTACCAAGCGTACACACGCGTCAGGAAAGAAAAATCACCAAGCATACGCACGCGTATCAAGCACCGTAAGTGCGACAAACGAGGCCAATAAGGCAAGTCAATGAAAGATTACCCAAAAAACCGCTGCGAAACGCGAATCGAAACAACGGCATAATAAATTGATTACGGGCATAACAAGCCCCAAATGGCACAGCAAGGCCTAACAGGCCCAATAAGCCTCACACGCCGGCATAAGACGCTGGAGAGTCGGCATAATAAGCCGGAAATGTTGAGGCGCGTCAGCCACATAATCAATCACGCATATCAAGCGTCAGAAACAATCACGCATATAAAGCGTTGCGCATAAGCGAAATAAATCGATGACGCATATAAAGCGTTAGAGATTGAAGGGCATAATAGTACGTCAAAGGCATAATAAGCCAAACTAGAAGCACCCAAAGGTAATAGGCATAATAAGCCAGTCTAGAAAGCAGACGACAATCCAAGGAGCAAACGTCACGTAGAAGGCAACAAAGAGTAACGACATTCAAAGGCAACAGGACACGCCGCCTCACCTTGTCGGGATACATTCTGGCCATACGTTCTCAAGAAGCTTTGCAATTAGGCCTCTGTCAGCATCACAACTTGGCCTTCGCAGCCTTCCTGTTTTTCCCAATCGTTGGGGCGCAGGTCCAAAGGCGTGCCCTCAACAGAAGGGGTCGGCGTCCTCTGGCGAGAGCATCCTCCAGCGCCCGGGTCTCCCTGTCGGGCAGGCGGAGTCGCGTACTCGAGTGTCCCACCTGACCGCGGTGTGATTGGAGAAATATGCCCCCGTTGAAGAGGAGTAGCCGGTATATGCGCCATAGGAACAGGCACGGTTTGGGAAACCAGAACTGCGTCACGCATAAATGCGTCGATAGCCGAAGGACTCAAGGGTAACTCACACTCGTCCTGGCCTCACGCCGATTGACGTACTCTTTTAGAAGCTCGAAGGTGTCTAGGCGAGGGTGCAGGACGATTTTTCACAGAGTTACGCTCCCCCCCAGTGGGAATCGACTCGTTAACGGATTGCGTTCTCACGGCGGTCTGCTCAATCGCGCCATCACTCACGGTCACCACTGGATTCGACAAGGTCGTCACCACTGGATTTGACAAGGTCGATGGCAGCTCCGGCAAGGTCGCAGGTAGCTCGGAATTGCGTGTTGCCGTATCCCCTAGGCTGCGTTCTCGATTACCACGAATCTCACCCATCCCTTCTATCACCGACGCTTCACGGCCCATACGGATCACCGAAGAGGGTTGTAAGGTAAACATGTTCACATTCTCCGAAGGCGCTGCGACCCCTAACTTGCTACAAGTTTTTCTTGCCGCCATACAGTATGAACCACAAAGTGCACGGTGCTTGAATGAGAACGCGATTAGCGTAGTACGCGTGAAGTGGCGGTTCCAATGCAACCGTACCACGTCACGCTTTAGTCACGTTACAAAATATACGCTACATCATCCCGTGCCTCCTTTCTGTATCGTTCCATTACCCAGATGTCACAGCCGTCACGTCACACCTACTCCGGACCTCCTGCGCCAGATCATCCGAAATCTAGATCCTGGAATGATCTACTTTTAGAAAGCTTTCCAAGCGGTCTCTCATCTTAGACATGAGCGCCAAAATCCACGCATATAAAGGATGTACTTGTCATCCGAGATTGCTTCCACCTTTTCAAACGCGCCACTTGCTACACTTGCTACCATCATGCCCGCTACACCCCCGCTTACTTTTCCTCCACATGATCTGGTCAATGATGACATAGAAAAATTTTCATCCTGCGTGAATACTGATTACCCAGAATTGTTTGACTCTTGCGAGGATTCCGATCCCGAGTCGGAAAGCAGTCAAGCCACACTTGAAGACACTGAAATCTATGCACAATTTGGTTATCCCTTGCAGCGAATGCAACGCACTGGGACTACAAATGGTGAAGGACTGTTCGAAGGGACTCTGTCTCGAGGGTCTACCTCAAGTCTCGTATCGTGCTCAAGCTGGTCTTCATCCTCATCAATTGCTTATGACATGTACGTGGAGCGTTTGAGGTCTGGGTGTAAATCGCTCAAATTAATTTGGAAATTAGCAATTATGAAAAGCTGATTGATGATATTCTCCAAGAGAATCCCAAATTTAACACAAACCTTTTCGATATGGTTAGTGTATCAAGGATTATTGAGGCACGAGGTCTAAGACGCCTATACAGGTACTAGTAGAACCCTCATCTCCCCAACTTCGAGACTCTCTTATGATCAAGTGCCTTTGTCGAGCCTCAACGGAACTATATCTCACTTTGGAGCTAAATCATAAAGAACTACGCTCAGATCCTTGGAATCCTATACCTCATTTGAGGTGTGCTGTGGAGAGAGGCGACAATGTTTACTTGTGCATGGAGCGTCTCAACCCATTTGATCAACCGCCGTTCAAGGCCGTGTCAAATTACATCGATTTCTTTAGACAAGTACTCGAGGTAAGAAAACGCTTTAATGGAATGAATTAACCGACCAATCATGTTTATAGGGTCTTACGTTTTTACATGAGCTTCGGATCGCAGGTCTATCATTCCATGACCCGACGTGTTTCATGGTCGACCTCAGCAGTGCGCCAAGCACCTGTAGCGCACCGATTGATTTCGACAGAATGGAATATCCCGTCAGATACTACTTCACCAACCTTCATCATGCCAAAAAATACGATACACCATTGTCAGAAGGGTCGGCTTCTGCATTCGCTCGTGACATACAGGAATGTGGCGTCATGATCGAGAAGATGTTACCATGCGTTAGTTTCCTCAACAAACGTATCATGATTTACTTATCAAGTCCTCGGTGCAGGTTCCTCGTATTGAATCTAAAATGAAGTCTCTAGTGAAAGCAATGACGGTTGGTGGATTTGGAGCAGAAGAATCGAGGAAGTTATTCGAGGCTCTCTGTAGATCTTTCGAGGCGTCCACACTTGACGCTAAGACATTCTCTCCAGCAGAGTTTCCCAGTAATGCAACATTGTCGATACCAAAACGGAGCATGCCCCAATTCTTTCTACCACCATTATCGACTTAGAGCTCAAGTGCCTTCTGTAGGCTTTGTATGTAACAGGAAATTAAAATTGCATACATTCTTTAGAAGAGAAATCACATGTTCGCGGGCCTTTTCCTTGTGATCCATGGCGGCTGCTTGCGGTATCGGTCAAAACTTCGGTGATCTTCTAAAACATTGTTGCTCCCGCTCATGTGTCAGAATTGATATTTGGTTTTGCCTCACGGGTGAGCTTACTGCCGCTCCGCTAGTAGTCAAAAGCCATGTTATTATATGTTGTTGAATGCACGAACGTCCTTGACATTCAGTCCGACAGAATTTAGGAATTCGAATTGATAGAAACCGGGCTCTAGGATGCATAAGCTGATACATAATTTTACCGCCTTCATGATCAGGTAAGCTGGTTAGTAAATGTAGGTAACTCGGGCTAAGTACAAAGCTATTTGCACTCTGCACATTCACCAAAGGCGCATGGCAGAACATGATCATGAGGCGTCGGAGAGCTGTAGCGAGCAATTCTAGAGACATCATGTAGATGCAAGAACAGCAGATAGGAATCCATCATTCCCTGGCCGTGTCGAGGGCATGAGCAGCATAATGGAAACATTTTAGCTAGGGAATGGCTTTGAGTGAAATCTACCTGCTCCACGTTTTACGCTTTAAGTCGCATCAGTGGCCAATTGGCGTTTCGCTGCCGCGGCCTTCGCTTCGCTCAATGGTCGGGTCCATCGTGCTTCTGGTGGGTCCCAGAGTCCAAATTCCTTCTTCATCTCCTCTACATCCTGTTCCCATCGTTCTTCCCAATAGACAGTGATGAGATTTCTTGCATGGCCACCACATCTGAAGGCCCAAGGAACATATTCTGAGTAGAGCCTTGCCCGTTTCTGGGAGTTGAGCCGCAGTGGTCCAAACGCAGCAGATATTGCTGCAACTGGGAGACCCAAATTAACAAACTCAAAAAACTTGAGAGCTAATTCGGATTCGACATTGACGGGAAGATTGCAAATGCAGTGGTAAAAGTCGTGGCATTCGCGATACCTTTGCATGACGTAAGCAAGCTCAGGATCGTCGATATAATGCACCTGAAACCGTAAAATTAGACTGGTGTTTGCTTATACAAGTTATGTACTCACAGGTTCACGCGTGTCTGGAGTGACCCCACATCGCTCCAGCCATGTAATATACGCTCTTCCAAAGGTTCCTTCAGAGTATTGTGCCAATTGATCCATGTTAACGGTGGTACTGTTTACCCTTGGCCTGTCCTTGAGAATTCTCCGACCTTCCGAACTACATAGCATAGCATCCCGTAAGCGAGGTAAGCTGGATCCTGCGGTGGTTTCGCCAAGAGCAGCTATCATGTCTTGCGATTCATATTCAGCCGAGGGCAATTTGACATTGAGTTGTGGGAACTTACCACCTCTTCGAGGATCAGTTATCGACATGAACGCAGAGCCCACAGCTAACACTGCTTTCTCAAACCACTGTAATGGAATGTGGCCTTCATAAGCTGGTGCTGTGCTGCTGGATCGGGTCTGGTTGACGGAAGCATTATGTATGTGCCGAGCAAGACGGGCTAAATTTCGCGAAGTAGACCCACTCATGTTTCAGTTCCTGGGAATTTTGGTCAAGCCAAACGTTATCTCAGTAGAAAAGTAGAATTACGAAGAGTGGTCAGTGGAATAACCGTCGGAATCCGGACACAATTGTCACGTACGCGTTAGGTCACGGCCACAATCACATCCAGTGTGAGGCAGCGACGTTGCTCATCCGTTTTCGCGTTTTTGAATCAAGGACTCAAGCTTTGTCTGTCAACTCCAGACTCTTAAATGTACATTAAAACTCTAACGATACAGGGCTTTAAATCTTGTGCGCCTCTCTTCTCATCTCTCTTTTTTGGTTGCTAATTTTTATAGACCGCGATCAGACACAGATTGAACCCTTCTCTCCCAGGCATAACGTTGTGGTAGGACGAAATGGATCCGGGAAAAGTAACTTCTTTGCCGGTCAGTGAGCGGCCCGCTTTCGATTCTGAACATCATCCCGACTCCGAATTCAACTCATAGCCATTCGGTTTGTGTTATCGGATGCTTATACGTCAATGTCAAAGGAAGAGCGGCAGGCACTACTTCATGAAGGCGTTACTGTAACTACCACCATGTCCGCATATGGTATGTTGTCAATGCATGTTTATCTTCTCAAAGCTGAAAGTATCACTTCCAGTGGAGATTGTATTCGACAACTCGGATAATAGGTTTCCAACTGGCCATGACGAGGTTATTCTGCGCCGCACCATCGGTTTAAAGAAGGACGAATACAGCTTGGACAAGAAAAGTGCAAGCAAAGCCGACGTTATGAACCTCTTGGAGAGCGCTGGGTTCAGCAAGTCAAACCCATACTACATCGTCCCTCAAGGTCGCGTGAGTAATTAAACTGTGTTTGACTCATTAGAAGAATTGCTTGGTACTAATTTAATATTCTTGTCTAGATTACAGCTCTGACCAATGCTAAGGATCATGAACGACTGGCTCTTCTGAAAGAAGTAGCTGGCACGAAAGTGTATGAGCAACGTCGCGCAGAGTCACTACGCATCATGGCTGAAACTGACGCAAAGCGTACGAAGATCAATGAACTCCTGGACTACATCGAATCTCGGTTATCAGAACTCGAGGAGGAGAAAGAGGAGTTGAAAGAGTTTCAAGACAAAGACAAAGAGAGACGGTGCTTGGAGTATGCTTTGTATCAGCGAGAGTTGGAAGAAGTAGGGGAAGCCCTTGATGAAATTGAGGAGGACAGGAGAGCAGAAGTGCATGGTGCCAATATTCGACGGGAGAAGTTCAACGATCGAGAACAGGAAATTTCCGTCAGTCAACTTCTTCTTTCCCCTTCCCCCCTCCATAAGTCGCCTGAACTTTCTTCCAGGATATGGAGAAGGCCATCTCGGAAGTCAAACATTCGCAGCATACTTTGAAAATAACCCGGGATGATATTCAAGCCGAACTTACAGACTTCGTTCGTGCGCGTACAGAACTCGAGTGTACTATTTCCGACCTCCGGGCTGCAAATGCTAACGCTGGTGGTAAACGAGAAGAGATTGAGACTGAACTTTCACGAGTCGCGAGACAGATTTCTGAGAAAGAAAGTGCTCTCGAGCAGCTTCTTCCGCAGTGGACGGAACAACGAGACCTGGAAGCAACGGAGAAGCGATGTTTGGATGAAGCAAACGCAAAGCTGGCTGCATTATTTGCAAAACAAGGTCGAACAACGAAATTCCGAACGAAATCTGAGCGAGATGCGTATCTGAAGCATGAAATTGGGCACATGGAGGAATACTGTAAGACTCAAAAGATGGCATTGACGGCTGCGCAGACAGAACTCAACGCGGCCAGACCTGGCCTTGGAGAGATTGATGGTCAAATCGCAGAGGTGCAGAACAAGATTGAGGATGGGAAAAAGAGATTCCGTGACTTATCAGATCAGGTTGTTCGGCTTAAAGATCAGCACAGTGACTTGACAGAGAGGAGAAAGGATTTGTGGAGAGAGGATACGAAGCTTGAAAGTATCGTTGGTCGGGCAGTGGAAGAGCTGAGGACTGCAGAGAGGTTACTGGCAGGTATGGTAGACAAGGTAGATATTCTTTTCTCACAAGACAACGTTACGTTGCTGACACCGACTTTTATGAAGGATACAGGGTCTGGATTGCGTGCTATTGACAAGATTGCTGAGAGAAATGGTTTTGAAGGCGTCTATGGCCCACTGTATCGTCTGTTCGAGGTTACAGATCCGAAGTTCAACATAGCCGTGGAATTGACTGCTGGGAACAGGTTTGAGTCATCGTTCTATCCTTTAATCACGCGACTGATTGTCAACTCAGCCTATTCCATGTTGTTGTTGACACCGACGAAACGGCATCAAGAGTCCTGGACATCATGATGAAAGAGAAAACCGGCCGAGTTACCTTTATGCCCCTCAACCGGCTCAAGCCCAAGAACCCACCGACCCCCAATGCCCAAGATGCAGAACCGCTTATCAACAAGTTGAGGTTTGACCCTGTTTTTGAAAAAGCCTTCCAGCAAGTTTTTGGGAAAACATGCGTCTGCCGCGATTTAACAATTGCTGCCGCTTACGTGAAGAGCCACGGAATAAACACTATCACCCTTGATGGAGACAAAGTCGACAGAAAGGGTGCCTTGACCGGGGGGTTTCACGATATTCGCCGGTCTCGCATTGAAGCGATTAAGGCCGTCACAACGTGGCGCGCAAAGTTTGAGGCCGAAGGAAAGCGTTCTCAAGAAGTTAAAATATTGATTACAGAGCTGGAACAAGAGATTACACGGTTGACGGGGCAAATGACAGTGCTGGCTGGGCAGCAGAACCAAACGAGAGAGTCAAGGGAGAGGTTGATGGATGAAGGAAATCAGCTGACACGGGAAAAAGAGAAGCTCAAACAGCGTATCGACAGGCTTGAAGCTGATATCTTGGATCTTGAGACCGAGTTGACGGGTTTAGATGTAAAACTTGCGGGTTATAAAGCGGAATTGGCGACACCGCTAACCAAAAGCCTTACGGCGGAAGAGGAGATGCTGATTGCTAGCTTGGGGAAGGAGGTCGAGAAACGACAGAAGGGCATGGTAGAGTTGAGTCGAACCAAAAACAAGGTTGGTTCGTTCTATACCAGTCATTAAAATTATCTTTTGATTCCTGAGTCAATAGCTCGAAGGGCAGAAGAATCAGATTGAAATTGAGCTAAATGAACGACTTCGCAGGCGTCAGGAAGAACTTCAAAGTAAAATCGATGTGTTTGGCGGTCCGGAGGATGGTGATGTAACTTCAGCTGAGGCACTCGAAGCGAAGACGCGGGAACTGAAAAATGTGAACAAATCAGTTGCAAGTCTCACTGCCAAGATTCAAGGTTTCTTCTTATGGTAATCTGTCCTACTCGTGCTGATGTTGTCTGATAGGCATGGAAAAAGGAGGTGACGACCTTGCTGTGAAGCTACAGGAACTGCGTGTGTCTCTTGAAAAGGTGCAGAATCAACAGGCCGAAGATGGCCGCACAATCAATCGACAGCAGAAAACGACTGAGCGATATCTTGCAAAGAGGCAAATGTTATTGAGCCGGAAAGACGAATGTAACCGGAATATTCGAGACCTTGGGGTCCTACCGGAAGAAGCCTTCGAAAAATATATCAGCGAAAAACTTGACAAGGTGTTTACCCATGTCCTCGCACGTGTCTGGTTCCTGACTCTTGGTGCACAGCTGGTGAAAAAACTTCACAATGTCAACGAAGGACTTAAAAAATTTGCCCATGTCAACAAGAAAGCTTTTGAACAGTATAACAACTTCACGAAGCAGCGAGATCAGCTTCTTTCTCGGCGAGAAGATCTCGACAAATCTGCTACGTCTATCGAAGAGCTTGTTGAGGTCCTCGATCAACGCAAGGATGAAGCTATTGAACGGACATTCAAACAAGTGGCCATTAATTTTGAGGAGGTGTTTGAGAAGTTGGTGCCAGCTGGTCGAGGACGTCTTATCATCCAGAGGAGAATTGATCAGGCGAGTTGTTATTATCTAATCAACTTCCATGGCTGAAAGTGATTTCACAGGATGAAGAAATGGACGAAGACGCAGGAGAGACACAACAGAGCGCTATTGATAACTACACTGGCGTGTCTATTAAGGTATTTTACTCCGACTAGGTTGTCTATTCATTCTGAAAACCTATCAAGGTTTCCTTCAACTCGAAAGTGGATGAAGGCCTCCGTATTCAACAGTTGTCTGGTGGCCAAAAATCATTGGTTGCTCTTGCCACCGGTGAGCCATTTACAGGGTCGTCCTAACAGGCAGAGTAGTACCGAAGATTGTCTTTCTAGTCTTTGCGATACAGAAGTGTGACCCTGCACCTTTCTATCTTTTTGATGAGGTATGGTATATCTTAAACCGTATGGTGGCCTTGCAGCTTGAGATCAACTTCTCTAGATCGACGCAAATCTAGATGCTCAATACCGGACTGCAGTGGCATGTACGTCTTGATTTTGTTGAAGGCTTCGCTATCTCATCGTTGCTCCTCCCAGCCATGATTCAATCTTTGTCTTCTACTGCCCAGTTCATTACGACGACATTCCGTCCTGAAATGTTGGTCACAGCAGACAAGTTTTACGGTGTGCTCTTCAACAATCAGAAAGTGTCATCTATTCGAGCCATTAAAAGAGAGGAGGCAATGGAATTTGTCGATCAGGTACATGGAATATTCAGTCTTCCAATTCCTTTCTCATTTCTTTGTACAGGAGGCACAAGCGCAGTGATTTTGTGTTGCCTTGGCCTTTCTTCTATCGTTTCTGTCGCTCTGCTATATTTATTCTGGCATGCTTTGTTATATATTCTGCTAATTGCTCTGGTTCCCTGTAATTATATGGAATACATGTATCCAAAACAGCGTATCAGTTGTGACCGTTGTCGCAGCCCTGCCCGTTTTCGGTTCCTTATCCACTCACTCAATAGGTGGCAATCGCTTCTATCTCAATATCCACATCGTTTGGCAATTTCGCTGCCTGAATGCACGTCCTGGCTGGCTTCGGGATTGGAACCAACTAAATTTGTTATCAATAAGTGAGGTGACCCTTGAAATCAAGACCTCGCACTTTCTCGTAGGTTTCATTCATAGATACGAAATTGTCCATGTTTTTGAGGTATATATTGACCTTGACTACCTTATCCCATGACGATCCGGCAGCTTCCAACACGTTACCGATGTTGAAAATGCATTGGGCCTATGAAAACCATCAAGGTTAGGTATTGATCTTGGAAAGGTTGCGCACTGTATGCTCCTGAATGTCGCCAGGAACAACGACTCCTTCACTGTCGACAGGGACTTGCCCACTAACAAAAATTAATCCCGGAACTTTTGCCGCATGGGCTGATATCAGGATTAAACTTGGTAAAAGAATGAAGAATGTGGTACTCCGAGCTCACAGAGGATCTGTGGCACAGCCCGGTTCTTTGGCGAATTTATCTTTTCGGCGGGCATAGTACAAGTAGTATGAATCAAGTAGTATGAAATATGGAGATCGCTAAAGTGTGAGGGGAAAGTCGTGAGCGATACTTCTATCCCTGGTGGAACCACCGGGCCGCTATCCGAGGTCAAGTGGTAGCGATAGTTTAACGAGCGAGCCCCATGACTGGTCATGATCAGTCCATGTAGCTGGTAGCTACTTACTTTCGACGGACGTCACTGTGATTGTCACTCGATTTGGCCTTCATGGAGGTTTACATTTTGCCAAACGTGGCTTTACCCTCCATCAAGTTTGAAGTATTAGTCATGCTTCGTCTTGGTGCCACGATCCATAGTTTGTCCTGAAGGGAGATATTTCGAGCCACAGAGATGGTAGTCTTCTTTCTTTCAGAAGAAACGTTGATGATGCGAACCTATTCATTCACAAATACAGTTAATCCATCAGAATTAACTCCATGGATTCTCCTACTTGGGGTCTATAAGTTCCCACTATGAAGCACAGTCTTACTTTCCTTACTTGCCCTCATATTTTCATCCAAGTCTGATGCCGGACCTCCAGCCCGACACCCCTCTTCACGTCGTATCTGAAAAGGCAGCTCCAGGACATGACATAACGACTTCTGCCGAGGAAACTCATCTGAAACGGAAGTTTGACTTCTTTATTCTACCTCCCTTGACAATCATGTGAGTACGTCGTTATTTCGGACGTCCACATATCAAGCAAAACCAAAGGTTAGCATTTACATTTACATAAACAATTGTTACGTATCCTCAACAGACCATCAGGTATCTTTGTAACGCATTAGATAAAGGAAACGTAGGCAACGCGAAAACAGATCGATGGGATAAGGTATATTTTTGTCGCCTGATAAAACTGATCGTTTTTACATTATCATGTAACACTTTTCAGGATATCGGTCTTACTGGGGACCAGGTGGGAGGAGAGGCATATCGTCTAAAAATCACCAGGCTTACCATACCTATCCCGAGCTTAGTATTATATACTCGTGATGATATTTTACGTGAGTGTCATCTTGTCTTTCAAATTTGTTGATTCAGACGCCTTCGACAAATTTCATTATATTAGGTACCCTTCTGTCTGTAAGCGCAGTATGCTGAAATATTGTTCCCGTCGACGATCTATCCGTAATGATAGATTCGGTACCCCGATCTCTCTTCTCGTCAAGCAATTCTCAGCAGCACGAGTATTACCACTGATGATGATTGGTTTTGTAAGATCACATTGTTTCTCATCTACCGCTCTATTCTGACATTCTATTGTAGGGTTCCATGTTTGTCTCCACATTTTCCGTCAATAATCACAATAACGTTGTTGAAAGGTCAATCTTTGCCGGAATTGCAAAAAACTTCACACGTGCGTACCTGCTCTCATTACACTTGATACTTGACATGGTACATTTCGAGTGCAGAAATCTTCGTCATCCGGTTCTTTCTCGGAATCTTTGAATCTGCTATGCTGCCTGGTGTAGTAATGCTTGCCTACAACTCAATCAGAAATGAGTCCTCAGTAGGATGAATAGGTGTTCTATCTTTCCACATTTTATACGCGCGGAGAGCTAGCCTCTCGGATTGGTCTCTTCTATGGTGTATCGTGTTCCACTTCCCAATTATGATTTGCTTAGGTCATATTCAGCCGCTGCATCAATTGCTGGTGCCTTTTCAGGTACCCCAGCCCTTCAATCCTGAACTCGAACAATCAAATGAATTCTGATGATACAGGTCTTATCGCCTTTGGAGTGTTTCATATTGAGGTTGCCAACTACAAGTCTTGGCAATTTCTGTTTTGGACTGAAGGTACAACTTCATGTGGTGTACATACAGTCTATCAATAATATCCTACAAAACTAGGTGGCGCTACTGTCTGTCTTGCAGTGTTTTGTTTCTTCTGGCTCCCTCGATCTCCTTCTACCTGGTGGATCCTGAGCACCCGGGAAAAAGCAATTGCCAGATCCCGTGTCCTTTCGGATTCTTCCGTTGAGGCTGATGAACACTTGCATATTCGAGACGCTTTTCGGCCTTTTCTTGACCCTATGTATTGGTGAGAAGGTCTCGTCTTGACTAAACTAAGGCGGCTCTCATTGTGAATTACACAGGTTGTGGGCTATGATCAGTCTATCGTTTGGTGTTCCTCTTGCTAGCGTCAACAACTTTTTACCCCAGATTGTTGCTAGCCTGGGATATTCAACAGTCAAAACAAACCTTTTCACTATCGCCCCAAATGTCGTTGGTACAGTTGCACTTCTAATACTGACTTTTTCTTCTGATCACTTCCGTGAACGTTCAATACACATGTCAGCCTCTCCTATCGTTTTGGTCTCTTACTGAATACTTTGACAGCTGCATTCCCCTTGTCACAGCTGTAGTGGGCTTCATTATACTGGGCTCAATTGATGTGGTTAAATACAAGCGTGTCGCGTACTTTGCTTGCTTTCTGTTGACTATGGGAGTGGGTACCTTCAATCATAACTCGACCAAGGTTAATTGATACTCTTCTCCTGGATAGGCGTTTGCGCCGTCCGTCCTAGTGAGCGCATGGCAAATAAATTTCGCGTTGTGGTCATCGCTCGGTGGGTTAATACAAGGACCAGGTACTCAAATAATACCCCAAGCGAATCAAGACGGGTTGTTGTAGCCGCCGTTATGAGTATGATCATGATCCATTTTGAATGCGACTCCTACCGAATGACCTGAAATCTACATAGTTGCACTTGCTAACTCTTCTGGACTAATTTCAACCAACGTCTTCAGAGCACAAGATGAACCGAAATATATTCCAGGTGAATTTTTCTGTCATAACATTATCAAGTTGGCGTCTCACGCATAGTCTTCTTCTCAAAGCCCTGGCTACATCTGGTACATGCTACACCAGTTAAAATGTTCTCAACTATCTGACGAAATGCACTGTAGCTGCATTTGGTGGGCTTTGCTTCGTCTTGGTTGCATTGTGCGTATTAGTAGATGCGAACCTGATTTCTTATGCTGACTGGTTTCCCAAAGCGTTGGAGTATACATGAGGCTAGAAAATCGACGTCGTAACAAGGAGCAAGGCGTCAATATCACCGCTGCGGATGTTGACACTAAGGACTTAGGCCGGGGGCCGACGTCGGCTGCTTTTCGTTATATGTACTAAACCAGCTGACATATCAACAAACCAGAAAAGTCACGATAAGCGCGTTCAGATTTAATCTATTCTTCGTCACTGGATAAAATAAAATGCAAAATTATTTGACTGATGCCAATAGGTAGGTCTAGCATAAATACTATTCAAATCAATTCTATGCCAATATGAGGAAGAAATAGGGGGTGCGAGGCTTCATTTTTCGCTTAGCCCCCTGGAAATCGTAATGATTTAAAAGAATAACACCTTTGTTCGAAGACCAGATACCCTTAATCTTGCACTTTTCAGCATTAAGCATTGCACAGAAGTTCCCTGCCAACTGGTACTGTGAAGATGAGTGAATTTATGGCATGTCTCAGACACCGGCCTTAAGGTGTGCCTGGGCTCAAAGAAAAATCATGCATCACTACCATGTGGTAATTAGGAGCAATTGATGTATTGAATTCGAAATGACAACATGGCTGTTCTAGTCCTTGTCTTCAGACCATTTTTTCGGTCTCTTCTTGTCACAATGCCCATCTTTGTCAAGATCTGCTTTAATAGGACCTCTATATGATTAGTGGGATGACTTGAGACTTGTACTTACCATATCTTATGGCAGGACAACATTTTCTGTTTGATGGAGCATTCTTTTAGGGAACCCTTTCCACTTTTTCAATTTTTGCAGATCTGAAGGAACTTGGTGCTGAGTGGGAGTTTGTTTTGGCATTGAAAGACAAGATAGGGAATGATATTGTAGATCTTCCATAGCAGTCAGCTCTATGTATGTTCCAGAATGGGATTCTTCCATTTCTATAGTACATCAGAGGAAATAACTTCAGGAAATTGCAGAGAATTTTGAAGAAACACTAGGTAAAAACACACTGCTGGCACCAGAACCTGTTTCCATCAGAAAAAGTGATGAAGAAATGTGTCATGCCATTTCCAACATACATATTTCCAAGGGACAAAGGTTTGAGACAATGGAAAAATGCCTTTTTTAAGGCAAAAAGTTGCCAAAGAAATGTGTCATACTACTTCTTTGTCCACTTTTTACCTTGGAACCTTGGAAAAAGGCATTTCTCATTGTCTTAAGCCTTTTTCCTTGAGAAATATGTTAATGTATGATGGGTCTGTCTGTCGATTGATTATTTGGTGCATTCCCAAACATTGCATATTTAATCACCGCTGTATCCTCATTCCCTTTATCTTCCATCATTTACTGTGCGTGATCGATCCGATGTCGTAGTCGGCACAGCACTTGCAGAAATTAACCAAGAAAACATCACAATAGAACAAAAACCATTAGCATTCAATGGAAAAACGACACATCAGGAAAAACAGCTTCTACAAATTAGTGAAACAATTGAGGCGCACGACTGGTTACACCACAGGGGCCTGGCCAGCATGCAACTACGTAGTGTAACCCGAAAAAGTCGATATCGATGGCAGAAATTGTACTGTGGATATGTATAACGCAAGAGTTCTGATAGGAACTAGAGGCTGATACCTCCAATATATAAATAACCATACCCATGGGTCGTCCCGGCAAGAAACGTACAAAGAGCATAAAATTGTACCGGGCGAACGGAATAAAGAACAGGTATATGTTGGCATAATTTTCTTAACATTCGCAGCGGTGCTGAAAAATCAAATCAAAAGAAGCGCTCCATCCAAAGCAAAACAAAAGAAAAGAAGAAGAAAAAGAGGTCATATAGTGTACCAGGGGGAAGTGGTCTACCATTGCAAGCTGCTCTCGCGAAGGACCGGTGTTGATATCATGTTGGTGGTGAGATTTCGCCTCTGAACCATGCTCTGTTGTGGCGACACGCTGGGGTTGCTGTCAGCAGCGGTGCTCTGCTGTTGGAACCCACGCAACGAGTCCTCTGCATAGTAGAAGCTGCGACGGCGTTGTCCTCCCACGCTATCCTGATCGAAATCTCGTCCCTCGGGACGAACGCCGACGGACTCATCGTTGGGCGGGTCGGAAATACGGCGATGGGCGAGTTCACGGCGGCGTTTCCACGAACGATAGAGGAGGAACGCAAGAACCAGGAGGGCAATGCCGCCAAGAGCACTGACGACACCGATGATGGCATCCTGTCTTGATTTACCGCTTTCTGAAGTAGCGCCTGAACTTGGATTCGGTGCACCCACTGAGCCTGCGCCTTCAGGGCTCGGGATAGCATTGAGGCTGAAGCCGGAGTCGACGTGACTCGCGAGATCTTGAGCGACGGGATTAGAAACTCCAGTATAGAACTTCGATTTCTTGTTCTTGATCATGGCTTCGAGCGGCCCCACTAGGTCGCCGGAGATGTATCCAATATAGGTTGTGCCAAGCTGGTTCTCGTCCTTGGGGCCGGTGTATGTGGCGGGAACAAATACTTGCAGCGCGAATGTTTCCACCTGAGCAGCTGGAAGTAATGAGGTTTAATTGAGATGATTAGAAATGGAGCATGAATCTTACCTGTGATATTTAATGCGGTTTGGATGATTACAGGAAGCAAAGCAAATATCTGACTAGAAGAAACTTGATGCTTCACGACGAAGGGCCAGTTTAACGCCTCGTTAAAAAGAATACTGATCGCTACGTATTGGCTCGGAACCTGGCTGGAATCTAACAGAGTTGGTGGATAGATCCTTACTGGAAGTCCCGTGGGCAGTGGCTGAACAGGCAGACTTGTGATCTGGGGACCTGACTCGGATATCGGTTCAAGGGTAGTCATGGCCATATCAGGATTCGTAATAGTCGGCGACGACGTTGTAGTGGCCAAAGGTGCCACCACCAGTGAGGACACTGACAGCACGAAAGAGAGATCCGACGTTACCGAGACCGCAGTAGTTGTGCGAAGGTGAGATGTCGTGAACCCGCTACCTGTACCAGGATTTACGCCTGAGCTGGAAGGAATGGGACTGGGGAAGGTGATTACGATACTGCTGTTGCGGCTGCTGCTGGATGGCAAAGGTGACTGAGAACTCGAAACCGACGGGGAGACGGTGTGGATGCTTGCGCTAACAGATGAAGAATTACCTGATACTGGCAGAGATGAAGGAGTGACTGAAGAGTAAGAACTAGGAGGAACCACTGTAGACCCATGTGAAAACGACGTCGTAATCGAGGAAGGAACCTCGGTAGTACTCGAGGGATGAGAATCGGAACGAGTCCGAGAGCGAGTGGAAGACAACGTGTCCTGACTACCAGTAGCAGTCTGGCTAGTACTAGTCAAAGACTCTGATGTGGTTGAAACAGATACCGAGGCTGTCTTCGTGGAGCTACTGTGGGGGGAAAGAATGCTCTCGATTTGTGAGATGATGGAAGAAATAGGGCCTCCTTGACTGCCAGGAGCTTGACTGGAAATTTGACTACTAGTCACAGCATCCGATGAAGTTGGACCAGATGCAGAGGCTGTCTCGGTGGGGCGAGTGTGAGGGTGGAGAGCGCTCGTGACTTTCGAGATGATGGAAATAATAGGGCCTTGACTGGAAATTTGACTACTAGTCACAGCATTCGATGAAGTTGGACCAGATACAGAGGCTGTCTCGGTGGGACGAGTGTGAGGGTGAGGAAGGATAGCGCTCGTGACTTCCGAGATGATGGAAATAATAGGGCCTTGACTGGAAATTTGACTACTAGTCACAGCATCCGATGAAGTTGGACCAGATACAGAGGCTGTCTCAGTGGGACGAGTGTGAGGGTGAGGGTGAAGAGCGCTCGTGACTTCCGAGATGATGGAAATAATAGGGCCTTGACTGGAAATTTGACTACTAGTCACAGCATCCGATGAAGTTGGACCAGATACAGAGGCTGTCTCAGTGGGACGAGTGTGAGGGTGAGGGTGAAGAGCGCTCGTGACTTCCGAGATGATGGAAATAATAGGGCCTTGACTGGAAATTTGACTACTAGTCACAGCATCCGATGAAGTTGGACCAGATACAGAGGCTGTCTCGGTGGGACGAGTGTGAGGGTGAGGAAGGATAGCGCTCGTGACTTCCGAGATGATGGAAAGAATAGGGCCTTGGGTCCTGGTGGGAGTTTGGACAATAGTCCTCGAAGAACTTGACGTGGTTGAAACAGTGGCCGAGTTGGCACCGGAGGAATGATGCGGGCCATGGGTATCAGTGAAAATCTGACTACTAGTCAAAGAATCCGATGAAGTTGTACCAGATACCGAAGAGGGAGGGTGATGATGATGATGATGGTCAAAAATCGGATTATCGGTATGATGAGGAGCCTGGATAGTAGTATCCGACGTTGGAACAGGTTCAGAGCTTGTCGCGGAAGGCAGGCCGTCAGTAACAGTCTGACTACCTGGATAGTAGTATCCGACGTTGGAACAGGTTCAGAGCTTGTCGCGGAAGGCAGGCCGTCAGTAACAGTCTGACTAGTAGTAGCCGAAGAATCCGAGGTTATCTTGGGGGTAAAACTGGGAGCGTGGCTAGTGGCATCAGACGTGGTTGGAACAGATTCAGAACTTGTCGTGGGAGAGGAAGACGGGCCGTGAATACTAGTCTGACTATTAGTAGTTGAAAGATCCGACGTGGTTGCAACAGCCTCCGAGCTCGCCTTGGACGTGGGTGAGTGATTATGAGACGTAGTTTGGACATTGTCCGAGTTTGTCTCGGTGGACGACTCCGCGGACGTAGTCAAACTTGCCAAAGTGCGAGACAGCGAGGACTTAATGTTTGACGATTCCGAATTTGAAGTCGAGCCGGATGTTGGCTTTTGAGGTAAAGGCGTCGGAGCACTCGTTGGCCCACGACTGTCAGAGACAACTGAGGTGGCAGGCAAAACAGATGTTATGCTTGTGCGGTGTTGGCCCAAACCTTCGCTGGTGCTCTCCCCGTCGCCGGTACTGACGATGGTACCATGGCCCCTTGTATTTGTAGCGGCAGATTCTGATGAGGAAGAGGAAAAGGTAGTCGTGGATGGTCTCGAAGATTTCGTAAAGCTTAGATGAGAAGAAGTAGGCGAGTCCGAGGCTGCCGTCTGTGCTGACGTGATGGAAGAAGACGTCGACGTGGACCGGCGAGTGACGGTGTCAGACGGACTGGGTGAGACAGGCAGAATGTTGAAGGACGAAGATTGAGTAGGAGAGGAGGTAGCACGGTGCAGCCCCAAGACATTGTCCAATAAATCAACATCATCTGAGGGTGGGTGAGATGCGATGAAAGGATGAGATGGAAGAGAGCAGACCTAAAGCAGACTCTGCAATGTTGGTGAGGATCTGGCGCCTCTGGAGCTTGTTTGAGAGGGCACGGCGGGGATGGGGAGCGATTTGCTGGGCATGGGCGCTGCTCAAGGCGAGCGCAAGCGTGGCAACATAAATACAAGGACGCATGGCGGGATTTGCGCAGGCGGGAGCAGGCTAGACGGCCGACTGCCAGCTGAAAGGAGCGTGATCAACTGCACACAGCAGGTTGCAGAGGAAAGCCGCAAGAATACGACCAACAAAGAAAAGACAGATGAGAGAAAATCCAAGTATGTACCCATCACTCTCCATCACCATATCAATCATGTCTACACCAACAAACAACAACCCATTCCCTTATGCTCAGGTTCTCCATCTATCACAGATCCTGATGACACATGATGCCGCTCTTCTGCAGTGAAAGCTGTTGAAACAATGCGCCCACCCGGCCACATTCGCCGAGTCAAACATGTTAGAAGGCAACATAGCCCGCCATGATCCAGATCTTCCTACCCAGCTTTTCCTCTTGAATGGCTGTCTCCTCTTCAAAAACTTTCCATATCAATGCTTTTGCGAATTTGAGACGCTGAATGTTTTTAGCACATGGTCCAATCTTCGGCGTCATTAAACACGTTTCAGCTCATCATGGGGACTTTCAGATGCTGATTCGGAGAAATTGCCATCCATGGCTTAGGGAAGACTCTAGAAGTTGCATCCTGTGGGACAGCAACGACCTTTTTCTCGTATATGCCATATTGGTAGTCCTTTTGCAGGCAAGTAATGTTTTTTTCGGCGCTTTGGCAATGTGCTTTTCTCAGGCTTCGTCCACGTAGGCAGCCGATGTTCATGACCTTGTGATCCCTCGTACAGATTATTATCCTCACGCACTGCATGCAAAGTGATTGGTCCTGTTACTTTGGAATACCAATATTTTCTATTCGTTGATTCTATTTATAACTGCTCGCTCTCTTCTTCGCCTTCCCAGCTAATTCACAGCATCAATTAACCCCTCTGTCTCAGCGCACTGAGAATGGAATACAAATCCGGTCAATTAATGTATCTTTCCTTTCAACTATCGTCTGTCCCTGTTAGATGTTTATGTAAGTCCAGTCGTCTCATCGGGGCTCCATTCTAGAAATACGGCATTGGTTCCGGCAGAAATTCAAGACCACGTCGGTAATTCTCTTCTATCCTATTCTGTACAGTTTCTCGATCACCTGCCTCGGCTTCTTTATGCTAAGAGTGTCTTGTATAATGCTACAGTGCTCTTTGTCTCCCCTCCGCAAAGAAATCAGTTTCCAGTCGAGTTATGTGCAGATGCTAGTGCAATGCATCTGTTTTTCTGATTTGGGCATTGTACATCGATGTTCAACGAGACTCATGTCATCTGTTACACACATTCCAGGGTGCTAACAAAGTCTTCATCCATCATTGACGAGCTCTCATCAGTCAAGGCTGACCATTACGTTGCCCATTATCTTCCGACTTGATGTTCAGGAAGAAGCGTCACGAGTTATGCACCATAAGGCAAATACGAGAACCAAGCCTCGTGATTCTCGACATGGTTCGATGCTGAAAATGGCGATGACTGGTTTTTTTTACATGTGGAAAATTAATCGGTGGCACCCCCATCGAGCTCAACATGATTTGGTTCTGGATACTTCATTATAATAACATACCGCGCCTAGCGCTGGTCGCTTGAGCGCTATATGCTTTGGCATCTCCGGAATTCTGATTGCCATAACACCCGAGTAGACGACGGAGCCTGCTGAGCAATGCGCCTTTCGCCATTTGGGGCTACTTGCCCAGCCACCTTATCTCCTGTTTGTCCGGCGCTGTGGATATTCGCCTCCACCATCCATCAAACAGCAAGTCAGAATGTGTCAAGTAATTGTGGCGTCTTTGATGGGCTATGGCATTTCCCAACAGGTTTGTCGTTGAATGCTATTATGATTAATGTTCTCAACGTTGGGATCATGTTACTTGCGAATAGCAGCGCAATGTTCTAAACACGTCCCATCATATGATGACTCGGAACTAAAACTGGAAAGTGGCTATCTATACGAGGTACATGTTCAGAGCAGTATCCGAAAGTCACTTGATCTGTGATTTGTCGCCCGAAGAGCGCGCGCTTTTGCTTCCTCCCCCGTGGGGGTGCACACCACCGTCTTGGAACGTTGACATAGTATCCTCTGAGTTGAACCGGGTAGCGTCATCAGTAACTGTACCCCCCCTTCTGCGTCATGGAGCTACGCGGCACTGCTGTTCCTCCTGGAAAGTCATATCATTAGTTCATCAAGTATATCCATCAACAGATGTAACAGATCCGCCCCGACTTCATCTTATGGTGGCCACCCATTAAGTAGGTTCGATCTTTCTTAAATTGGGTGATGGTAAGTTCCTATGTCAATTACTAGATTCACCTTCCAGAAAATTAGGGTTTTGTCGCAATAGGATTGTTAACGGTTCTCAATGATTTGTACAGGAGCCAATAACTTTAAGCTGACGAACTATCAAGGTCATTGAACATACTATTCTCATCCGGCGCATCTTTTGCGTGTACTCTTCGTTGATGCAGTGGAAAAATCAGTTATCCGTGCCGCTTGAAAATTCTAGAAACCACCCTGGGCTTCCAGGATTACATTTCCATGGGATCCATCAGATAAACTCTCGACAGGATAGGACCTGTCCTCACATCACATAGTCTTCCAATCTTCACAAACCATATGTATGTGACACTGACTTTGAAGTGCCGGAGTACTCTCTGGGCACAAATTAAAATCGAAGGTTTGGTATTAGCGTGTCCGAGGTTCTAGCGTCTGGAGTCATCAACCTACCGTCTTATTGGATTGCTCATGTTCTAAGTATTTTGGCACTTATCTATCTGCTACACGAACCAATCGTGTGATGTACTTTTTTTCCTTCCAGAACGCAATAATAATCTCAAACGCATGATTTCTCACCATGCTGCTCAGAATATCTGCAACAACCGCTCAGCAGTCAGGCACACGCCCCAGTTCTCGAGTAGACTATATAAGATGCGGAAGGCTTACTCGGTCTACGTCCTTAGTCTGAGATCAAACTTTTACCATGGTCCACTCAAATCTCTTTAGTCTCATTCTTCTGCCTTTCACTACGCTGGCTGCCAGTCACGGTAATCAGGGTAACCGCCTTGGTCTGGGACTTGTCAAAAAAGCCTTTGAAGCTGCCTCTGTAAGCGTTGATCGATCATGACATGCCACCTTGGATTAATACAGACAAGATACCGTCAGCATTGTCTATCAACTTTAAACCAAAGGCACTTCTAGATGTCACCTTTCCTGGGCCCACAGGAGAGCAAATCTCTCTCCAACCAGGCATTCAGCTCCCCATGAATGGTAGGTAATTCCAGGAACATGATCATGGCCTCACAAAAGTGTCTTTAGTTACTGCAGGTCCACTAATCTTCAGCACTGTGTGCAACATTGCACTGCTGGCAGCAGAACTTGTTTCCTCTGGAAAAGGGAACAAGAAAAGCTGTCATGCTACTTTCATGTGGTTTTTCTCTAGAAAATATACAAGGAATTTCTTGTTGCTAGAGGTAGGAGAATTTATACAGTGGCTCAAAAAACTGTCCCAATGTTTCATACTTTTTGAAAGATGACATTGGCATGAAGGATGAGAAGTATATAAAATCCTAATTAAATCATGTAAAATACTATGGCATCGTAGCTATAAAATGAATCTAGGTTTATGTAATCAAGATCAAAACTGATGGAGCAATAGCCATTTTAAAATATTCACTCATTGGGACAGTTTTTTGAGCATCTCTAATTTTAGTATTTAGTACTTTGTATATCTTCCATTTGCCTTGATAACTGCTTGAATCCTTCTAGGCATGCTTTTTATTAGTCTTTGGCATACCTCTGGTGGTATTTTCCATTTGCCTTGATAACTGCTTGAATCCTTCTAGGCATGCTTTTTATTAGTCTTTGGCATACCTCTGGTGGTATTTCATCCCACTCCTTTGCAACCCTCTCCCATATTTCATGCACACCATAAGGAGGTGTTTCATACTGCCTAAGCTGCTCCTTGAGGTACTCTCAGAGATGTTCAATAGGGTTGAGATCAGGGGATTGGGCTGGCCACCAAAGGACATCAAAGTTGTTATCCTCAAACCACTTGTCAGCCTTCTTGGAGTTGTGTTTGGGGTCATTGTCCTGTTGAAAGTAGCAGGCACTGTCAGGGGACTCCTCATTTCTTTCTTTTCTCACTCCTTATCTTTTCACTCTCCCTTCATTCATTCTCTTATTTCTTCTGACATTATTTCATTTTACTGTTTCTATTCTTTCAGCACTATCTGTTAGTACTACTCTCAGCCCTTGAGATGCTCTGGTTCTTTAGCTACCATTCAGACAAGTGTGGGCCCTTCAGCACTGCTTCCAGACTGCTTATATAAGCCAGAGTTTGCCTTTCTGACTTCTAAAGTCCGGAGTTTTCCTGCCTTGTTTGCACAGTTGTTTGGTTAGTCAATTTTTGAGTTTTTAAGATTTTGTTGTACTGTACAGTTGTTTCCCATGCTTCAGAAGCCCCAGAAGCGTCCAAACTGGCATAGGGAATCCCTAGACTTGTTCTCTTTGGATCTCCCTCTGCCAGGTAAGTAGTTATTATGATATTGTCAGTACATACTCTAATACACTTTGGATCTCCCTCTGCCAGCTGTGTGACTGAGCCACAGCCTCTAGAGGTTGCCCTTACAGCAGAACAAGTCTCTACATTTCAGTCTGGGAGCCCCCTTCAGCCTGCTTGAGCCCTCTCTTGCCCCTTTAGGTCCCTCCTCCACTGGATTACTCCCTGCCCCTCTGTTGCTTCTATGACCCAACCAGCCCCCTCAGACACTCCCCTGGATGCTTCTGCCCCTCAGGATGATGCCTGGGGTCACTTGCTTGCTCTGGAGACTCAGGTGCAGACTACTCAAGCTTCCCTCACCCTCCACACCACTGAACTTGCTGGATTATGTCAGGCCACAGACACCATCTCCCATTCCCTTCAGGCCCTCTTAGAGCACCTCCCTCTCACTCCTACCCCTCTCCAGGCACCTCCAGTTAGGGCTGACACACCCCCAGTCCCTCACTTTGGGGCCTCTCCCCCAGTTCATGCCAATATTCCTTGCCCAGCACTTCCAGACACATTCAATGGTGACCAAGTGATAGGCGAGCATTTCCTGCAGTCCTGCATCACCTATATTCAGCTCAGTAGTGAGGCTTTCCCCTCTGATGCTCTCAAGATCACTTGGGTTCTTTCTTACATGAAGTCTGGGCGAGCTTCAACATACATGCTATGAGTTTTTCGATGTCCTGGAGGAGTGGAGAGTTTTGGAAGTTGGGATCAGTTTGAGAAGGAGTTTCGGATGGAGTTCTTCCCCTTGAACCCTCTGAAGGAGTGGAGAGTTTTGGAAGTTGGGATCAGTTTGAGAAGGAGTTTCAGACAGAGTTCTTCCCCTTGGACCCTGCTAAGGTGGCAGCCCTCACTCTCCAAGATCCTCATTGATATGGGCAGGGGAAGCAGACCCTAGATGAGTATATCGACTCCTTCAGAGCTCTTGCTGAACAGGCCTGCTATCCAGACAGTCTTCAGCTCTGTCTCACCTTTTGAGATGGCCTCCTTCCCTCTCTCATAGACCAGATCGACAGCATGGCTGAGGGACAACCTGATAACATGAGTATTGAGACCTGGTATCAGGTAGCACAGAATCAGTGGCAGGTCATGGAGTTATGACTTGAGCTCCACCATGGAACTGCCCCTCACTCCACCTCACAGGCATCTTTTTCTGCTTGTCATTCCATCCAGCCCTCCCTTCCATTTCATGCTCCATTGCTGGCTCAGGTACCTGTGGCATGTCCCCTTCCTCTTGGGGTACCTATGGATGTTGATGCCTCTCATCAATGTTCCTGCCTTCCTCTCCTCTGCTGTTGCTGTGGGAAGCCTGGTCACTTCGCTCAATATTGTCCCCAGGGGTTGGAGGTGTGCTATCTTTCAGCTTTAGAGCAGGAAGAGCTTCTTCTCCAGCTCCTTGCTGCCCAAGACATTTGAAAAAACCCCTCCCCAAATGTACAGACTGAAACAGAACCTTTGGAGGAGTCCTTGGGTCCTGTGGAAGCTGTAGCAGAACCATTAGATGGGTCCTTTGATTTTGCAGGGGAGGGTTTTCAATAGAGCGATGGATGAGTCGTATGCCTCTGCCGCCTGGTGCTAATCAGTTTACATGTCTATTAGTAAAATCTTCTAATGTATTGCTCCCTGTTCCTGATTCTCTGACTAAAACTGTAAGCACCCCCTCCGACGTACAAAATACCCCTTTGGTCCAAGCCTCAGCTAAGACCTCTCCTCCTTCTCCTGTCCGACAACCACGTATCCTAGCTTGGAAACAATGCCTTCCTTGCTGCTATGTTGTTGCCTCCACTCCCTCTTCCAACTCTCTGCATCTGAATGTGGAGATTGAGACAACTGACACTCAGCAAACTCGAAGCGTCATAGCTCTCTTGGACAGTGGTGCTACTGGACTCTTTCTGGACACCAATTATGTAGAACAACACCAGCTCACTACCTGGCCCCTCTCTCACCCTATTCCAGTCTATAATATTGACGGTATGCTCAATGAAGCTGGATCCATCTGCTCAGTGGTGGATTTAGTCCTTTGTTATCAGACTCATTCTGAGTGTGCTGTCTTTGTGGTCACCAGCCTAGGAAAGCAGGACATGATACTTGGATTCTCTTGGCTGCATAATCACAATCCTGAGATTGACTGAGCCAAGAGTAAGGTGAGCATGAGCCACTGCCCTTGACGGTGTTCCACATGTGCCAAGGAAGTTAGAGAGGAGCATAGAGAGTCAGTCCATGAGCGTGCTGCTATTCGGGCTTGCCAAGCCAGACACCTCCCCTTTGCAGACCTCGACCTACTGGATCCTCCCCCCTTGGCGTTCCCTTATAGAGAGGCCCTCTATGAGGACATTTGAGGTGTAGTGAGTGAAGCCCAAATGGAAGATGGATGTGAGGGTGAATTTAGGTATGCTCCTGACCCAGAGTCTCCAGACGAGGCTATCAAGACAGATGATAGGATTTATGCAGCTACCTTACGACCTCCACCAACAGTAGCAGAGATTAGAGCTAGCCAAACTACTTCCCAGCAGCTAGCTCAGGCATTTGCTGCCAACTCTGCTCCTAAGCCATTCTGAGATGCAGTTCCTCATCACCTGCAAGACTTTGAGAATGTTTTCTCTAAGGCATCATTTGACTCCCTCCCTGAGCGTAAGCAGTGGGACCATGCGATTGAGCTTATGCCCAATGCTGAGCCCTCTAGCTGCAAGGTCTATCCTCTCTCTCCCAGAGAACAGGATGAGCTTGATGCCTTTTTGCAGGAGAATTTAGACTCTGGTCGCATCCATCCCTCAAAGTCTCCAATGGCCTCTCCAGTCTTCTTCATTAAGAAGAAGGATGGATCTCTACATCTGATTCAGGACTACCAAGTCTTGAATGTGATGACTGTGAAAAATTGCTACCCTTTACCACTCATTTCAGAGCTTGTCAACAACCTCCGAGGTGCGTGCTACTTTACCAAGTTGGATGTCCGCTGGGGCTACAACAATGTGCGCATCAAAGAAGGTGATGAGTGGAAGGCAGCATTCTGAACAAATCGTGGACTCTTTGAACCTCTGGTAATGTTCTTTGGCCTCACTAATAGCCCTGCCACCTTCCAGACCATGATGAACAACATTTTCTAAGACCTCATAGTGGAAGGTGTTGTGTGCATATACTTTGACGATATTCTCATCTATACCAAGACTCTAGAGGAGCATTGTCGGATTATGTGCATTGTACTAGAATGTCTTCGCCAACACCAGCTCTATTTTGAGCCAGAGAAATGCGAGTTTGAGCAGACTAAGGTTGAATATCTTGGACTGATCATCTCTCATGGAATGGCTGAAATGGACCCAGTCAAGGTGGCTGGTGTGGCAGAGTGGCCAGAGCCTAAGAACAAGAAGGAGGTTCAGGCCTTTCTGGGTTTCACCAACTTCTACCAGAGGTTTATTCAGGATTTCTCACACCATGCCTGGCCCCTCTTTGATCTCACCACTAAGGACACTCCTTGGCACTGGGATGCAGCACAGCAGACAGCCTTTGATGCCCTCAAACAGGCAGTCACTTCAAAGCCTGTCCTCCTATTCTCAGATGACGACTCTCCCTTCCATGTCGAAGCTGATAGCTCAGATTTTGCTACTGGAGCCATTCTCTCTCAGCAGTCAAGGGAAGATGGTAAGTGGCATCCTGTGACCTTCTACTCCAAGAGTCTCAATGCTGTGGAGCAAAATTATGAGATCTATGACAAGGAGATGCTGGCTATCATTCAGTTATTTGAGGAGTGGCGACATTTCCTTGAAGGTGCCAGGCATAAATTTGAGGTGTGAACTGATCATAAAAACTTAGAGTACTTTTGGATAGCCAAGAAACTTAACCGCCAACAGGCTTGATGGTCCTTGTATCTGGCCAACTTCGACTTTTCTCTGCATCACAAACTCAGATGGAGCATGGGCAAGCCAGATGCACTTTCCAGACGAGCAGATCATGGTTCAGGAGCTAGTGACAATAACAATATTGTACTCCTGAAGCCAGAACTATTTGCTATTCATGCTCTAGAAGGTGTGGTTGGCCAGGGAGAAGAAGTGAGCATCCTTCAAGACATCCGATGAGGTAACTGAAAGGGCGCTCAAGAAGATCTGATAGCTAAGGCTGCCATGGCCTTGCATGCTTGAGAGAAAACTGGAGTGAAGTCTGTCCACACCAATGAGTGGTCTTTGGAGAATGGTCTTCTCACTTTTCGGAGACGCATTTATGTTTCCAACCTGGCAGACCTCCAGAGGCGGATTGTGGAGCAGCATTATGACTCTTGAGTTGCAAGACATCCTGGTAGATGGAAGATACTGGAGCTGGTCTCATGGAATTACTGGTGGCCTCAAATGTCACGGTATATTGGCTCTTACACCTCCACCTGTGACCTTTGCCTTTGGACTAAGCCTCATTGTTAGCCTCCTATGAGATAGCTTCATCCATTGTCTATCTCAGCTAAGCGTTGGAGTGTGGCCTTAGTAGACTTCATTGTTGAGTTACCAGACTCTCATGGATATAATGTGATCATGGTGGTAGTGGATCTCTGTGGCAAGCGTGCTTATTTTATTCCAACACACACTACCTGCTCAGCTATGGGTGCCGCCAATCTATACCAGAAGCATGTCTGGAAACTCCATGGGTTGTCAGATGCTTATGTCTCTGACCATGGACCTCAGTTTGTAGCAGAGTTTACTAGAGAACTGTATTGCCTCCTCCATGTCAAACTCCACACTTCCACAGCCTACCACCCCCAATCTGATGGCCAGACTGAGCGTGTCAACCAGGAGCTAGAACAGTATCTCTGGCTCTTCTGCAATGAACGACAGGATGACTGGGATGACCTATTACCAGAGGCAGAGTTTCAATACAACAACCATGTACACGCTGCCACCCAGATGTCTCCTTTCCTTCTAGATACTGGTCGACACCCTCAGATGGGATTTGAGCCTTGTGGACAACCTTCAGAGAATGAAGCTGTCAATGAGTTTATAGATCGGATGAAGGCAGCCTAGGAGGGAGCCAAGGCTGCTTTAGCTAAGGCAAAGGATGACATGGCCCGCTACTATAATCATAGACAAACTCCAGCCCCAAGTACAAGCCTGGAGATCAAGTCTACCTGAATGCCTCTGACATTGCTACCACCCGACCTTCTTAGAAGCTCTCTCACCATCGTCTAGGACCCTTTTCTATAGTAAGGCAGATAGGCCCATTAGCCTATCGACTCAAGCTGCCTAGTGGAATGAGTCGACTCCATCTAGTCTTCAATGTGGTGAAGCTCTCTCCAGCTCCAGAGGATCCAATCCCAGGTTGACGTCTACAGCCATCTCCACCTCCAGTTCTGGTAGACAACCAAAAAGAGTACGAAGTGAAACAAATTCTAGACAGCTGACTCTTTAGAAACAAGCTTCAGTTCAAGGTCAAGAGGAAGGGCTATGGAATCGAGAACATCTCCTAAAAGCCACAAGAGAATGTCCATGCTCCTGCCTTGGTCCAGGAATTCTATCAACAGCATTCTAATGCTTCTCGGGCAATCAGAGGCCTCTATTCTCTTTCCAAAGTAGACCAGGCCATCCAGAACTACTTCTATCTAGCATGTCGAGACGCGGCGCTCTAGAGAGGGAGTGATGTCAGAGGACTCCTCATTTCTTCCTTTTCTCACTCCTTATCTCTTCACTCTCCCTTCATTCATTCTCTCATTTCTTCTGACATTATTTCATTTTACTGTTTCTATTCTTTCAACATTATCTGTTAGTACTACTCTCAGCCCTTGAGATGCTCTGGTTCTTTAGCTACCATTCAGACAAGTGTGGGCCCTTCAGCACTGCTTCTAGACTGCTTATATAAGCCAGAGTTTGCCTTTCTGACTTCTAAAGTCCGGAGTTTTCCTGCCTTGTTTGCACAGTTGTTTGGTTAGTCAATTTTTGAGTTTTTAAGATTTTGTTGTACTGTACCGTTGTTTTCCATGCTTCAGAAGCCCCAGATGCATCCAACCTGGCATAGGGAATCCCTAGACTTGTTCTCTTTAGATCTCCCTCTGCCAGGTGAGTAGTTATTATGATATTGTCAGTACATATTCTAATACACTTTGGATCTCCCTCTGCCAGCTGTGTGACTGAGCCACAGCCTCTAGAGGTCGCCCTTACAGGGAGGTGACTCTGACCAAACTCTGATCAATTCCAGAAGAGGATTAGCATTAGGTGCTGCCATTTGTCAAGGCACCTCAATCAGAAGTATAAAGAATCAATAATGACAAGACAGGATATACTCAAGCCTGATATTTTAACCTATCAGAAAATGATACAATGTTTAGCACCAGCATTAGCACTTGTGGCATATGTTGAAGATTTTCTGACCATACTCTGGAGTGGCCTGACCAATTGAAATTATCTTATAAAGTGAGCAGACTCATATAATTCTAAGTAGTTTTATAGTTGCTGTGGCCAATAGGCTATAATGCCGTTAGTTGCTATTATCCATATGCTGCTAGTTGCCATTGACAGGTCACTGTTAGCTATAACTTTGAGGAGAGGTGCTAATTAGTAGCATTGCATATGAACTTATTTTCAAAATATAATAGTGCATTGTCAGATACTGCTGATTTGTGGGCCTTTTGAGAAAGCAACACCCTTATAAGGTGGACTTGATCTACGTGTACTTGGGTATCTGAAACTCTGGACCATGCTTCAGAGTTCAAAATGTGAAAAATGGAATACCCAGGTTCAGAGACTTGGTCAAGGATTGAAGAAGTTGAAGGTGAGTTGGAGTTAGAGTTGAGTCAAGAACTGGGAGTTCTAGACAAGACCGGGTTTAACAAACTTAAAGTTGCAAAGTGCATACCAATCTCAGAGTACATGTGCCAATCAAGTGTGCCAGTCAGTGTAAGGGTGACCTCTAGAGGCTGTGGCTCAGTCACACAGCTGGCAGAGGGAGATCCAAAGTGTATTAGAGTATGTACTGACAATATCATAATAACTACTCACCTGGCAGAGGGAGATCCAAAAAGAACAAGTCTAGGAATTTTTTATGCCAGGTTGGACACTTCTGGGGCTTTTAAAGCATGGGAAACAACTGTACAGTATAATAAAACCTTAAAAACTCAAAAATTGCCTACACAAACAATTGCACAAATAAGGGGCAAACTATGGCAAACTCTGGCTTATGTAAGCAGTCTGGAAGTGGTGCTGAAAGGCTCGCACTTGTCTGAATAGTAGCTAAAGCACCAGAGCACCTCAAGAGCTGAGAATAGTACTAACAAATAGTGTTGAAAGAATAGAAATAGTAAAATGAAATAATGTCAGAAGAAATAAGAAAATGAATGAAAGGAGAACAGAAGAAATAAGGAGTGAAGGAAGGAAGAAATGAGGAGTCCCCTGACAGTCAGTACATACCAGTTGAATCAAAGGGCATGCAAACAGCAATTGTAATATCAAGACTAAGGTAATACAGGAGAGTGGCTATGACTATAAGTACTATGGAGCTTACTTCAGGGGATCTGAGGAAATTTTGAGATGTCTAAGATAGTTTCTGGAATTTAATGGGTGGCGGCAAGCAGAGGGGAGATTATATTCTGGGGATTGTGCATATGGAATGTGCAATCAATTGCATGCAGGAGACACTGTGATGTGTGATGTGTAATAGCTGGAATGATTGACATGATCTGGGCATTGATTGTGGGGCAATGGCCGTGATGGTAGATGATCTGGGGTCCTTAGTGTGGGGGCTGTCAGAAGGCATGTGTAATAGCAGTATCAGCAGCTATAATGGCAGGTACTGGCAGGAGTTGTGTTGTAGAATCAGTGAGGGGGTTCCAGAGATGTTCTGGAGTGGTTCTGGGTAGAAGGGGGGTTGTGACATGTATAGTATAAAAGATAGCTACTTCATATGTAATAACAATGCATTGTAACCTATTGAGCACCCAGTTACTCTCAGCATTCAAATTGCACTGGCTTGAGCTAACTTTGTCACTATGTTGGGTGCTAGCCTCATCTATATTGTCTTTGTCATTTGCGGTGCTATCTATAGGCACATTTTATTATGATATTTTTTTTATTACTATATCTTCATCTAAGCTACAGTGCTTATGGTTTGCTAGGTAGCATTCAAGGTACTATTATTTAGTGCATTGCTCTATCATATTTGCTTGAGCATACTAGGACTCTGTCAGAACTCCTCACATACTATGCATGCCAGATGCTGGAGATGGCATTGTATTGTGTAATGTCCAGTGCATCCAACCACAGTTGGCATCATCAATGGTCTGAAAACTGGTCTCCTAACAGTATCTCTTAACAGATAACTGCATTCAATGGTCATCCCTACTTAGAATTGATTAGAGATTGTCCAGCAACCTAATTTTCTGCTACTGATGGCTACTCTAGTCAACTTCTTCTATAGAGTCTCAGCTCGATGTCCACTTTCTAGGTGAGTTGCAGCATTTGACAGAAGTGTCATCTCTGATGGCCTGAAAACAGGTTGGTCAGGAAAGTACAATTTGTATTTATATTATGGTCTATGCCCATTGGTATCTTCAACTATCTAATAAATACAAATGACTCACAAGTTGCTGAATTGTCTGGGACCACTATGGACAGCCAAAAGTTCAGTCAATCAACCACAAGGATTGAGTCCTTTGAGAGAAGCTCAGAGCAAGCCAATATTGAATGCCTCAAAGAACATATTGAATCATTTTGCAAGGACTGTCAATCAAGACCTGTCATTCTCATCTCTATTATTAACATGGCAAACAAGTCTGCAGTCTCACCTGAATTGCATCAAGACACAATCAACAACTATTTTGCCCTTGTTAATGACAACAAAAAGAAAGCAAGAGTATATGTATTAGAGACAAGCTTGATGCTGTGAAGGTTTTAAAGTTCACACCAAGCACCAGGAGGAATTGAGGCAGAAAAATAGGAAAATCTCAAGTAAACAGGCAAAAATCCTACCAAAATCAGAGGACAGAACATTGAAGACAGGATTGCCTTACTGAAACACTCTAGAGACAAATTCTTGTTGTCTTAGTCCATTGACCAACTTACTAATGAGTATGTCAAATTAGTAGAGCAACAACTTAGTTGAAAACCTATCTATCAGAACTGTTGATCATGACTATGAGAGAAGCAAGTCTGACACCAGGTCTTCTAGCAAGAATGTTGAACTTATTAAATACCAAAAATTTGATGAAACCAAGATATTTTGGTTTGAGTGGAAGAAACTCACCTGTGATTATAGAGACCTCCAATGCAGCCAAAACTGCAAGCTGCTCAAACAATACATGCTCATCTTCAGTGAGATCAAAGAATGCATTCTTACCTCATAAACAGCCTCATTAGACTTCCCTCTATCTAAATGGGATAAGATGCTCCAAAAAGAAGCAGTCTGCTTTGACTCAATTTATAGCTCCATCAGACATCTGGGAGCTCCTTAAGAGAATAGAGGACATCTCAGACAGCATGAGATTGCCTTTGGAGTCAGCTCTCTGATTTGAAAGGTCCAGACAAGCAGCTAGTGGTTGGTTGCTGCAAATATCTATGCAAAAGTGCTCAGGTTTGCATTTCCAGACAGAGATCAGGAATTCCAGTCCTACATCTATCAAATTCTCAACATCTTTTCTACTAAACAAGAAAGTGCTCATGAAAAAATCATTGCCTATGACAAAGTGGTTAGAACCTGTGTTGAAGAGGGAACTAGACTGTTACTCATAGACCAATCCAAGTTTGTTAATTTCCATGACTCCACACTCAATGTTGATGAAATTAACTATAGCAGCTACAAACCTGCAAGGCCAATACCAAGTTGATCAGGCTCAGGTACCATTAGCAAAAGAGTTCTATGCAGACAATGAAATGGCCCCAAAGAATGCCCATTTGATGCCTCTATCTGCTACTGGACCTATCAGTGCAGGAATTGTGGAGGAGCTCATCCATAACAGGAATGCACTGAGAAGAGCAAGAATTGAAGCAATCTGAGACAACTCACCTAAGTATCTCCAATACCATTATTATAGTGCAGACTCTGACTTGTCACAGACAACAGCCAGCTGGTCAGATGGCTACACCATTGCCTGAACCCCCTGACAGAGAATTAAACAACATGCAGTTGCTGCAGACAATCCAAGAGCATCTAGATCTTTTTGAAATAGTGACTGTCAGAAGACTCCTCATTTCTTCCTTCTTTCACTCTTTATTCCTTCATTCCCCCTTTATTCATTTCCTTATTTCTGCTGTTATTCTTTTACTTTACTGTTTCTATTTTTTTAATACTATCTATTAGTACTATTCTCAGCCCTTGAGGTGCTCTGATTCTTTAGCTATCATTCAGACAAGTGTGGGCCCTTTAGCACTGCATACAGACTGTTTACACAAGCCAGACTTTGCCTTTCTGACCTCCAAAGTCCAGAGTTTTCCTGCCTTGTTTGTGCACTTTGTTTAGGCAATTTTTGAGTTTTTAAGGTTCTGTTGTCCTATACAATTTCCCATGCTTCAGAGGTCCCAGAAGTATCCAACCTGGCATAGAGAATCTCTAGACTTATTCTCTTTGAATCTCCCTCTGCAAAGTGAGTAGTTATTATAATCTTGTTAGTATATACTTTAATACACTTTGGATCTTTCTTTGTCAGCTGTGTGACTGAACCATAGCCTCCAGAGGTTGCTTTTACAGTGGATAGAAGAAGCAAGGTGGAATCAATTGTAGATAGTGGATCACAGATTATTTCCATGGCTGCTAACATTGCAAATAAGCTTAGCATTATTTACAACCCAGCAATTATTCTTAATATGCAAAGTACTAATAGCACTATTGGTTGCTCTCTGGATTTGGCTTGCAATATACCCTGCACTATCAGCAATCTTATGTTTTATCTACAGGGTCCACATTCTCTGATTACTTGCATACAATTTACTATTAGGAAGGCCATTTGATGTATTAGCAAGATCAATGGTCAAGATGACATCTAAGGACAAAACAATGCTAACTATTAGTGACCCCAATTTAGGAGTAAGCAGAACAATACTAACATTTTCCTGAGAGAAATTCCAGAAGCCTGGACTGAGGCAATGACCATACATTACCAACAACCTCTACAAGTGTTTTCTAATGACATTGAGGAGATGAGTGATGAAGATCATGGAGATGAAGCACTTATCTTGAACTATAATCATTGGACTAGGCAAGTAATCATTATATCACATACTTCTTTAGCCCATGAAATCTTGAATTCTTCTTCATCACTTACTATCAAAGCTTTATCCTACCTATATTTAATAGCTTCTATTATTACTAAAACCTTTTGACAGACATTTATTTTGTTTCTACTCCTGATTCCAAAGAACTTTTGATATTTAGTTTTGCTAAAAACTCCAATTCTACTTATAAATCCATTTGCTGACAATAGTACCTCTAAACACAAAGAGGTTCAGGTCAAGAAAAAGTATAAGCCCATAGCACTTAAGACAAAAACTGATCATGAGCTCTGTATTTGAGAAATTTTGCATTGAAAGAAAGATAATTCACAACCTACTAACAACTTTTCCTGAACTCAATCCAGATTCATCAACCAACAGAGCAATTTATGACAGAGCACAAGGTGCTATTTCTCAGCACTCTCAATATTAGTTTCCTAACAATAGCAGAACTAGACATATTGGTTGATATCATGCAAAAACAGAACAAGGCATTTGCTTAGGAAGACTTCAAGCATGGTAAATTACCAACTGACTTCTTCCTACTAATAGTAATATCAACATACTACATGTATCATGGACTAAACACAACTGACTTATACTACCAGAAATAGAGGCCAAAGTTTATTTGTTCAAAAATAGTGGCTAGCATATATGAGCCTTCTAATTTGGCCTACTGATCTAGATAGTTCTGCATGTTGAGGAATAATGAGAAGCTTGTATAGTTCACAGTTTAGAGCTGTTAAACAAAGTCATAATTTATCATTCAGGGATACTGCTCTTTCCTAATTATATTACTAAGTCTTTTGTGGAATGCATATATAGTGCTACTCTGGATTTGTATATTGGCTATGATGAGCACTTGATTTATCCTTCCTTTCAAAATTTAACAACCTTTCAAACACTGTTTGAAGCACTACAACTAGTTATTCTCTCTATAGAGTAGATAAACTCTGTACTAATATTTCATGATGACATTACATTTATTCTCTAGCCTAGGATACCTCATTATGTGCTTAGTTTCATCAATGATGTTGGTGTTAAGGAACTGAAAGATTGGTGCTTAGTAAATAGCAAGCCTGAAGTACATCAAAAGAATCCAAATATTTGAATAACACTATGGAACTTCTTTCATTTAATAAACCAAGTACTTCAATAGATGAAGTATTGTGGTGGGACATTTTTAGGCCATAGGTTGATTCTTTGCACACTGCAATTTAAAATTTTAAGACATGTCTGCATGTCAGAAGGCAGGATTTCTGAGAAGAGCTGATTAATGTTTTTTAAGAAATGGGACATTTGTCATAATTTCTTAGAAGTATATGCATTCTTAAGCATAGTAAGAGTCCTCTGCATATTTGTTTATTATTTTGCACATTGAGCACATGTTTTCAATCACTTAACTTGTTCTGGAGTACCTTTTAAATTTGGACCTGATCAAATTAATGCTGATAGGCTCCTACTTAGGCTGAGCACATCAAGAAACACTATAGGCCTACCAACACTTGTCAGTCTAAAGATTCAAGCAACCTTCTTGGACATAGGACATCTTTGGCTTTGGCACTTCAATACAGGCTTCATTTACCAGTCTCAACTATCATTTACCAGCTACTTGTCACTCATTATTTATTGACTCCAAGAATTCAAGAGGCTCAGAATTCAGAATGCTAGTGCGACAATAAGGAGGTGACTTTGACCAAACTTCAATCAATTTCAAAAGGAGTAGCATTAAGCACTGCCATTTGTCAAGGCATCTCAATCAGAAGTATAAAAAATTAACAACAATGAAATGGGATATACTAAAACTCAACATTTTAACCTATCAGAAAGAGATACAATGTTTAGCACCAGAGTTAGCACTTATGGCATTTGTTGAGGACTTTCTAACTATACTCTGGAGAAGCCTGTCCAATTGGATTCATATTAAAAAGTGAGCAGACTCATACAATTTTAAGTAGTTTTAGAGTTGCCATAGCCAATAGGCTGTAATATTATTGGTTGCCATTATCTATATGCTGCTGGCTGCTGTTGACAGGTCATTATTAATTGTAACCATGAAAAAAAACACTAATTGATAGCATTGCAGATGGACTCATTTTTAAAATACAGTAGTGTATAGTATAAAAAATAGCTACTTAACATGTAAATAGCAATAAATCATAACCTATTGGGCACTCAGTTACTCTCAGCATTCAAATTATGCTAGCTTGACCTGACTTTATCACTAAGTTAAGAGCTAGCATTGTTTATATTATTTTTGTTGTTTACAGTGCCACCTACAGGCACATCTTGTTGCACTATTCTTTCTCTTTATGATATCTTTGCTCAAGCTATGGCACTTACAGTTTGCTAGGTAGCATTTAAAGCACTATTATTTAGCATGTTGTCTTACTATATTTGCTCGAGCACACTAAAACTCTGTTAAAACTCCTCACATACTATGCATGCCAGGCACTGGAGATGGTGTTATAGTGTATAACATTCAGTGCACCTGACTATAGTTGGCATCATCAATGTCTAAGAAAATCTAGTAAAGGTGCTACAGAAAGCAAAATCATTAGTACTCATTGACTATACTATCTTTGATTTCATTATACTTGCTATTAACATATCATATATTGCAGTTAGCTTTCTTTCATATTAGTGTGACAGCACCAATCAAAAAATTAAGTGCTATAATTACTTTAAATTGATTATCCTTAACAACAGAGAATTGCATTATAGTCAGCCCAAGCTAGAGTTATATGGCTTATTTCAATTGTTTCAGGCATTACAAATATATTTTATTGAGATTCAAAATCTGATTGTTGAAGTTGATGCACACTATATTAAAGAGATGCTACAGAATCTGGATATTCAACTATTGACAAGTATGAACTGCTAGGTAGTAGTGATACTTATGTTTTACTTCAAGTTGGTTCACATAAAAAGCACTTTTTACAGGCAAAATAGATTATTGATGACCACAACAGCTGAACAATGAGGTGCCAGACAATAGCAATAATAAAATATTTGATGACTGGATTGACTGACATAATACTTAGTTGCAAGTAGTACTGATAGTTCTGAGGCTTATAGATGGTCCTAGAAAGTCTCCTCTAATCCACACTGTTTCTTGACAATAAAGTTGATGTATTGAAGGTTTTGAGTGCTTCATAAAATATCAAAGATTCTGAGATGCAGAGGATTCTCAACAAACTCCAAGTAATTCACTCTCTGAAAACTACCAAGTCTTTGCCTATCAATTGCCTGGTTATTCTCTACTCTACTTGGACTATTTATACTAATTTTCTAGTGCACAGACCACCAGATCATATGACTTTTTGCTCTTGACCTCCCAGCATTCCTGACCTAATTTGTTGTTCCATTTTCCATTTTGATGATGCATGTTTCAGTGCCGCCGTTCTTTTCATCTCTTTATTCCTTCATTCAATGCATGTGCCACCATTCTATTTATCTCTTCCATTCATCAAAACATTCCAATCTGGTTATTTGTAGATCAGATCTTCCATTGATCCAGATCACTTTAAATTAATGCCAATCCACTCTATTTGCCAGCCCCATGCTTCCCCTCCCCATAACAGTGGCTGGACCATTGTTGAATTGATAGCCTGAGTTGGTGCTTGCCCTAATCTGTCCTGTATTTTTTGTATTTTATTGGAATATTTGTGGAGATAAAATTTGTTGGAACTTGCTACCAGGAGGCTTACAGTTTTCAGCCTTAATAAATATTTATTTTAACTTCTGATGCTTGTTATGTCCTGGACTGCTGGCACAGCATTGTATCACTGACTACATAAGTTTATCCATATTATTCAGCTGCTTGTTTCTTTACTTTGAGAAGATCAGCTAATCTCTACTTGGCTACATCCTATTGTTTTATACCAATTTAATCTATATTAAGCATCAACAATGTTTTACATGGCCAATATCTATAACATCATTAAGCTAGCTAACAAGCTAAAAATAGTCAAGGAACCTAGACTCTTATGGAAAAATAGCTAAAATTTACTATATATAGCAATGCCATGAAGTGCTAAAGCTCAGGTAGAAAATCAGTGAGTTAATCAGATTAGGAAGTGGTTACATGATTTATGGTGACCACCAAATCTTAGTAACATAGAATACACTATATTTATTCAATATGTGTCTTGGCCAAAGACTGACTTTAATGACAACATAAGGCTGGAGCCTATAAGCTAGTAATTCTGTCTGACAATTGAGTTAGGATTGTAAGAATGACCTCTAGAGGCTGTAGCTTAGTCACACAGCTGGCAGAAGGAGATTCAAAGTGTATTAAAGTATATACTAACAATATCATAATAACTACTCACTTGGCAGAGGGAGATCCAAAGAGAACAAGTCTAGGGATTTTCTATGCCAGGTTGATGCTTTTGAGGCTTCTAAAGCATGGAAAACAACTGTACAGTACAACAAAACCTTAAAAACTCAAAAACTGACTAACCAAATAACTGTGCAAACAAAGCAGGAAAACTCTGGACTTTGGAAGTCAGAAAGGCAAACTCCAGCTTATATAAGCAGTCTGGAAGCAGTGCTGAAGAACCCACACTTGTCTGAATAATAGATAAAGAACCAGAGCACCTCAAAGGCTGAGAATAGTACTAACAAATAGTGTTAAGAGAATAAAAACAGCAAAATAAGAGAATGATAGAAGAAATAAGGAAATGAATGAAAGGAGAGTGAAAAAAGGAAGAAATGAGGAGTCCCCTGACAAGGATTCTATATGCTATGCATGGTAACTTGGAATATTGAGAACTCTATGCTATAAGAGCAAACCTATTAGAGTGCTTTTGATGGCCTCAAGTTAATACTGATATTGTATAGTATATTTGTATCTGCTATTTATGCCAAGTTCAACAGACACATCAAGTTCTTATTTCCCCAACTGTAGCAACATCCACACTATTGTTTGGAAAGATTTATACTGATATGATGCACATGTCTAAGTCAGGGCACTACAAGTACATCATCCAGAGAAGGTGCTCTTTGGTACACTAGCCAGAGTTCCAAATGTTACAACAAGAAAATACTAATGCTATAGCTAGGTGGCTCTTTAAGGATGTTATCTGCCAATAAGAAGCACTTCATAAAATTATTATAAACAATAGAGCATCCATAGTCAAGACGCTTACCTATTTGGCAAAAAAATACAACATACAGCATATTTGAGTTTCAGAATACAACAAATGCTCCAACAGCATTGTGGAATGTCTGCATTTTGATGTTTGACAGGCATTTTTCAAGGCAGTAGGCAATGATGAGAGTTATTGAAGTAGAGCAACCTATTTGGTATTTTGATCTGAATATGTAACTATGTGCAAAAGAATAGGTTGCTTTTCTTATTATGCTATGACAGGCACCTATCCTTTGCTTCCAGCTGATATTGTAGAAGCAACTTACTTACAACTACTGCCAAACTCAGTTCTTTCCTCCACTGACATGATAGTGAGGCATGCTATAGACTTACAATATTGTATAAAGAATCTCAAGTGCTTATATAAAATAGTATTTCTAGCACAATGTCAGACAGCACTATGATTTGAAAGTAAGCATAGTGCTACAATATGAGACAACAACTTTGCTACAGAAGTGCTAGTATTAATGCAAAACTTAAAGATTGAAGTTACACATAACAAAAAGATGCATTTTTGATATCTAAGCTCCCTTATTGTAGTTTTCTGCAATAGAAGAAGTGCATATATACTTTGTGAACTGGCCAGCTCTGTTTTGCATCAGCCAGTAGCAACATTCTGACTTATTCCCTACTTAGCATGTGAACACATTCCCTTACCATTGACTGCACTGAACATTGATACTGCTAAACTTTGAGAGCTTAAGAAGACTGAATTAGTAGATGATGACAAAACAGCCCCAGATAGCAAGGACAAGCAATAACAGATGGTGAAAACAAAAGCACCAGACATTAGTGCCTTGAACTATATATAAACAACTGTAACTGAAAATAAATATCATTCACAACCCATACAACAAAACTACAGAATACAACTAGTAAATGACTAAACTATGATTTTTGGTAATGCCTATCACTACACCTACCGCTGTGTTGAGACTGTGGAACAAGAAGTAATATTGGCAGAGGTGGTGGTGAGGAGAGCTGAGGAGATAACAACAATAAAATAATCTTTATATGAGAAGCCAGTAGCAAGAACAGGGTAATAATACAAGCAAATATAGCATTACAAACCTCAGCAGTAATGGAGTCTGGCAGAGGTAGCCAGCATAGGGTCTTGAGAAAAGATATTAGTGAGGCAACAGGAAATAAGACAGTGAAGAAAACCTACAATGTGATTGGTCTTCAAAAGCAAACTCTCTATTGACTTTCTGCTATTGGCAATAGGAGGCTAGAAAACACATTAGACTTGTCCTACAGGCATGCTAGAAAAGGCTTATCCATGTTGCAAGGTACTGAGGTGTAAACCAGCCATTCTTAGGCTATGGATTTGATAAGATGATATTAGTGGAGGAGGACAAGAATGCTGGCATTGTAATGACAAACGCCACCAGAAAGTAGTGAGGCAAAGAAAAGCTCCAATCAATTAAGAATAGCAGGATGCAGAGGTGCAGCAGAAGCTTTGAGGAGGAAAAAGGAGGATATAAACATTGCACAAGTACTGACAATTGAAAACAGTTGCCAAATCCCATATATATACTCAGCAACTATTTGCAGAGTTGAAAGGACTTGGAAATTCTAACATATGTGGAACAATCACAAAGGGGCATGACAACATTAATATATTTTATAAAATATAATATAAAATATAAAATATAAAATATAAAATCTATCAGGTCAGTGGCACTGCAAAAATGAGGTTGCCTCACATAAGCAACATGAGGGGTGGAGGACATGTGTCAGAAGGGACCAAACCAGGAAATATGTCTGCTCTAAACAGCTGGACCTTTGAGAGGGCCATTAAAGAGACAAGCATCAGTGTATTTGTGAAAGGATTAAAAACATAGTGCTGTTAGCCATGGAAAGAGAGAAGGAGTAACTCGGCAACTAACCAGGTAATAGCTTTTTCTCTATTAGCAGCTGGAGTTGGTTTGCCATATTCTTGGAGGTAATTTTCTGTATTAGATGACTATTAAAAGAGAAGGTGTATTAGATGACTATTAAAAGAGAAGGTAATACTCTGCAAATAGCAATAACACATATGAAAAGCTTGACTTCAGGACTGCTCTATACTAAAGTTTGTCAAAAGCAAAGGGTCTCTCCAAATTTTGCAGGCAGCATGCAACAAACAACAATGACAGCCTAGCTTGACAATGTTGTTGGCTAGTGCCAGCATACCTTCAGGAGGATAGTGGTGAAAAAATGTAGCACAATTCAGGAAGATGAGAGAATCAATTATAATGTGTATTCAATCATAGCTTAGAGTCCACATGCAATTGGACAGGGAGGCATCATGAAGACTGATAGGATCCAGTTGATGAACAAGTAATTTATAGGACATGGAAGGCATTTGACTAGCAACAGCATGAAAAGACATTTTTCAATGACTCTAACTCTGAAAGGAACATCAGCCAATTGGACAAAATTGACTCATCTTTAGCACACACAAAAAGGAAGTTGACATTTGATATCTAGTGCTTATTCACACTATTACTGAATAGACAGAAGCAATCACCAATACTTTATTTCTTTATACATATTATACTTCTTGCATAGATTCACTTATTATTTACAGATAATACCCAATTCTTTCTAGGCTGGTGCAATATTGGCTATTGGACCATGCTAGCAAAGGGGTTTTATGCTATGATGATTTACTGAGCATTTCCTCTTTTTCTTATTTTTCCTTTGATTATTTACAAATTGATAATTTTAGCACAAGAAAGGGAAGTTAATTTAGTAATAAGCACATCAAAACTACATATCAAAAAGACAAGTCCAAAATTTAGGTATCAACTAGGGTGCTAAGGGCCAGCAATTATTTATTATATGTAGACAAGGCAGGATCATCTAATGGAAGCAAGTCCCCATCCTGAATATGGTTATTTGCTTGCCACTTCAGTGCATCAGTAATGTCATCATGAAGTCTGAACAAAAGAGTCTCACAATGTGCTAAGGTATTAATATGAGAGCACAGAATAGCTAAGTTACAACTATTTCAGTTACTTTATTAATATAGCAGAGTTGGCAACAAAAGTTCTTTGGTGGGACAGAGCAGGGTTACAGGATAGAAGAATCAATCTCCAAGCCAAGAGAAGATATTGCTAGTAATATACATAGTGGGAGAAGAAGTCCAGAAAGGATTGAACTTAGCAAAGTTAATAAAAAGGAAGGAGGTAAACACAAAGAGAAGACTTATACAAATAGAAATAGAAACTTGCACAGTCCACTCATAGTACTCATCACCTGAGAACATGGCTTTAGCTGAAAAAAGATGTATACTATGAGGAGGAAGATACCTCTGTAAAGGCAACCTCTGGAGGCTATGGCTTAGTCATACAGCTAGCAGAGGGAGATCCAGAGTGTATTAGAGTATATACTGACAATATCATAATAACTACTCATCTGACAAAGAGAGATCCAAAGAGAACAAGTCTAGAGATTCCTTATGCCAGGTTGGACATTTTTGGGGCCTCTGAAGTGTGAAAAACAACTGTACAGTACAACAAAACTTTAAAAACTTAAAAATTGTCTAAACAAATAAGTGCACAAACAAGGCAGGAAAACTCTAGAATTTAGAGGTCAGAAAGGCAAACTCCAGCTTATGTAAGCAGTCTGTATACAGTGCTGAAGGGTCCACACTTGTCTGAGTAATAGCTAAAGAACCAGAGCATCTAGAAGATTGAAGAAAAATGACAATAATATTGACTTGTGACTTATACACATCCAGGGTCCACTTAGTAACCACATGTGCACGTCTTATCTTACATAACCACGCCACCAAATCAGAGTTGAAATCATTTTCTTTGACTTTGATGCTTGTGTGCAAGGGTAACGTGATGTAAACACTTTGTATACATTGATTCATTACATTATTGTTACAGCAAATATGAGCTTGATAATGAACATTGAGTGAGGCCCATTGCAGGTGCTCTGGACCCTTGCACCATACAAAAGGACAGTGGTTCTAAACAGCCAGATAGTCAGCCACAATTCCTCTTCTGACGCTAGGAGTTCACAACACATCATATAGAAATATATTGCAATCTCCATGCAATCATAGCATGGCTCCTGTTTTGCAATGATGGGTGGATAAACTCACCAAAAATATTGCTGGCTATCTCCTGAACTTCAGTGTCAGTCTCAAGAAAGACTCATGCAATGATGGTATAGTTTGTAAATAAGGCGCTAAAATTTGTTCATACTTAGACAAATAGCTGTAAAAGGTGTTGCTTGACCAGCAGCCTATGGCCTTCATGGCTTTGAATGGGACCCCTTGCATCAAGTACTCCAGCATGGCCCCTATATGTATACTGTGACCTTGAAGAGGCTCAAGAACACAAGCTTTAGTGGCCTTGGTCAGTACCTCCAGAAATTTCTTCTTTGTTAGAGGGATAGACTTTCCCTTCTTGTTTCAGTATGCAAACAATGAGCCATCTGTTGAAGGATTGTTTATTTTCAGATGGTTCTCTAAAGCTGCTTTTGGTTCCGTCTCATTGTTTTGAGCTGTCCAGGATACTGATTCTCCATATATAACTGACTTTGTTCTGAGAAGAAAAAATAATGTAATTGGTAATCCTGCACAATCCTTAGATGATGATATGTCACTTGGCTTGACATGAATGAGAGGGCTGAAAGAGAAGAGTGTTTGAACTGTAAATTTCCTAAGTCTGGCTGCACTGTAAAAGCAAGTTATTGTGCAACTAAATACTGCTGCACAGAGGTCAGCACTGGGAGAGTCTAAATTTAATTCTGTGCATTGATAGGCTTCGACTCAGGCTGAGCACATCAAGGGGCATTATGGGCTTACTGACATTTGACAGACTGAAGACTCAAGTGATCTTCTAGGATTCAGGATATCTTTGACTTTGGCGCTCTGCTGCAAGCTTACTTATCAGCCCATCCAACACTTTCCAGTCCATTCAGCACATGCTATCTGTTGACTTCAAGGATTTAGTAGGCTTAGAACCCATAGCACTAGCACAATGGTGGGGAGGTAACTCTGACCAAACCCCAATCACTTCCAGAAAGGGTTAGCATTAGGTGCTGCCATTTGATGAGGCACTTCAATCAGAAGTCTAAAAGAATCAATGACAATGGCACAGGATATATTCAAACCTGACATCTAGATCTATCAGGAATTGATACAATATGTAGTGCTGACATTAGTGCTCACGGCATCTGTCAAGGATTTTCTAACCATATCTAAGAGTAGCCTGGCCAATTGGAATTATATTAAGAGTGAGCAGACTCATATAATTCTAAGTCAATTTAGAGTCACCATTGGTCACCATCATCCATGTGCTGCAAGTTGCCATTGACAGGTCGCCATTAGCTGGGACCCCAAGGAAAAGCACTAATTGGTAGTGCTGCAAATAGACTTGTCTTAGAAACACAGTAGCATATAGTAGAAAAGATAGCTACTGCCCATGTATATAAAAAGAAAATCGTAACCTTTTGTGCACCTAGTTACACTTAGTGTTCAAATTGCACTAGCTTGACCTAACTTTGTCACTAAGTTGGGCACTAGCCTTGTCTATCTCATCTTTGTTGTTTGTAGTGCCACCTACAAGCACATTATATTGTGCTATTTGTTTTCATCTCTATATCTTTGCTTGAGCTATGGTGCTTACAGTTTGTTAGGTAGCACTCAAGGTGCTATTATCTAGTGCATTGTTTTATCACATTTGCTCGAGCACACTGGGACTCTGTCAGGACTCCTCACAATTACGCATGCCAGGTGCTGGAGACAGCATTATATTGCGTATATGTCCAGCCTACCCAACCACAGTTGGCATCATCAGCATATAGCTTTCAGGAAGTCTGGGGTGCATGGGAGCCTCTTTTTCTTTTGGATAAAATTGGAGCTAGTCTCTTAGCTGCTCTCAATAGTGCCTGCATTTGCCCTTCATCTATCTCCCACTTTACCCCATGTAGCAGATGCCATGCTCTTATGCCAGCTAGAAAGTTTTCAATTGAGAATTTTGAGTAGGCTCCAGCCAATGCTGCAACAAAGGCTTCCAGTAGGCTGTGGGATGCTGGGGCTCTTGCTTCTTCAGGCACTTCTCTGAAATTGCAAAAAATGTGAAAAAGCAGCAAGCCAGTGCTATAAGTGGCTTTTGTTGATTTTGCCTATGCAGCATTTATCATGGCAAAGACTCTTTTCAAGTCTTCTTCTGCTTCTGCATTGTTTGTATATGCTTTGCCTGTCTTTGGGCATGTGCTTGAGGCTGATTGGGTGGGTAATGACTTCTTGGCTAAGGAATCTTTTCATCCAGGTTGAAGACCCAAGATCTAAGGATGCTTGGGATGGGGACAGCTGGCAGGAGGAGGCTTTTGGGAGGGGCTGTTGGCTGGGTTAAACTCACTTTATATATATTTAGTGCATACTTTGATTCTGAGTTGTTTCCTGAATGAGCTTGAACAATTTATTAATGTCTTTGTTTTAACTCCTGCCTGTCCACCACCCTTCCACAATGCCTCTGTTATTGCCAAAGACTTTGACATGCCTCTTTCCATTTCTATGTTTGGCCACGATGGACACCAAAAGGAGGAATCCTGCTGCTTCTGCCTATTTGATGTCCCTACCTGGCCTCTGCCACCTGGGTCTGAGAAGGTATGTCTTTTGCAGCTTTCCAAGGAATGCCCAGTTCCTTAAACAGCTCATCAATATCTTGCATTGTGTAGGTGTATTTACTGTCTTCTTCTAACCTTGGTGAACTACTAGACAGGTCTACAATAAGTGTAGCCATGTCTTTGTCATATTCTTCGTATTTGCTCATCCATGCCTTTCCTGCTGCCAATGTGCTTTCTGCCTCCATCTTCTCTGATTTCTTTTGCCCACCTTTCTCTGGCCACACTAAATCTCAGATGAATTCTTGTCTGATGCAAAAGAATATATGATCATCAACCCACTTGGAGACTGGCCCCATGCCATGTGCCCTAATGATTTAGGCACCTGCATCTCCAATGATCTCATAGCAACCACATCCAGATTCCAAGCCAAAGCAATCCATTCTGTCAATGGCAAACAAGTCATGCTGCCTGAGTCTAACCACCAGACCAGGCCATTGCTCAGATTTGATCAGGATAGTACAGTATGCTTCCTTGATGTTTTATATTGTGGCTTGAAATCCTGGAGAGAGTCTTGCAATGAGCAAGAACACACTTGAATGTTCCCTAAGTACAGGGGAATGCTGCAGAGTCAATCAAACTCTTGATCAATTGAGAAATGTTGGAGGCACTAGATGAGTATGAATATGACAAGTTTTGAATAAGTCTGAATTTTCCAGGCTTATTAGGCTTTGGAATGATGCTAAGGGGCAAAGTCTGGAAGGGCCTCAAGACCTCCTCCACTTGTTCTTTTGTAAAAGGGCCCACTCAGGTACTGCCCTTTGGCAAGCTCTGCCTCAACAATCTTATCAAATTTGTCAGCCAGTTGATAGGTGGATGATTTGTTGTCTGGTGTAAAGCATTGGGAAATCTCTGGTATCCCTGCGTCAAAGCTGCTTTTGATGTCCTAAGCAAGTGTAGGAAACATGGCAAGGAGGTTGGCTTTTCTTCTCTCTCCCAGGCTTTGAGCTTGTATGGGGTAGCAAATTTAAAGTTTTTGTGCAAGATCACATCTTTGAGCTCCATGATCCTTTTTGCCGCAGCCTGAGCATTCATGTTTGTGGTCGTAAGAGAGAACTCCACATCCTCTTGGCTTCTGCCAGTTAGTGCAAAGCCAACAAAATAAATTGTCACATGCAAAGAGTTATAGCAGTGTGCCTCTAAATAAAGCAGTTGTGGCATAGAGCATGAGCAATGTATGCAAGTAAAGGCAATATAGTGCACAGTGAAAACATTTATAGTTGAGGAGAAAAATGAAAACAAACTTTGTCAGCTCTGACAGATCAACCCTTCTTTTCAAACAGCTTATTACCAGCCATAGCAGCATTTTGCTTAGCATTGTACACCTGGTTTTTGAGAGTTCTGAGCACTCTGTTATCTATTATCCCAATATCAAAGATGTCTGCTCGAGATGGATTCTTGATTTGGCAGTGCCACTCTCTCCTGACTTGGGGCTTGATATAGTATGAGCACTTTCAGCCTATCACTGCCCTCATTTCGGGGTTTATAGTTTGTCAAACAAAAGAAGAAGGTGTACATGGCATCAATCATGTTGTTGGGCCACTTCTCTTGAACTATGTATATTCTCTAAGAAGTTAGTGGATGCTATATCCAACTTGATTCCATGGCAGGTCTTCATCCTGTAATGCTCTATTCTTTGAACCCTTAAAATTTGTTACCGGCTTCAGAGATAAAACATTGTCTTCCTTAGTCAGTATGAAGATTTTGTGCAACAAAACAGATTTGTTTTTGCTGCTTCTGCATGCCCTTCAGACATGAAATAGCTGAGCTCAATGTATTTGTGCTCCCTCAGCTTCTTGATAGCAAAGCATGCTGGTGGATACTCAATGACTTCCAGAACCAGCATCTCTGCAACCAATTTGGGGGCATTCTCATCTTGCTCAGGAGAGTGCTCCCTAGATTAGAGGGTATCCTCATCTACTGCTTGACCAGTGTCCTCAGGTCTGTTCCGCTGCCTCCTTTTCCTCTTGCTCTGCTTCCTATACAGCTTTTTTACACTCTTGCTCAGCATTCTATAGATTAATTAGAGTGTTAATTGCTTGTTCATTTGACATTTTGTCTCTTGTGTGTCTGACTGCATTTCTTATGAACCAATGCTCATCCATACTAAAATCTGGAGCAATCTCCATGTTTGGATCGATTGTGAGTGTGGTCATGATTTTTAATAGATAGAACAGTTCAGACTATTTAAAATGATGACAAAAAAACTATTCCACCACAGGCTGAACTTGCGCTAGAGTGTGAAAGAGACTGCGGTGTATGTGGGTGCAGAGAGAAGAAATTTCTCATGACTGCACCGTGTGATGTTTGTGTGATGTTCATGGTAACTTCGCACTTGGGAGTTAGAATCTTTTGAGATAGAACAGTTTCAAGTTTTAAGATTAAAAGAGCTACCTATTGAGTACAGCAGGCATCCTTTATATAGGTCATAAAGACTGTACATAATATGATTATAGTAAGTCAGTAAAAGAATGAGAACTGGATAGGCTAAAGGTTGGGCCGTGTGGCACTCCATGACAATGCACTGTTACACACACCCTCCAGGCATTGTGAGGATAATATACAGTATGCCTACAACAGGATAGAGCTGAAGAGTAGGGTGCAGGGGGGTGACCAAGAAGAGACTGTGTTATGTAAGGACAGTAGTGGAGAAGTGTAAGGATTTACAAGTTGAATTAGCTCAATTCACACGATAGAACCAGAATTCCTGTTGGATTGTCCAGTACTACTTGGTATAAAAATAAGAGCTGAAGCTTATGTAAGCTTCAGCTACTACAATATGTACAAATGGAAAACTACTGTAAATATTGGGGCATTACACCCCCCTTTCAGACCATGTAATGGTCTTCAGAGCAATAAATAGATATATATATATATATATATATATAAGTATGACAATTTATTAACAAGTAATTGTCACACAAACCAGTATCAAAGGTAAACAGTAAATGATGTGATAAGAATTATGACACAAAATACACATCTAAACAATAGAAATAGATGACAGACAACTCTGCCATTGCACACCAAGGCACGAACTACTACATGGATAGAGGATTCCAAGGTGTAGACACTCTCAACTGCTAGTCCCCACCAGTGCTGGCATTAGCTGGCACCAGGTTGTCAGCATTAGCCGCTGACAATGCAGTGGAGTTGCTGGCCTCATCCACATCCATCAGCTCCTCTGCTGGGTTGACTGGCTGGGAGGTGGTTACCTCCGTGTCAGGAGACTCCTCATTTCTTCCTTCTTTCACTTCTTATTCCTTCACTCTCCTTTCATTCATTTCCTTATTTCTTCTATTATTCTCTCATTTTGCTGTTTCTATTCTCTCAATACTATCTGTTAGTACTATTTTCAACCTTTGAGGTGCTCTGGTTTTTTAGCTATCATTCAGACAAGTGTGGGCCCCTCAGCACCACTTCCAGACTGCTTATATAAGCCACAGTTTGCCCCTTATTTGTGCAATTGTTTGTGTAGGCAATTTTTGAGTTTTTAAGGTTTGTTGTACTGTACAGTTGTTTTCCACAATTTAGAGGCCCCAGAAGCGTCCAACCTGGCATAGGGAATCCCTAGACTTGTTCTCTTTGGATCTCCCTCTGCCAGGTTTTAGAGGCCCCAGAAGCGTCCAACCTGGCATAGGGAATCCCTAGACTTGTTCTCTTTGGATCTCCCTCTGCCAGGTGAGTAGTTATTATGATATTGTCAGTACATACTCTAATACACTTTGAATCTCCCTCTGCCAGCTATGTGACTGAGCCACAGCCTCTAGAGGTCACCCTTACACTCCCCTGGCAAGGCTCAGGTTCAGGGGGCAGGGGGCCATGTTGCTGACTCCACTGCCACAAGTTACGACAGCTGAGGTCCATTCCCATATAGTAGTACAAGCCCTTATTCTGATAGTTGTGGCCTTGCTTGTGTTCCTGTGCTCACAAAGCTGCAATCACATACCCTTCATCCATTCCACTGTGGGATGGCCAGCAGTGTGCCATAGGTTTCCAATCAACAATGGTGAGCATTGTCAATGACCCAGTACTGCTCCAACGACATGTTTGGATCATTAAAGTGGTTTTCTAGATAGATCATGCCAAAAGTATAAGCATGGTCTACCCACTCCTGTGGGCTCCTGTTATGTAGGAGGACCCTGAGCACATCGTTGTTTCTCAGGTTTGAGGCCTGAGTCTGCAAAGTGGGATATACTCAGTGTGGGTTCTGTCCACATGAGGCTCATAAATGGGGCCTGTGGGTTTGCTCAATTGTATGCCTTGATTGCCTCATAATAGAGGTGGGGGCATGCAAATACAAAGGCCAAGTATCATGAGAACACAGTTTGGCTTCTGCTTTGGGGTGCGAGGACTTGCACTAACACATACTCCAGCACCGTGCACCAGTGCACTTGGTCTGCAAAGTCAAATGCTATGCCCAGTGCAGCATTTGGTATTTCCAGCTGACAAAAGTACAGCAAATGCTGGGTGATCTTTTCAAGGTCCAAAGTGTGGACCAGATCCTCAGATGTGAATCCAGGGATCATAAACCTCTTGTGGCCCTGCCATTCCTTCTACCGGATCATATCCAATAGAACAGGCAGCACCATCAGCAGCATTTCATTTGCTGAGAGGCTGAGTAGAGGTGTAATTACCTTGTATTGTGGGTCCATCAGCACCATCTGCATGGTATGGTCCTGCAGCTCTGGAGTGCAGTTAGTACTTATCTGCTTAAACTCTTGAAGCAGGTAATATGCGTCAATGCACATGTATCATGACTGATGACCATTATGTACAGACTGGTACAGTTGGCACAGTTTGTTGTTGAAATTGCCTGTTGCATGCATTCCATTATAATCATCATTCTATCCCAAGTTCATTCTATCACATGTATCCACATGTGATTATACTTTATCACATGTATCCTCCATGTGATTATATTTTATCACATGTATCCACATGTGATTATTCTTTATTCACATGTATATAGTTTTCCAGTAGTATATAAACTGTAGATAGATCATCTGAAGTCCTCACTCTTTCTGACTTTGGACTTCAGCTTTAGTGACAGTTTCTGTCCCCTGTGCTTTGCCTGTCTTTAACATTTGTATGGATTGCAAGGGAACCCTCTGAACATGATTTTGTTCAGGTGGTAGGTCCCATCATTATAATGCTCTTTATGGGACTGCTCATAATTTCAGGCCTGGACCACATGATTACCACCCAGACCTTGTTTGCCTCAGGTGAGTAGCAGTCCAGACCACCACCAAAGAATGTGTTCGACCTCTCCACATCCATTGGAGAGAATATTACTACTCCTAATTCATCAGGAATCCTCCCGGTGGCTTGCTCTGCCAAGTTGGTCCTAAGCTTGGCAGCCCACTCCTTGTTCACCCTGCACTTTGCCTGCTGCTTCTTGTTTTGTGCCCTGCACACTTGCCATTGCTGAGGAGTTTCATCCTCCTCTGACAGGCCATCCCATCATAGGCCTCGTCCTTGCTGTTCATCTCCCTGCCCATTCTATTCTCACACTGATCCTCTGAACGAGGATTAGTCAACACAGTTCCTGCAGTGTATACTGCCTGCAGTACCTCCAATGGTGCCCCTGGCACAAAACAAATGGTTGCTGCGCTCGCTTCTGCAGGCACATTCTCCACAAATAGCACCTGCTCAAGATCTCCCTGGCCACCCTTCTTCTGCTTATAGTGCTGGGCTGACTCCTCCTGCCCCTCTGCTGTTGCATGAGGGTGGGCAGGCATCTGCCAGCCGCCAGATTGAGATATGCTCTGGCCAGCCCCTCCCAGCAGATGCTCATTGCCACCTGGGAGACAGCAACCATACGCAGGGAGCTAGATGGGGAGGAGGTCCGGACCTCCAACTTCCTCCTGTGCAGGACAGGCCCGCAATTGGTGGGGGTGATGCTCAGGACGTCTCCCTGCAATAAGAAGACATCTGATGCTGCTGGTCCCCCCTCAATGGAGGTTGGCCCTGCCTTGCCACTCCCCCTGGCCCTTGGAGTGTGGTTGGCACCCTCATGAGATGGAGGTCCTCATCCACTTCCATTGGTTGTGGCTTCTGCACCACTGGTGGCATGACCATGGGCTAGTACATGGGCATCCCCATCAATGATCCCTGTACTACCTGATGAAACACTGAGGGCACTGCTTAGATTGTTCTGGTGCCTTGAGCTGCAGCTGGAGCCATAGCTGGTTGCATCAGCGCTGGGGCCTGGGGCATCATGCCCCATGGCTAAAACAGCTGCCCCACATACTGGGGCATAGGGAAGGGCATGTATATCAGGGGCTGGCCTTGCCCATACTCCTGCATTGGTTGATGTGGGCCAGTCCATAAACACAGGGGCTGGCATAGCCATGCTCTGAGTGGGGAAGCCACTCAGATTTTGTTGGGCACCCTGGACAAGGTACCCTTCTACTTGCTGTTGCTGTTGTTGATCAGGACCCATGGGGCCCTGGCTCATCACCACAGATTGCTGTTGCTGTTGCTGTTGCTCATTCATTGCTGTAACAGGTGCCTTGTACAATGACACCAAACTTCCATGACATGTCTTCCTCCATGCCATCACATACATAAGTGATGGAGGCTACTCAGTGTCAGCCGGCCAGCCTGTCTCCCCCCCACGCCATCACTTACCTAAGTGCTGGCAGCAACTCAGTGTCATCTGGCCACCACTCAGCCACTTAGCTAAGCAGTGTGCCCATTATGTTAGTTCTGTGATGCCACCCACTCACTTTGCCACTTGAGTTACGTGCCTTGCCAGCTGTGCAGGATGTGCCACACCCTGCAGCTCTAGGTATCTATCTAGAGCTTCCAGCTTAAACACCACCTTCAACGGTTCCCATATTGTGTCTCCAAGGCTCCACTGAACCTCAAATTCAAGACCCTCTTTCTTGCTCCATCAGTGACCTATGAGGTCATCAACAAACTATTCCTGGTCATCAGCAGCGCCAAAATTATATGGTTCTGGCACTGCTCAATTAGGAAACAGCCCATCTTCATTTGTCACATACAGTGATACAATGCTGTACCAGCAGTCAGAGACACACCATGCACCAGAAGTCAAAATAAACATTTAATTGTGGGCTGAAAATTGTAAGCCTCCTGGTAGCAGTCTCAACAAAAATATATCTCCAAAACACCTCAATAAATACACAGACAGTACAGAACAAAGGCAGGGACCAGCTCAAGCTATCAACTCAAGAAGCATGGAGGGATGTCAAAAGAAGCATGGAATGCAGGGAATGATTGTGCTAAATAGAGCAGAAGCAAATGGGGAAGTGGCAATCAGAAACATCCAGAGGAATGGTGGAACAAGAAGTTGAATAGTGGAACTGGTGGCACCAAAACAGGCTTCCCAAAAGGGAAATTGAACTATCAAATATGTTTCGGAGGCTAGGGAGTTTACAACAAAGAGTCAGGTGTAGATAGTGGTCTGTGCACCAGAAAAATAGTATAAATAGCCCAAGTTTAGTAGAGAATAGACAGGCATTTGATAGGCAAAGGCTTGATGGTTCCCAGAGAGTGAACTACTTAGGCTAGAGTTTATTGAACACCTCTTATTGGAAGTCTATTGGTAGACAAAGGCTCAGTGGTTCCCAGAGAGTGAACTACTTAGGCTGGAGTTTATTGAGAACCTTCTTCTGCATTGCAGAATACTTATTCTGTAAAGCACTCAATACATCAACCTTATCATCAAGCACCAGTGTGGATTAGAGGAAACTTTCTAAGACTTCAAGAAAGCCCCAGCCAATGAAGTCCATTCCAATTGAGTCTCAGAGTTTAGTGGGCAGGGGAAGCGAGTGCAGCTTTCCTGCCAGTTTACGGTTTGAAGGCTTTGACCACATGCACTGCTCACACAACAAGCAGTACTTGCCCATGTCATCATGCATCTTTGGCCACCAGTACTGGCGCTGAAGGTATTCCAGTGTCTTTTGTGGGCCAAAGTGGCCCACCACCGAATGGCCTTGGCTTACAATGTCCATCATCAAGGTTTGTTTGTGGGGAATGCACAGCACCCGTTCCTCAAGAAGGTTATCCATCCATACCCAGTTATTCCACACAATGAATCAAGGGTGGTCTTTAAGCTGTCCCAGCACAGCAGCAAACATGGTATCATGACCATACTCCACTTGTATGCAGCGCCAAAACATGTCATCCTCATAGTTGAGCAGCAGCAAGGGTGTCCCCTCTGCCATGGCATCCCTAATTGTCTGATGATCCTCCACTGGTGGTTTGTGCTCATGCAGTAGCTGTGCTTGAAGATCACAATCTTCTTGCTGGTCCACCAGTCATTGCTGATACTGGTGTTCCTGCACTCACATTGATGACATTGTCCTTCACCTCCCTATAGCACTGATAGGGCAGGTCATCTCCTTGTGGGTCAATGTGCACATCGGCATCCATGTACTTGTGTGCTGCATATTCCTTGTCCCCTGAGTCACTCTCAAAGTAGCATGACAAACAGTCCACTACTCTGTTTAACTCACTTTTGATATACGTGATGTCAAAGTCATATCAAGACATATAATCTATCCATCTCCTCTGCTGCAGGGAGAGGGATGCCTGCATCTTGAAAAACTCTAAGGCCTTATAATCTGTAATAATATGGATCTTGTACCCCATTAGTTTGTCTTCCCATTTCAGCAACATCTTGAGTATGGCCAATGTCTCTAGTTCATGCACAGCATAGTTCTGCTGGGTGTTCATAAACTTCTTAGACATGAATCCTGCTGGGCAGCACTTCTGCCAATTGAAGCCTTGTCCATACATAGCTCCAACTCCCGTTTTTGACACATTACAAATGACCCATATTGGCTCGTCATTTTGAGAGTCGATCAGACAAATAATAGGTGTCTGGTCGCATATTTGCTTGATCATGTCAAAACATCATTGATGTAGAATGCCCCATTTTGGGTCATTGACATCAATAGTCCTGTATATGCCGTTATATTGGCAGGAATGTTCCGATATAGTTGATGAGTCCTACAAACCTCTCTGAATATCATTGTAATTATGTGGGATCTGCCATTTGCATATACGGTCCAGCTTATCCTGGTCAGGGTGGATATCCCAATGGTCAATCAAATGTCTCAGACAATCAATGCAGTCTGCATACAGATCACATTTCTTCCACTTGAGATAGAGCTTCTCCTTCCTCAACTAGTCACATCCTTAATAGTGTTGTCATTGCATTGGTGAGCATCCAGCGCTGTCTGCAATGTGCCATCCTTCTTAGGTATGCATAATAGAGTGGCGGCCTGTGGAGCTGAACATGTGGCCCACCAATGAGCTTGCAGATACCAATTGGTCTTATTCTGCAGCTGCTGTTGTAGCACCATTGAGCGCTGTGGTAGATGATACTTGTATTGTTTAGTATTGTCTATGAGGTTGATCTCTCATGATTCACCTCATGCCAAGGAGGAGGTTCCTCCTTGGTACCATTCACAATATTACTGAACTCCTCTTGCCATTGTTGGCACATCCTCAGTACATCCTCCATTGTCAGTCTTGCTCCGCTGGTGGCTGGGCAGCTGTGCTGGCCCCTCCTGTATCATGGATGCTACCAGACTAGGTATGAAGCAGTCCTATAGTTGTTGCACCTCCTCACCTAGCACATCCCTGGACTGCAGTAGCCCCACTTTCTCCTTGTCGTCTATGACCAGATCCTCTACTCTTATCTGGGACAACATAGGTTGACACTCCTGCCTATCCAGCTGTCCTGCCTTCCAATTGCCCTTCCATTTCTTGGCAGTTAACTTCTCTTCATTCCTCCTCTTCAGAGTCTCCTGGTACTTTGCCTTGCTCAGCATAACTGCTAGGTGATCCACAGGCAGGCTATTCATCTGAAGGCCTACCTCCTCACACTCATCTTCCATGGTAGGACCCTTCAGTCTACCATGGAGTCATTGCATGTTCCTAGCCTTATAGGAGCATGCCATTGCCCAATGCCTGTGCATACGCCTATCTGTATCATCAGCCTCCACCTTAACTGCGGGCACACTCTGTCCATCTACAATAACTTGACTCTGTTTGAAGTCAAGCACCACTCCATGTTTATGCATGTATGGTGTGCCCACAATCATGTCATACCAATTGAAGTTTGTGACGTCCACATATTTCTGGGCTGCCAGTCCTCTGGCATCTACTTTGATGTACGTGCCAAAGTGCATGGATGCTTGACTACCTACTGTCCCCAGTTGCAGGACAATAGGATTGCCTAGCTGGTGCATGGCAATATTGTGTATCTGGCAAAACTGTGGGGTCACCCCAGTAGTGGTACTACCTGAGTCCCACAGAGTCCAAGCCCTATGGCCGTCCACCTCAACATACATGGCCAGACATTCCTTTTTCTCACAACATAGCTTTGGCTGCTCCAAGGTCGAAGCCTTCTTTCACAAGGTCACTTTATATGCCTTTTGATAGGGTCTATCATCCTTACCCTCTGTCTCCACTTCCCAACCTGGACTGAGGATAGTTTCAAGACAGTGTTGGTCTTACGCTCCAAAGAGGAATGATAGCATTTTGGTGAGTGCTGGGTCCTTTTCTCAGCCCAGTCTCACCTGCACTCCCGCTGTAAGCAGCTCCTGTCTTGGCCATTTGGCAGGTGAGATTTGTGTGCTTCCTCAACATCCACATTCTCAGCCATTTCCTGGTATTTGGCCTCCTGTACTAATTTCTTCCATCCAGAGTGCTCTGGGTTCAAGTGTGCATGAAGCAGTGCCTTTTGAATCGAGGGCCTGAGCCCATTAAAAAGCTTTATGATTCAGGCTCAGTGGCTACTTAAGCCCACAATGGTAAATAGCTCATCAAGATCTGCTACATAGTCTTTGACAGATTTCCCTCTCTATTCCAGTTGATCCAGACACACTCACTGCTGGTTCCAGTAATCGATTGGGAAACAGTAGTTGAAGAGCTCAGTAAAGAACTCCTTCAGGGTCCATTTGTGAGGAGTGAGCAACACCCAACAAAGCCTTGCCTGCTAAGAATTCAGACAGCACCATTACCTGTTGTTGCTTCTCCATATAGCTGTACTTCACATAGGCTGTCCCATGCATTAGGTACTTCTGAAAGGCTCGGTAGTCTGCCTGACTGCTGTATTTCTCAGGCAGGGTGGGCCTAATCAGAGTGGGTGGGCGACATTCACATTCTTGCCTTACCCTCAATCCTTTGCTTCTCCTTTTCTTCCCATTCTGCTTGCCCTTTCAGTCATGGCGGGAGTTCCTTTCTGACCCAGATGAGCTTTCATCTGACAAGTCAAGGATCTGACCCTGTGGTAGAGTCCTCCTCCTCCTCAGACATGGTCCAACCCTGCTCAGAACTGGAGTCTAACTCACTGCTGTTAGGGGACTCCTCTTTCTTCCTTTTCTCACTCCTTATCTCTTCACTCTTCCTTCATTTATTCTCTTATTTCTTCTGACATTATTTCATTTTACTGTTTCTATTCTTTCAACACTATCTGTTAGTACTACTCTCAGCCCTTGAGGTGCTCTAGTTCTTTAGCTACCTTACCATTCAGACAAGTGTGGGCCCCTCAGCACTGCTTCCAGACCATTTATATAAGCCAGAGTTTGCCAGAGGTTGCCCCCTATTTGTGCAATTGTTTGTGTAGGCAATTTTTGAGTTTTTAAGGTTTGTTGTACTATAGTATACAGTTGTTTCTCATGCTTCAGAGGCCCCAGAAGCGTCCAACCTGGCATAGAAAATCTCTAGACTTGTTTTCTTTGGATCTCCCTCTGCCAGGTGAGTAGCTATCATGATATTGTCAGTATATATTCTAATACACTTTGGATCTCCCTCTGCCAGCTGTGTGACTGAGCCACAGCCTCTAGAGGTCGTTCTTATAGCTGTTGGCAGTTGAGGGTTCCCCCTGAGCTATACCCCTCAGAGGTTTGCTCCAACTGTTTGAAGGCCTGGCCCAGTGTACTCTTTTCTGCCACTTGTCCAGTGGGTTTGGTGGTTGAGCTAGCCTTCGTGAGTATTTTTTTCTTCTCACCTTCTACGTCAACTAATCTGGTTATCAGTCACTCGATTTATCAGTTCTGCCAATATGTTGGACATGTGCACTGATTCTGAACGCTCCTTCTTATTGTGCATGGTGTGCTGTTTTTTTTAGAGTCAGTCCAGCTCTTGGAGCAACTTTTGCTTGTCTCTCAGATACTGTCTCATCTAGTTCCAAGAAATAGGCTCCGGCTCAGCTGAATCCTTTTCCTTGTTCTCAACACCCAAGTTCCCTGGGGTCCTGGGGTTAGTTGCTTCAGGCCTCTTCTTCTTGTTGAAGGTGAACTTTGTGGTCGTGGCTTTAGTGGTATTGTTCCTCACATCCACTAGCTGTTGCTGGGTGTTCAGATTGAATTTGGCTTCAGACAAGCCCATTGCCCTCCCCAGTTGTGGGGGTCGGCCTCCTTGCCCTTGTCAGGTACTTCCTCTTCTGAGCTCAACTCATCAGATGGGCTAATGTTTTACCAGACCAAAATTTATTTTCTTGCATGTGGCTGTGGAGAGCTTGATCTGCCCTCCAATCATACCATTGCTGTTCCTTGCTGGTCATTCCTTGGCATGCAAGGTCAATGGCTTGCACCTGCTCTCAGATGAGTTCTTGCACTTTGCCTGGGGCCATGTTATCCTCCGACTGAGGTGGGTGCAAGGATTGATGCTTAATTTTACAGTTTGTCATTGGCATGGACTCTGCCGATGCAATTCTACTGAAAGCAGGATCACTATCTATTGTCGGTACTTTTATTTGGCCATGCTTATCAGCACTGGCCACTTCATCGTGAGGTACTCCTTGAGCGATGGGTCCCACATCCTGAAGGTGGGCATCACTGTCTGGGGAAACTTCAGGGGCATCTGCCACTTTGGCAGGGCTATTGCCGGCTTGGGAGCTCATGGCAAATGGATACTCTGATCCAGTTGAGCTGTCCAGCTCGGTCAACTCCGAGTTTTTCTAAGCTGAACTTTGCTCCTCTTCGACTTTCATGGTGGGCATGGCTGTGGCCTGGACCACTGTGGTGGAACATAAATGGCTTCTATATGCTATAGGTTAGTGTAACAAATTTTTGGGGTTTACTCACATTGTTGGTAGTGCTAGGTGATCAGACCAGCAATGTCTAGTGGCAAGAGTAAGATAGACTGTTTTTAAATAAAGCTAGAAGTTTGTACTATTCAAAATATGTGACATTTGCATGATATTCACAGTAACGTCGCACTTGGGGATTAGAGTCCTTCAGGATAGAACAGTTTTAAGTCCTAAGATTGAAAGAGCTACTGATTGAGTACAGCAGGCATCCTTTATATAGGTCATAAAGACTGTATGTAATACGGTTATAGTAAGTCAGTAAGAGGATGAGGATTGGATAGGCTAAGGGTTGGGCCATGTAGCTGTCAGAAACAGAGAAAATAACTAGAGATTTTGAGATAATATAAGCAGATAAGAGTTTCAAGTTTTGAGAGAAGACTTAGAGTTACTGAGAGCGAGACAAAACAACCGTGTTGATTGCTTAGTTTTCAGTAACAAATACATGAAGTTTATATAGATGAACAGAAAAAGGAGAATAAGATAAGGAGACGATGAGTAAGACAGTCTAAGTTAAATATAAAATAAGGAGACAGAATGAGACAGAATAAGGAGAATGTTGTACTAGGAGTTGAATAAGATACACGAATATTAGGGACAGACAACGAGAGTACCTACTCACCTCTGCAGCTCTTCGCACAAACAAATTGGAGTTCAGGAGAAAGAGGAGAGAAAGAGGAATAGAACTCAAGATGATAGTAACCCTAGTTTTGTTAAAGACAGGCAAAGCACAGGGGACAGAAACTGTCACTAAAGCTGAAGTCCAAAGTCAGAAAGAGTATATTGAGCAAGTAAAGTATTACTAACCTGAAGTCCAAAGTCAGAAAGAGTGAGGACTTCAGATGATCTATCTACAGTTTATATACTACTGGAAAACTATATACATGTGAATAAAGAATAATCACATGTGGATACATGTGATAGAATATAATCACATGGAGGATACATGTGATAGAATGAACTTGGGATAGAATGATGATCATAATGGAATGCATGCAACAGGCAATTTCAACAAGTTTTAGTGCCAATCGGCCGCCAAAACGACCTGTTCATTGAAATTTCTTGAAGCGCTACGTAGCTGTAGCTATAAATGGCTGTTATGGAGGAAGGAGGGGATGGTGGTGGTGATAAAGATGATGTGAGTAGCTGACTGAAAAGAAAATACATTGGTGTACTTAACTTTGTTTTGATAGCGCTGCTAGTTGTAGCGCCATTCTCATGCAAGGATTCTTGCGTACATAGATTGTTCAAGCTGAGGACGACCATTGTCTCAATGCTTTTATAATATCTTCTGACACCCCTAGCAATGCATAAAACGTGGTGCCTCCCACCCGTGCTGAATGACCTCCAAAGGAACAATCCACAAACGAGAATAGCTTAGACTCGAGCCTTGCACGCGTTGGAATAGATCCGTCCTTTTGAAGGAATAAAGCACGACAAAAACTGTGAAGCTTATCCCTGATACCGACGTATTCCTGTAGCAAAGATACTGGGTCGGCTGTCTCTTGATGTGTGAATAGAATATCGGTGCCTCGAAAGAATGGGTCGGTTTTGTGGTAGGGCAAGTGATACCCAGCGTACCCTTGAGTGAATTTTATTGAGGAACATTTTATTATTTTACGCCAATCGGTGGATTCCTTTGCTGTCTTTTTGACCAGCTCTCCTGATCTGTGGCATGCATAAAAGCAACAAGACATCATAGTGGCAAAAAGGAAATCGTCATAGTCTTTCGAACGACGAGCTGTATCCACAAAAAGTGCAAGATGGTGAGGCCATAGAAGCAGCTTCCTTTGAACTGGATCAGCTTGGACTTTCTTTGAGCCTCTAATGGTGGCTTGAACAAGAGGATGAGATCTATTTATATCAAAATCTGGATAAAAATTGCGAATGAAATGCCGAAGTCCTGTAAGGTATTTCGGTCTGGATGCGATATATTTTGAAGTATATGCAATATAATGGGATAGCATCTGTGGTGTAGGATCAAGAGGAAGGTTGTGGTTCATACAAAACTTAACATAGTCTCGGGCTCCGGTCATGTAATTACTAGCTGTTGACTTTTCAATGGCCTGAACTTGAAAATGAGATGTGAAAGCGTCAAGATCTGCTAACACCATTGGTGAACAGGCTGTCTGTTTACCCCGTGATGATCCACCCAATGCGCTTAAAAGCACGCCCTCCATCTTGATGGCAATAAATCTCGAGGTGGTTCGAATCGGTGGATGCGATCTGCTGGAAATTTGCATCTGTACTCATCAAATAGCAGACGTGACAACAGATCAGCTCTGATGTTGTCTTTACCCACGATATGGCAAACTCGCAAGTTGATCCCTGTTTGCAAGATTATGCCCGCAACAGCACAAACTACTGAGTTGTGCAATGATTCGGTAGCTCCCAGCGTGTTGAATATTGCTACTGAGTCTAACCTGTCCATGAAAATGAGCAAACGACGTGGCGGCCACTCAAAAGCTGTGACATTGATGACGCCCAAAGTTTGGTCAGTAACAAATATAACTATAGTGTTAACATACCAAAAAGCTTGCGTTGGGCGTGCTATAAGTGATATGAGGAGTCCCGGGCAGGTCCCAGAGAACGCGTGTGTGAAAATGGGGAAAAGTCGGTAAGGGAAGTCGGCAAGTGTAAAGCGCTAAGGTAAAGCGCCTATGAAGGGAGCGGTAAGCAAACACGGCAATATCAACGGCAAGAACACAGTAAGCTTAGCGAAGTCTAAGCGTCGTAGATGCCTGCCGTAGCTGCAAGGCGCGAATAGGTCGAAGGCTAACAATAGTCTGCAACTGCTGATGAGTTCGACGTTGCCGACTGTAAATGAAATCTTGAGTGTAAGGGAGACTGAAGTAAGGGGAGCAGGAAACTCTGGTCTATTGTTCGATGATGTATGTACAAGTCGGTAAGTACTTTATATACTACAAGGAGTTCACCGTCGCTAGTGACCAACCATTGCCAAAGTGTGGTAAACTAGAAAATTTCATAGGGGTAGCTCCAACGGTTTCAGATCCCTACCGTCCATTCAAGAACCTTAGCGATGCCAGGCAGCAGATCGCGAAGCTAAACTATCAATCCATCACCCTTCTGTCTGTCAGAGCACCTAAGCGATGTCAGGTGCCAGATTGAGGTGCTAAGCGGTGTCAGATGCCAAGGTCAAACGCCAAGCTGTCCGTCAGTTTTTGATAGATTATCAGGCTTCTCGCTAAGCGCTGTTGTCAGTGACTGATGCCATCTGTCAGTTGTCATTCTGTCTGTCGTCGGCGCTATCATTGATCAGATCTGCTTCTTGCTGTGCGTGGCCATCAAATATTGCTAAAATTGGTTAGTTAGTGCACGCTAAGATATTCCAAGCCTGTGCCGTGTTGCCGTAGCCTGCCGTTGATGCACTGATCCTGTATGGGGTCCTATTATCTCCCCCCAACTGAAAAATTGACTGTCCTCAGTCACCAAATAAGGCTACCGTTGCCGCTTTTGTGACAAGTGGTCCGTGCGTTCTTGAAATTTTGTTTATAGTCCTGGCGCATGAGTGTGGACTTCGTTTCTCCTCCCCATCTTTTATCTGGCGCTCTATTAAAATAAAATGTCTTTCCACATTCCAACTCTGCCCCCCGTACCGTCTCATGAGGCTCAAGACGCTGCCTCCACCTATATCGAAAAGGCAAATAATTTCCTCAAGCGAATTGATGGCGTTGGTGCAGACGCGCCTATAAATTTGGTGACTGCCGTTATGAAGTTATACGAGCGGTGGCTGGTTCTTGGCGTGGGCTGGGATCGCGAAATAGAGGTTCGAGAGTGGTGCCGATTGTGGTACCTGGATCATCGTGGCGCGGAGTGGTTAGTGCCTTTTGCTCGTTTTGTAAGTACCTCCAGCTCTTGCCGTGTCGCTAGCTGACTGAGTTGCCAGGCGCCTCCTCCCATCTCAACGATAGAGGACGAGTTGGAGGATATTCTGTCCGGTGCCTTGCCGATGACGGTAAGCACACCTGCGGCAGAGTGAGTATTCCTAACCCATTCTTTTGACTTAGCTTTGATCTGATCTGTCACCCCACAGTAAACAAGAGGTGTTGGCGCCTCTAGCACGCATGCAGGTGGAGGAGGAGATCGCGGCAAGGCAAGAGGAGGTTTCTCAAGACGTCCGCGAGATTACCAGGGCGCTAGAGGAGCGAGAGAGGGTGGCAGCGTTGGCAGCAGAGATGGAGGAAGTTGCTGCAGGGAAGGTGCCTGCCGCCAAGTGGCAGTTGGTAGCAGAGGGATCCAGCCAGGGTGGTCGTGCTGGCAGCACTTTGAGCCCAGTGTTGCCGGCTAGCAAGTCGGGCTCGCCGAGGAAGCCGGCAGATGCTTCCAAACGTAAGGTAAGTGCTGATTTCGCTTGCTGTTGCCGACAGTCGCTAACGACGTCTGTAGAGTCGCAAGGCGGCTCCTCAATACGCGGTAAGTGGTCTTTGGAAAATCTAGTCTCCTTATTTACCGTGATTTGTCTAGGCGCCAACGCAGTCGAGCTTTGACGATAAAGAGCTCAAAGGACTGCTCTTGCCGCGTCGCGAGGAGGCCGTCCTTGATGAGAGGCAAGAGGCCGGGGTCGTGATGGAGGAGATGAAGGGGAAAAAGACTGTTTCCCTGGCGACCCAGCAGGCCTTTAAGAAGGCGCAGGGAGCGGTAAGTAACTCTTCTGTCTTTTTGAGTCTTTTGCTAACTCTTAGCACTAGTGTGACAAGTGCTGGGCAGACAACGACCCAGAAGGCTGCTGGTTCCTGACTGGGGCCCAGCCATGTTATCGTTGTGGTGCTCTCAAGCGCGCTTGCACCATCAACAGGGCCAAGAGTCGCGAGTGTGGCGGCGCGCCAGATGCCCTCATTGAGAAAACGTTCTCTCGTGCTGTCTTGGTAAGGAGGGCTAGAGAGTTTGTGGAGGGGCAGAAGAAGAAGGTCGCTGCTGGTGGTATGGCAGTTATTGGACGTGCCTCCTTGGCGTTGCCGACACGCCAAGGAGATGAGACGGAAACAGTCGGCAATCGAGGCGCCAGCGAGCGCCAAGGGACTTCGGTCCCAGAAAAATGACAAGCCCCTTCCTCCAGCAAAGGGAAGGGCAAAGCAAAGCGACCTTGGGTAGTGTCATCGCCTTTCCCCTCGCCAGCTCCTCAAGACACCAAGATGGAGAACTTGGAGAAGGCCTTAGCGGCGAGTCGCCTGCCTCCTCAAGATCCTGAGGCAGGCCCAAGTGGCCTCTTGTCACCCATTCATTTGGCAGCGAGGTCCCTTGGCGAGGAGCAGGATGTAGGAGAGCGGGAAGCGGTTGGCGACTCGGCGCCTCCAGAGGAGCGGAAAAATGCTCCCACAGATGTTGAGATGGGGGAGGAGGAGAAGGCAGAGGGGGCGGCAATGGGAGGGGATGAGGACGCTGAGGGTGAAGAAGAGACCTTGGCGACGCAACGGGATGGTGGCAAGGAGGCAGCAGCAAAGGAGGTGGTAGCGGAAGAAGGTGAGGGAGCGGCAGGAGTCACCAGGGAGGAGCCTGAGTGGCGCTGGCTGCCTCCCTATGGTAATGTTGCCTCCTGGGAAGTGTCAGATCCAGAGGATGTTGCCGGGCTGAAACCAAGGTGCCCCATAGTCGCCAGGATTAATCCTGCTTGGACCCCTCAGCCGCAACCAACCGTTACTGGCAATGCCTTTTAGTGGCTGGGTCAAGATCTTGTTTACCCAGTCATAGCGCTTAACCCTCGTGACATGCTAGAGCGGTACTCAAGAAGGGCGGCAACGATGGAGTCCTCAATGGAGCGGGAATGAAAACGAGTCCAGGGTCAGCTAATGGCGCTGCAATTGCGCTATTCCAACCTGGGTCGTAGCCTTCACGTGCTTCACGATTACCAGGGCGATTGTCAAGCCGCCATAGATTGGCAAACCGCCAATAACATTTTACCGGGCGATCTTCTCCCTCTTCGCGAGTCCTCCCTGCCAGTTACCGACGACTCCTTATCAATGGACGATGTAAGCGAATAAACGGACCTTAGCATAGATAGGCCGTTTATGTATAGTTTTCTTGTTGCCGTCTCCATATATATATTTTGCCGTTCCCTTGCTGAGTGGAAGAATTAAGTCCAGTCTGAGTTAGCGCAGCAGCAGAGAGCCAAGAAAGTAAAGCAAAGAGAAAGCAAGCGGCAAGTATTCTAAGGTAGGTTTTTAGCAAAAGTAGTAGTAGGTGTGGGACTTGGACAAATTTTTGAGGAGAAAGGGAAACACTCAGTAAATCATCATAGCGAAAAACCCTTGGTGAGAGTTGCGCAGTGCGCTAAGCGTTGGCGACACGCTAGCGCTGCGACTTGACTATGTAAGGAATTGTCTGTTGGATATAGTACAGTAAGTATTGGCAAGAAAGATAAGTAAGGTAAGTAATAGAAAAAGGAGCTTATCAATATAATCTTTTCTAGTCATTTTCTTCTTCTTCTATCAGAGTCGGCAAATCCTCATCGTCCAATAATTCTGTTTCTTCAAGTTCCCTAAGCTTGGCGGTGTCGATATCTAGCACTTCAAGCGGCAAGTCAATGTGTTCTCTGGCGAGATATGGCAATAGGCAAAAGGCAGCAACAGGTCGATGTAGTACTGAACCATCTAATTCACAGAGCACATAAGCGCCTCCACGGTTACGAGAGATAACTACCAAAGGTCCTAGATAGCGTGGGTGCATTTTCTTGTTATATGAGGTCTCGATTTTGGAGTTGCGCATAAGCACTAGCGCACCCCTTGGGAAGTTGTAATCCTTGATAGTGGCGCTATGCTCGGTTTTGAATCGTAGTGCTGCTTGGCGACGGGTGCTAAAGACTACCTTGTGGAGTCACTCTAAATCTTCTTTCCTTTGTTGGAGATCAATAGCTTGTCTGGCGATCAGATCGGTAGTCGCTAAGATACTGTTGGGTGCTGGCTGAAGGTAGGCCGCTTCTATAATGTCGGCAGGGAGTAACGGATGGGTGCCAGTAGCCATGTAATAAGGGGAACAACCCATGCGCTTACGAATAGTAACTCTTTCTGACCAAAATACTGAATAGGTCGCTTCGCTCCAACGAGACTCGTTGCCATTGACTGCCTTGAAGAGCACTTGCCGAACGTCAAAGTGTGGTCTCTCTACCAGGCCATTGGCACGCTTGTTGTAGCCAGATACTCGAATGTGGTGAATGTTGTATTTCTTGGCGAGATATGTTAGCGCTTTGATAATTGGCGCACCATTATCCGTGACGATTTCTCTTAGCGCTCCCCAACGGCAAATGACGTCCTCAAATAGCCACTTGGCGACCGCGTCGGTATTTTCTCTCTGAAGCATTCGAAATTCAGGCCAGTGGATTAGCGAGCAACGACCTTGAATGATGTACTTGTAGCGACCAGACTTGGGCATATGCATGGTGTCGACGTAAATTTTGCTGAAGAGGGGAGCTGGCATTGCAACGGTTGGCGGTATGAGTACTTGGCGTGTTTGTTGAATTTGGCAGAGGTGGCAAGTCCTAATGTACCAGGCGATGTCAGCACTAGCGTGTGGCCACCAGAATTGTTCTAACAGAGAAGCTCGGGTAGCGTACAGACTTCTATGTCCTAGCTCGTCATGCATGGCACGCAGGACTCGTAAGCGACTTTCTGGCTTGATGATCAGCTTGTGAGCGCCATCTCGATTTCGTCGCCAAAGGCAGTTGTCAGTAAAGAAGAAATGGGTAGCATATCAGATAAAGGTCGCGTATTGCTCGTCGGTAAGGCCTGTAGGTCGCTTAAGGTCTTGTATCCATTGTTCAACTATTAACAAGCGACTGTCTTCCGCCTTTGCCTTGGCGGATTGGGGAACGGCATCATAGGTCAGGTTTCTGCTGTCTTCTCTTAGCAGATGGGGTTCCTGTACGACTTTTACTGGTGGCAAGTCTTGTCCAAGAATGCTTGCCATGTAGAATGTGAGGGGTGCGCTAAAGATCTCGGGGCGGTAAGGGACAATGGGATGTAAAAGGATACAATGCTTGCCATGTAGAATGTGAGGGGTGCGCTAAAGATCTCGGGGCGGTAAGGGACAATGGGATGTAAAAGGATACTAGCAGGCTGTTGCCGTCGTAGTAGGGGGATTGGCTGTTGTATAAGGTGTACAAAACCATGTAATCTGTCGATCCAGTCCTTGAAATCGCTATCAGCCTGTGGATCCACTGCCAGGTCGCCAGGCTGCCGTGGTCACCTAGAGAGTCCATCTGGTCCGTGAAAAGAGCTCTTGACGTGTACCAACTCAAAGTGAAACATGAGGATAGCGACTACCCACCGGTTCATGCTAGCAGATGGCTGGATATCGGGATTTGTACCAACTCAAAGTGAAACATGAGGATAGCGACTACCCACCGGTTCATGCTAGCAGATGGCTGGATATCGGGATTCTGCAGCATGCCTTTGATGTACCTAGTGTCGACTTCAACAATCAGGTTCCACATGCCAATTAAATACATCTTTAGCGACCAGAAGGCTTTGAAGAGTCCATAGAGCTCTAGTTTAGGCTGACTGTAACGAGACTCCCTATTGTTTAGCGTAATAGACCCAAAGCGGTTGTAGCGTCGCTGTTTCCGATTGTCGCTAAGACACTGGCACAAGAAGTAGCCAACGGCAATGTACGAGGTATCCACCGCCAAGATAACAGGGTCGGCAGAGCTATAGTCGATTGGAACTAGGGGTTTGGCGTCTTGTAGGGCTTTTACTAAGTCTCGTTGTGCAGTGACCTGGTCTGGCCCAAATTCAAAGGGCTCGTTGGCGCGGGTGAGTCGGTTAAGGGCATGTGCACAATGGGCAAAGTTCTTGACGAATATCCTGAGAACGCCAACAGTACCAAGAAAGGCGCAAACTTCAGATAAGTCGCGGCAAGGACCCCATCGCTCTAGGAGTGCTAAGCGAGACTTGTCAGGAATGCGACCGTCGGGAGTGCAGATGTGACCAAGTATTTTGAACCTTGGCGCGCAAAGGAGGAGTTTGTGGCCGCTAAATATTCCACCGCTATACTTCATACGTTGGAGAACTCGGTTGAGCAACTGGAAAAATTCCCATAGCGCTAAGCGAATGTTGGAGTTGTCGGGATGGGTCGCCAGTAAGCTCTTTACGAGTCGCCAGTCTTTGGGGCCTTTGACGCCAACGTCATCAATGAAGCTAAGGACATTATGCGGTATCTCGGGTTGGAGGATGAAAGTGATGTCATCATGAAAGATAGGGACTGAGTTTGTCCAGCCCATCGGTAAAGTGACTAGGCGCAACGTGCCAAACGGAGTTTGAAAAGTGGTAAGGTCTCAGGAAGAAGGGTGTATGAGGCATTTGTCGTAGTCAACGTAGAGGTCAAGGGTGGTACCACAAATACGCCTGGCAAAAGACTCGGCAACGTGGTCAGGGAAAGGCGGTACGCCAGAGTGTCATATTGTAACTCTATTCAGCGGCTCAAGACTATGAACTATGCATAAATTGCCGTTCTTTTTGAGGACACAAAACCACCGGGAGCGGTAAGAGCTATTGGAGGGTTTGTAGACGCCAGCCTTAATCTTGGTCCTAATGATTTGGCAGACCTCGGCTTCGATTCCAGGTGGTAATGGTCGGTTGTGCTCAGTCCACAGTACGTGGGGAATGGTCGGGATTATGACAGGCAGGAAGAAGTCTGTACATAGACTGCTGCATTCCGAGTCCTCCCAGGCGAAGGCTTTATCTTGCTTAGCGACGAGGTCGGTAAGGACATTCAACTCATCTTTGGTCAAAAACCCTGTGTCATGCTCCTTCGCGAATTGTTGTTGGCGTTCTGCGGTAAAACTGTTGAAATTGCCTGTTGCATGCATTCCATTATGATCATCATTCTATCCCAAGTTCATTCTATCACATGTATCCACATGTGATTATACTTTATCACATGTATCCTCCATGTGATTATATTTTATCACATGTATCCACATGTGATTATTCTTTATTCACATGTATATAGTTTTCCAGTAGTATATAAACTGTAGATAGATCATCTGAAGTCCTCACTCTTTCTGACTTTGGACTTCAGGTTAGTAATACTTTACTTGCTCAATACACTCTTTCTGACTTTGGACTTCAGCTTTAGTGACAGTTTCTGTCCCCTGTGCTTTGCCTGTCTTTAACAAAAACGTCCCGGGGGCTGAAAGGGTGGCGGATTTGGTGATAAAGTTGGCATGTCAGCAAGAGGGTCGCCAATGATCTGGCGCTCGATTCTAAACGTCTCGGGAGAGTGCGTGACGACGGGTTTTGTTTTAAGCGCAACTGGCTTATATTTCTTTTTGACTTGAACTCCTTTCCTTTTGGGAGCGTTAGCTTGGTTATATACAGAGGTGGAAAGGGGAATTGTAGCCTGTGGAGCGGCAAGTCCAAGAACGGCAGGAGACGATGCTCCAGGAAGGGTAGTAAGATAAGTATCGGTAGTCGCAATGTTTTGAAAGGATTCGGAAGCGGTAAGGTACAAGTACGCTAGAGCGGAGTCGGTAATGTTTTGATTTTTCTGGGAAAGCTCAGCGTCGGTAGCGGATAAAGTAGTTAAAACTTCTTCGTCAAGAAAAGCGTAATGTTTTGATTTTTCTGGGAAAGCTCAGCGTCGGTAGCGGATAAAGTAGTTAAAACTTCTTCGTCAAGAAAAGCGGTATACACAACATTTACAAGACCAGTAGAATGGTCATATTCCAGCGTTAGCGCCACATCTCCGTGATCGTTGCCAATCACCTCCTCAATGGTCTGTGAAAACACCGGTGGGGAGGCTTGTTGGCGTGTTGGTCGGTAAACTCCGGGGGCTTAGCGCAGGCGCCTTTTCGTTGTCCCCTAGAGAACGTCGGCACCGTTCGTTGGATTCCAGAATTTGGGTCGCTAATAGTTAAAGTTGTCTTGTTGTCGGTAACTGTCTTGATGACTGATCGCACCAAGACGTCGAAGGGTCTGCCGAGTAGTAAGTTGTATGCCGGGGAGCGTAAAATGTATATCTGCAAGTAGAAGGTGATGTTGCCAAGGGTGCAAGGCACATTCTTGGCGAGGCCTAGGGATCTGTCCACCGTATCGTTAGCGCTCTGCATGTTTAGTATCACAGTAGGGTCATAAATGAGGCCTAGATCGTTAGCGACTTCGGCTGCCATAGAAATAATTTAAGAGCCGCTATCCACGATTGCCTCTACCTCGTGCTTATTGTCTACGGTTAGCGCGATGGAGCGAATAGCGTGCGATTCTTGAGCGACAGTAAGAATTGCTGGGTCTTTTCCATGGTCTACTGACCTAAGATAGGTCTCCACTGGGTCCACAGAGAGCACGTCGTCGAGGTCCTTGACCTCAGCAATGGTGGTCACCAAGGGTCGTCGAGGAGTGACTGCCGTCTTGACTTGGTTGCGAACGTCGGGAGCAATACTGCAAAGTTCTTCTACTGACAAGGTGATGGCGGTTTTCATGATGCGGTTGAATACGTGGTTTGATTTTTCTATGTCGAAAATTGGCGTGGTAGGTCGGTAACCACCCTCAGGACATTTCTCGGGAGCGGCAAAATTTTGTTGTGTGGGAGCATGATAACGGTCGGGAATCCCTGAGTAGGGATGGAGGGGCAGCAAGGGCGGTTTAGGAGCTGCAGAGGACAACGATGGTTCTGGAGTGGTGGCTGGTGGTGTGGCAGGAGCGGGAGGCATTGGCTTGTATCTTTTAAGAGGTTGTTTAGGCTGCTTAACTTCAACCCCATCAAAGACCTGATTCTTAAGCAAATCTAGCTCCTGCTGTAGCTTGGTGATACATTCTTCTCGCGAGAAAGTGGGGTGGTTGCCAATGCTGTCGAAGTGTAAGACTTCGTGGATCATTTGCTGTTGGGTCGCCTGTTCAGGGTCGGGGTTGGCGTTGCCAGAAAGCGTGCCGATAATGATTTGTCCTGGGTTGCGCCTATGCCATTCATCAACTCGCTCCTGGAAAGACTTCTTGTCTGGGTAGTTGAGGATGGTGGCGCCAGTAGTAAGAACTATCTTGCTGTCGATAGCCCTTTGAATCCTTCCTTGCCGAATGTAATTTTCGAGGGTTGCGCAGCATCCTCTAGTCATGGTGTGGCCAATTTCCCCACAGAAGTGGCAAGGGCCAGATGCAGGTACATTAGCGGGTCGGTTAGCGAGATTGGTGGTAATCATAATTTCAATACGAGTCATGGCGAAAGCAACAGCAGCAGTAACGGCAGCGTTGAGATTCTCCTTCTTAACGAAGTTGGCAACAGGAGGCAGGATAGGAATGATACCGTTAGTTTGCTCAGGTGGTGGGCTCATCCTAGTGCATTGCAGCCCAACGCCAGTGTCTGTCTCCTTGAGAACCCATTTACTGGCTTCAAAGACGTTGGCAACGTTATAGGGCTCGTCTGGGTGATGGGCCTGGTGAACTATCTCTAAACAGCGAGCAATGCGAGTCCAAAGCAAAGTCGGGATGCCTTGTTGGAATAGGCGACGTTCCTCGTTAATGTATAGCTTGCCGTTTTGTACTAACCACCTAGCAATCTTTTGGAATTCGCGGTAATACGTGGAGAATGCGCCAAGAGAAGAGGTGCTGCTGTCGAATGATTCCTGTACTAGTTTCTGCAGCTCGTTTACCGAGTATCGGGTAGCCTCTTCAGTGCCAGGGTACAACTAAATCACTGCCATCTTCCAGCCTTTATAAGAGGTGCCTTGGGCTGGAACGGGTGGGGTGGCAGGAACAAAGGCGGCAAACTCAGCAAGGCCTGTCCACGTCTCTGCCGTGTCATACAACACGTATCTTGCCACGTACTCCTTCATCTGTGTGTGGTCGGTAATACCACAATTCCTAAATAAATACTCCAATTCCTTGAAATACTGGGAGAGCTCCCGTGGCTTGGACTCGTCCCATTTTGGTGCTGAGAAGTGATTGCATAGTGGCATACGCTGAACTTGTTGTTCCATGGCGACGGTGGTAGCGAGTTCGGTTAGCGGTTGTGGGGAAGGAGTTCTAGAGATTGGTGACGGGGTAAGAGAAATGAGTTGAGAAAGAGGTGTTAACGGAGTAATGGAGGTAACTGGTTGTGGTACGGCAAGCGGCGACGCTAAGAGGTTGTCGGCGCTAAAGTTGAGAGAACGCGGGAAGAGGTCAGAAAATTTGTCTATAGTGGCGTTCTGTAGTTCCTGTGCAAGAGAGAGACCTGGTAAGGCACCAGGTGGTTGTGGAGTTGATGGGTGGGAAGGAGCTATGCCTTCTGCCGACTGTTCTAGCAGGTGGCGCCTATGCTGGAGACGGGTTTCTGGTGGAATTCTGCCCTAGAGATCCCTTGCAGTGGGCTCCAATTTGATGACGCCCAAAGTTTGGTCAGTAACAAATATAACTATAGTGTTACCGTACCAAAAAGCTTGCGTTGGGCGTGCTATAAGTGATATGAGGAGTCCCGGGCAGGTCCCAGAGAACGCGCCTATGAAAATGGGGAAAAGTTGGTAAGGAAAGTCGGCAAGTGTAAAGCGCTAAGGTAAAGTGCCTATGAAGGGAGCGGTAAGCGAACATGGCAATATCAACGGCAAGAACATAGTAAGCTTAGCAAAGTCTAAGCGTCGTAGATGCCTGCCATAGCTGCAAGGCATGAATAGGTCAAAGGCTAACGATAGTCTGCAACTGCTGATGAGTTCGACATTGCCGACCGTAAATGAAATCTCGAGTGTAAGAGAGACTGAAGTAAGAGGAGCAGGAAACTCTGGTCTATTGTTCGATGATGTATGTACAAGTTGGTAAGTACTTTATATACTACAAGGAGTTCACCGTCGCTAGTGACCAACCATTGCCAAAGTGCGGTAAACTAGAAAATTTCATAGGGGTAGCTCCAACGGTTTCAGATCCCTACCGTCTGACCAACCATTGCCAAAGTGCGGTAAACTAGAAAATTTCATAGGGGTAGCTCCAACGGTTTCAGATCCCTACTGTCCATTCAAGAACCTTAGCGATGCCAGGCAGCAGATCGCGAAGCTAAACTATCAATCCATCACCCTTCTGTCTGTCAGAGCACCTAAGCGATGTCAGGCGCCAGATCGAGGCGCTAAGTGGTTTCAGACGCCAAGGTCAAACGCCAAGCTGTCCGTCAGTTTTTGATAGATCATCAGGCTTCTCACTAAGCGCTGTTGTCAGTAACTGATGCCATCTGTCAGTTGTCATTCTGTCTGCCGTCAGCGCTATCATTGATTGGATCTGCTTCTTGCTGTGCATGGCCATCAAATATTGCCAAAATTGGTTAGTTAGCGCATGCTAAGGTATCCCGAGCCTGTGCCATGTTGCCATAGCCTGCCGTTGATGCGCTGATCCTGTATGGGGTCCTATCAACGTGAGAAATTGCTGACAAGATGGCAGTGAGTTTGAGAAAGAAGATGTCAATCTTTATCAACGTATCGTTCAGTGCCAATTGATACGCGAATCCGTTTTCTGCATATACAAATGCCATACCTAACTTCAGACTTCTGTCCGTCCAGACCACCATATCTGCCGATTTGTTTGCCCATCTTGTAGCATCCAAAAATCTGACACCCATAGATTTTGGAATGATCTTGATCAGCCAATTCATATCTGACATCACTTCTTGATTCAGATAGATACCCACATGCATGGTCTCCTTCTCTGCCATTTTTCGGTACATCTCTGTTAATGCCGGTCTGCCCCATGGCAATACGTTAAGCAACCAGTTCAAATGGCCTCCCAATCACTGCCAATTCCATAATGATGGTCAGCATGAGGGGGTGTTGATGAAGAGCTGGATTTTCGATACAATATCCGCTGTTGATTCATCAGTGAGAGTAATGGTACCATAATTTATATCGACCCAGAATCCTATGATCTTCAATGTCTCTCCAAATTCCTGCTTCTTTTCTTCCCAAGAACAGCTGATCGCATCCCAAAAGATTAATAACTGAGCTTGTCCCTGCAGCCATAATACATCTTGGTACTTGATCAATTTTGATTGCACTTCCCATGAATAAAAATCATCCATGAATACGTGCAAATCCCTTATGTCTAACTTCTTGATTCCTGCCCAGCACATCAGAGATGATACGGCACGCCAACATTGTGGTGATGCTCTATTCCCGAAAACGAGATGATGCATGATGTACTATTTTCCATCAATATTGACAACTTGTCAGATTTGCCACAATGGGTGTGCCGGTGATGAGCCTGCATTGTGGCTGGCTACTGATAGCACCAATACCCACACCTCATATTGGCCCACTAGTACCACCAGAAGGCTTCCAGCACTATTTTTCTCATATCTTTACACTAATAACTTGCAGCTACAGACTCCAATTACTCTCAGACCACTTTTTATGGCACCACTTATTCTTTGCACCACTATTGACACCTCGCCGCACCTTGCCACTTGCACTCCAAGGCTATACATTTACACAGACACTTGGCATCAGTCAATCCGGCATAATGCTCTTAGCCAGTGGCAGCGCTTACAAGGGGAAATGATGAAGTATTTCCGTGACAGCATTATTATGGACCTTTTTACTATACAATTCAATTCACCACATTTACTTACATTTTTATCAGTTCACCACCCTCTAGCGGCGCTTAACCTCTTAGCGTCGGCTAACTTTCTTTACTATAAATACCTACTTTTTGTTAGTAGTACAGGGAATCAATTTGGCAGTAGGGATCGTATCCCAATATTTTGGTCTCCATACACAACAGACTACCTCTTGTTGACCGTGTCAAGCAAGGGGACTCTGCTCTAGTTTTCTATATCTCTCTCTCTCTAGTGCCTTGCAACTACGGCTTGGCTTTCATGCTTAGATCCGCTAAGCAATCTCATCCTTTTATTATCACGTTCTAGGTGCTAACACTTAGCGCCTCTTAGCGACCCTTTCCTGCACCTCTTAGCGCCTTTCTTAGTGACTTTCCCATGCTCTTAGCACTCCCCCTTAGCAACTTTTAGCGCCCTGTAGCCACATTTTGGAGCCTTACGCAAGTGCCTCCAATCATCCACTTTCCTTGCCACCAACCTCTTGCCTACCGTGTGTTCTCTGGGACCTGTCCGGGACTCTCTCACACACTTAGCATGCCCAAAGCTATATCGGCTAAGTAGCTGCACTAGTGATAGTCCATGCAGCCCCCAGCTTGATTTGAGCGTCATCACCGGTAAGTTCAGGAAAGCGCTCGCTACGTCCGATTTCCAAGTGACCAACCTCTCTTCTGAAAGAGTGCGTTTAGCATTATACATTGCTTGACCAAATGTCCTCATATCGTCGTATTGGACCTTTGCTTCTATCTTAGATATGCCCTTGTTCAACTCTGATGCGGAATGATCAGTCACCACCCTGGCTTTATTTCTCTGCCAAACAACAAATAATAGAGACGTTTTCATGCCTGGAAGGAGGTTTTCCAGCCCGTCGACTTCCGACCATCTGCCTAAACTGACTTCCTTATCGCAGAACACCCTTATGGCCTCAAGATCCTCATCTTTGGATGAGTAATTCGAAATCAGATCTTTGGCCTCAGTCAACCAGTCTCCCTCATCAAATGGCCAAAAACCCTCTCATAAGCTCCTCATCACGGATTTGACAAATAGTTGATTCGGATGATCCCATAGTACTCGTTCAAACTTGTCTATGTCAAAAGGCGTTTTGACACGTATCTTGTCTTGCAACACCTCTAGTGTCGTCTTATAAATTGGATTCGCTAGTAAATGCTGCGGGGGCAAGGGAAGGGGAGGAGCGATTTCAGTATTGAGTGCTGATGGCGAAATCAGAGCAGTTGGTACGTCGTCATCCCATATAAATCCCCTTCTGAATTGTTGATCATCTACCATCATTATAGTTAACTGTCTTTTTGCTCCTGTACCTTTCAACAACCAGGGACACTGTGCTCTGGCTTCACTCGCTTTAGCTACTGCTGCTGAGTCATGCACGATACTGTTGTCGTCGCTGATTGAGCTTCTTGAAGCAGTCTTTGACATCTCGAGCCTTGTGGGAACCAAAGCATTCACAGCAAATGTTGTGGCGACAACTCCCTGGGCACGTATCCGAAGTGCATATTCCCAGATTCCAATTCTGGCATATGGCCACTGTCTTTTTCCTCGCACCTATCGGTGGCGATCCCTTACGTTTAATGCCTGATGCAGAATTCGACGCGCTGAGCATCTGAGCCAAAAATGGCACGTGAAGCTCTTCATTATTATCCATATAGAATGGGTTACGTGCATAGCAATCCCGCATGTCAGCATCGAACTGAATTGCAATAAGTGCGCCATTTGGAATGGACTGACAGAAATCCAGAATCCGAGTTCTATATTTTGCGAGTTCACCTTTTCGGTGTGGATAAAACATGAGAACTCCCTCCATCCACACATCAAAGGTCCTAATCCAATCCCCCTCGGTGCGCACAGGACGCTTAGCAGTCGCGTGGTCTTTCTTAACAAGAGAGAACCCTCCCATAAAATCTTTCAGTTTGTCATTGTGATTATAACGTTTATTGAAAGTGGCATAAAGCTTATTGAAGTCAACATATTGGTCCAGAATAACCAATTTCCACATGGCCCGAGATATCAGATCCTCGAAGGGTCTTGACTGCACGAGGTTGATGAGCACGTCAACCACCCTTTCTTTAGCGTATTTGTGTCGCAAGCCCCAAGTTTTGGCCAGGTAAGGATCTTCTGAGGCGTCCTTTTGATAATCCGCGAGATGGGGCGCCATAGCCAAGACAGACTGAGGAATCGATGTCTGAACCGTGGACGACCTTTGATCTCCCAACAAGTCTGCCAGCTGCTCAATGGTGATCGTTCCCGGTTGAGCCAGGGTAGCAAGGGCATGCTCAAGTTTAGCCTGTAAGGCTTCTCATGCGGCAGCCTCAACTGCTCGTGCTTGGGATTCTCTGACCTGGTTCCCCTCATACTCATTGCGCGGTGAACCCTCGCGTGATTCAGGAGGGGGTTGCCTAGCTTTTGCATTCTGCAATTCAACCCTCTGTCTCCTCATCGACGTAATTTTGAGCCTCAGCTGCATTGAGCCCAAGATCCTTAAGTGACTGCATGAAGTCCACAACGGTGCGTCTTCCTTCAACTGTCTCATCAATGAGTCTCTGACATTCCTCATGAATGAGTTCAATCTGATTGTTTCTCGGATCAACAGTCCCGACATCCACCGCTGTTCGCGCATCGTGCTCGGCCTGAGACGGAAAATCAGCAGATTGAGAGCTTTCAGCATGTTGCGTTATGAAGAACAAGCTCGATGATGAGGTAACGAATGGGAGATGCACGAAGAAGGTAACGACTACACTAATAAAAATCTAGTACCGAAAAGAATCTAATTAAGTTAAACAATAGCGCAACAGTACGCTGGCTATAGCTTACTGTGAGAAACCGACTCGTGAATTTATGGTAAATTCTTTTGAGCGAGCGTTACGATTGACGTCTGTTACTGATAAATGAGATGACTGAACTGTCTACTGACGTCTGTGAATCTATCTTACTCCTTAACGAAGCGATGCCTGAGGGATGAGCTGGACAACTGAGGCGAGGACTCTGTTAAGGAAAGAAGTCAGATTACTGATCTGCTGTGACTGAGCGGCTCTGAGCTGACCTGACTGTGCGCTGAGGTGGTGGGAGTGCAAGACCGTTGCACGACTGAAAATTTTTGCAAGACCGTTGCATAGGTGACATAACCATGCATGTAACGCTACTAACTGAGACCTCGGCCCTACTGTTTCCGACCCAACCTCTCTGCCCGCACCGTGGCATCGAATCGGAAACGGCCGCTGATGTCTTGATGAAAGATGCCTGCTCGTCCGCGCAGAGGCCTCCGATAACGCTCCTTACCCTTGGAACCCGCGTTTACGTCGAGAATTTTGTCGGGTTTCGGGAATGGACTTGACTAAAGTTCTTGACAGTAGCACTCCGTGACAACGCGCCGTTACACACCGCCACCTCAGACAAAGATCATGTCATGATCGACATATTTTAGTTTTATTTATTTATTTCATTTATTTTATTTTATTTGATCCGTATCCAAACACCCTTTTATTTTCGAAGTTCCGGTCTCATAAGTATCCACAACTATCGTCATTTTCTCCTGTAACTATCGTCATGTTCTCCTGTAACTACTTATCACGATACTATTCGAACTCCTGTAATTATCACAAGGACAATAGGACTCAGCATATGATTACTAGAAGTAGAGTATAAAAGGCCTATGTATTCGATAGCAAACTCTAACTTCGTTGCTGTTGGTTTTTCTCTGATTTAATTATCAAGTCAGTTCCTGACATTGCAACGAAGTTCCACACTCAGCCAAGGTCCCTAGCTCATTGTAGCCAGCGTCGTCCTCGCTGTTTCCCCCGTCACACTCGACACCAACACTTTACGCTTTCACTACTTTTATCCTACTCGACCTCCACGCTAACCGCGTAACACGACAAGACTTAAAGTATATTTTATTTTCTTATTATCCTCATCGCCGTTTGCCGGTGCTGCTAACGGTAGTCAGTAAATAGCGAGGAACCCTAGTCAGTACGTACAAAAGGGCTGCTCCGAGGCACCCTCCAGAGTTGAACTGTTGGGCCTGTGTCCTTAAGTGGACCAGCTCTTCATACACCAGTGCAACAGGCGGTAGTCACTCCGTTGAGCCTGGGTATTTAACAACTGCTCTCTGGTTTATCGGCGTGAACGCGCGTCGACTCGTGGCCGACGAAGATCTCGATTTGCTTCCTGCACGTGCTGTCCAAAGGCATATAATCGGCTGATTATATTGAGCTTTCACTTGCACACGTGTCACAGCCTCTACGGTATACACCCATGTCATCTGACTCCGACCCTATGACTACGACCGCACCAGAGGATGCAGTCAGCATTCTTCAAAGCGGGATCACTTCCATTCTTGATGCCATCAATCACCTTATCCCCACTTGGGGTGCTACCGCTGCCAATCTTGACGTTACAGCCCAGTCTGTAAATCAACTTGCGATAGCCACTGCACAGTCTGTCGACGCTACTACAAACAACATCGCCGCCATTACCAATCGCCCTCAGCCTCATATCAACGTGGCCGTAAATCCGAGGACTGTCCCTCTTCCAGACGAATTTAAAGGTTCCAAGGACAAGGCAGCCTATTTTTTGCGTTCCTGCAATCAGTACTTTGCGCAGGCAGAGGTTTCGAGGGATGAAGTAAAAATAGCTACGGCATTGGCCTTGATGAAAGGCGACAAAGCAAGCAAGTGGGCGGAGAATCAGCTGGAACTCATCCAAGATGAAAGACAGGGGGCGCTTACCACCTGGACGATGTTCCAAGCTGCCTTCAGAGACCATTTCGGAGACCGCACCCCCCAGGAAACTGCCGCGGCCAAGATTCGAACTCTCATCATGGGAGATAGAGCAGCGGATGAGTATAACACCGAGTTCGACAATCTTAAGAATGATACGAGGTGGAACGAGGCAGCGTTACTCGATCGTTACAAATTGGGATTAGAAAAAAATCTGTTGATGAAGATTTATCAGTGTGATCCCCTTCCCAGGACTTTGCAGGAGTGGCAGGACAAAGCGGACTTACTAGACCGACAGTGGAGGCAGTCTAAGATCACGGCAGGGAGGGCAGAGGAGGAGCGACGTGGCCAGAGAAATCCGAACAAACAGACAAACGTTCCACAATCATCGACGACTCAGACCAAACATGCTACTACTCCCAACACTCAAACGACTACCGCCACTGACCCGAATGCTATGGACGTCGATGGCACTCGTAAGCGTGGACCACCAACCTGCTATAATTGTGGGAAAATAGGCCACATCGCCCGGAACTGTCGCTCGCCTAAAGTCATCAAAGTAGTGGAGGTGGGGGATATGACGGACGAAATGAAGAAGGCGGTGGCGGCACAACTTCGTGAACAGGGTTTTTGAGCAGCTCACCATGTAGCCGAATGGCTGAGCGCAACCAGGATTCCAATTCGAGTAACAATTCTATTCCTTCTGTATTGATCAATCAAAAACAACATTTATGTAATGCGAAAGGAGAGGAATCTAAGGCTATGCAAGAGAAACCTATGGTAATAAACACTGTCAATACGTCCACTCGAGTCAACGTAGAGCTGCGACGACTGGACAACTATGAGTCAATAAAGGTTGAAGGACTATTGGACTCTGGAGCGACCAACATGTTTATTCATAAGGATTTTGTCCGAAAACACAACTTACCAGTACAGGATTTACCCCGCGCAATACCAGTGTTCAACGTCGACGGGTCAAAGAATGAAAACGGATCTATAACGAAATTTGTACCACTGAAAATGAGGTATAAAAATCATTCGGAAAAGGTCTATTTCTACGTCGCAAACATAGGGAGGTCCGACGTGATCATTGGACATAACTGGCTGGAAAAGCATAATCCTGAAATAGATTGGGAGACAGGGGAAATAACTTTCAACCGATGTCCGAGTTCTTGTGGGAGAGGAAGGATCGATAAACTGAAAGCGGAGGCTAAAATAAGAAAACATGCAAAAAAAGGCCGAAAACCGGTAGATAAAGAGGAGGTCGTTGGTGAGAAGAACGTAAAACAGACTAAGTTCAGATGGCTAAAAGAAGGACATCAATACGTACGATTTTTTAATCCCGAAGTAGGGATTTTTGACAGTCTCTTTTTCGAGAAAAGCCGGATGCCGGCAGCAGCAGTACTAAGAATAAATGCGACATCAAATATTTCGCAACGGATAGCGCAAAAGGAGAAGGAGCGAGAACGAAAGAAAACCATGAAGGAAATGATACCGGAACAATACTACGAGCCATATAAAATAGTATTCGAAAAGGAAGGGTTTGATGATCTACCTCCCCGAAGACCGTGGGACCACGCAATTGATTTACTTCCAGATGTTAAACCCAGCAAAGCTACGAAGGTTTACCCAATAAGTCCACAAGAACAGAAGGAGTTAGACACGTTCCTCGAGGAAAACCTGAAAAGTGGGCGAATACGTGGATCAAAGTCTCCATGGGGATCGGGATTCTTCTTTGTAAAGAAAAAGGATGGAAGGCTAAGACCAGTTCAAGATTATCGGAAGTTGAACGCAGTAACAGTCAAAAATGCTTACCCATTACCACTGATCTCAGAAATCATTGCAAAACTACGGCACGCACGAGTATTTTCTAAAATGGACGTACGGTGGGGATTCAATAACATCCGGATCAGAGAGGGAGACGAGCATAAAGCAGCGTTTTTAACTAATCGAGGGTTGTTTGAGCCGACCGTGATGTTCTTTGGATTATGCAACTCACCGGCAACTTTTCAAACCATGATGAATAATTTACTTAAGGATCTGATACTCCGAGGCGTCGTGATGGTATATATGGACGATATCTTGATATATACCAAAACCCTCGCTGAGCACCGAAAAGTCGTCTTGGAAGTACTAGAAATCCTGGAAAGAAACAAGCTATATTTAAAACCCGAAAAATGCGAATTTGAGAAGGCGAAAATAGAATACCTTGGCGTGGTTATCGGAGAAGGAAAGGTAGAAATGGATCCAGCCAAACTAGCCGCAATTAGTGAATGGCCCGCACCTAGAACAATTAAGGAAACGCAATCATTCCTAGGATTTTGTAACTTTTACCGGAAATTTATCGAGGGTTTCGCAACAATTGCTCAGCCCCTGTATCGCCTTACAAGGAAAAGTCAAAGGTTTCATTGGACAACGGACTGCAGCCAATCATTTCACGATCTAAAAACGAGACTAGTTTCATCACCCGTTCTAACCCTTGCAAGTGACAACGAACCCTTTAAAATCGAAGCCGACGCCTCTGACTATGCTTCAGGGGCCGTATTGTCACAAAAGCATGATAATGAGTGGCACCCTGTAGCTTATTATTCGAAAGGGTTCTCAGCAACGGAAAGGAACTATGAAATACATGACAAAGAACTGTTAGCTATTATTAGGGCCCTAGAGGAATGGCGTCACCTTGTACAGGGAAGCCAGCACAAGATTGAAATCTGGACGGATCATAAAAATTTAGAATACTTCTTGACAGCGCGGAAGTTGAATCGCAGACAAGCGCGATGGTCAGGATTCCTAGCAGATTATGATTATACCCTAAAACATAAACCGGGAAAGACTATGTTAAAACCAGACTTACTATCTCGAAGGCCAGACCACAAAGTCGGAATAGAAACCGACAATGACAACGTGACCCTAATTTCACCCGAACACATATCAGCATTACTCATCAACAGCGCCGTAACGATAGCAACGGAAGGGGACGAAATAGTATTAGAACTGAAAAGGAGAGGTCTGGTGCCGATCAATGAGCACGACAAGTTTGGAAAATGGAAACAAGAAGACGGGCTTACTTTCCGAAACGGGCTAATCGTAGTACAAGATAATGAAATAAAAAGACGTATAGTAAGCCTTTACCACGACTCAACTACGGCGGGACATCCGGGGAGATTGAAAACCAAGGAGTTGATCACCCGAAACTATTGGTGGTCAAAAATGACCGAATACATCAACAAATACGTCGACGGATGCAGGAAATGCCAACAGACCAAGATTTTCCCACAAAAACCACGAGGACAGCTGTTTCCTAACTCGATTCCCGAATTTCCTTTCCAAATTATATCGACAGACTTCATCACGGGGTTACCCATCTCTCTAGGATACGATGCCATAATGGTGGTAGTAGATCGGTTTAGTAAGCGCATCTATGCGATCCCTTGCAATAAGGAGGTAGACTCAGAAGGAGCTGCAGTGTTATTTAGAGACCATGTATGGCGTCACGAGGGGCTACCGTATACCGTCATTAGTGATCGAGGCTCACAATTTGCTTCCGCGTTCACCAAAAAACTCTACGGCTTGTTGGGGATATCACGTAATATTTCAACCGCTCATCACCCGCAAACTGACGGGCAGACGGAACGCATAAATCAGGAAATCGAACAATACCTACGTCTATTTATAAATTACCATATGGACGATTGGGCTACTTGGCTGCCCCTTGCGGAGTTTTGCTATAACAACCGAGCCTCAAGCGCAACGGGAAAGTCCCCTTTTTTCATAAATAAGGGGCGAGAAGTCAACACAGGTTTAGATCCTACCCCTAGTTCCCGGAACATAGAATCAGCAGACGATTTCGCTGCCCGGATGAGGGACATTCGCGAGGAAACCAAGTCAGCGCTAAAAGGAGCATCGGACGACATGAAACGCTTCTACGATCAACATTATCAACCAGAAGAATACGAAGTAGGGGACAAAGTCTGGTTGAATGCCGAACACATTTTTACCGGAAGACCAAAAAAGAAATTAGATTGGAAACATCTGGGACCATTTCCTATTGTTAGAAAACATTCTTCTCATGCGTACGAACTTAAACTACCACGTTCTTGGCGAATGCACCCAACTTTCAACATTTCTAAACTTCGCCGATATACTGAAGACGATTTTAACCGACCGGTTCCACGTGTTACACTGAACGTCAGGGGAGAAGATTGGGAACCCTCCATTATCCTCGACTCACGCCTTAAGAACGACAGACTTGAATACTTGGTGAGGTGGAAGGACCAATCAACTTCGAGAGACACATGGGAGCTCGAAACGAGAATAACAACTGAGTCCCCGGACCTTGTTACTAATTTCCACCGTTTGAACCCTGCTGCTGCTCGAAGGATCTCGTTGGCAGACTACAACTCTCTTGTCTTCGTACCGATTCCGGAACCCCTAACAGATCTAGCTCGTCCGGAGTCCTCGCATAAAAAGGGAGGTGATGTCATGATCGACATATTTTAGTTTTATTTATTTATTTCATTTATTTTATTTTATTTGATCCGTATCCAAACACCCTTTTATTTTCGAAGTTCCGGTCTCATAAGTATCCACAACTATCGTCATTTTCTCCTGTAACTATCGTCATGTTCTCCTGTAACTACTTATCACGATACTATTCGAACTCCTGTAATTATCACAAGGACAATAGGACTCAGCATATGATTACTAGAAGTAGAGTATAAAAGGCCTATGTATTCGATAGCAAACTCTAACTTCGAACTCCTGTAATTATCACAAGGACAATAGGACTCAGCATATGATTACTAGAAGTAGAGTATAAAAGGCCTATGTATTCGATAGCAAACTCTAACTTCGTTGCTGTTGGTTTTTCTCTGATTTAATTATCAAGTCAGTTCCTGACAGATCACACCCTGTCCACCCCTCGCATCTCGAGGCAGACAGGCCAACCCCCTCTCTCCATGCCCAATGTCTTCTCCATCAGAGCCCATCACGCAAATTCAGTCTCATCTTGAGGAGGATCTGTACTACTTGCGTATGAGATCACCCCCGAGGCTTTACCAACGCATGAATTCTCCTCTTAAGGCACGCCTGCTCGACATAGTGGCTCTGTTTTTGGCCACTGGTGAATCAAATCCCACTCTTGCCACGTTCTGGTGGGAGAAAGAAGGCAAACTCTACATAGCAAAGAGTCCGCCCTCTGACAGTCAAACTGATGCCATCGTCGCGAAAGCATTTTTTGACGACTTGAGACAGGCTCAGGGCTTCGAGAGTATGATCCCTTTTCTTGCCACGTATAGCCAGGCTAGCGTCAATAAGCGGATTCGTCATCTTCGCGACTCCCTGAAAACATCCCTGAATATGGAACGCAGAATATTCAACAAATCCGATGATACAGAAGACCCTGTCAATCGACTGAAGAGCATCATTTTAACCTCCCAACCTCCATTCACTTTCGATGATTCCGAAAACGCGATAAGCACTTTTAAGGAGCTTGTTGTAATCTCCCGAAGAGTGCTAGATGCCTACGATGTTCCCTTTTCTTATAGGTATCATGACCGACTTGTTTGTCGTCTGCAACGACGCCTTGACAAAATGGCCCAATATCTCCGTGTCGGACTACTCATTAAATTCTGGAAGAAGCATGGGAAATATATCGACATTACCTGGATTCCCGCTATCGAATTGGGTGGTACAGCTCTTACACTGGATCTGGAAACAATCCTGGGTCGATTCCCGATCGTGACTTCTGGGAAATTCGGGTCGACTCCCGAAGACCTTAGAAACCAAATAATGGTGTGTTGTAGATGGTCGAGACCCATCACAGTCACTCCACACGTCCACGCAGAAGTTAGTTTGATTCTCTATGTATCCGAGAATGTTGGTCTGCGACATTTGCAGGAGGAATCAGAACTGCTCATTGGGAGCAACAAGACCAGTTGTCTGGCATGTACATGTTGGAGGAGGGAGTTCAATTCTGTTCTTGGTACGAATTGGGAAACCACTTGGACCTATAGCCAAGATGCCGATGTGACAATGTGGGAAAACATCTCGAGTAACTGTGTAGCACGCTTCGACTGGAGGATTCCTTACGACAATAAGGATCTGCCTCTACGCGGTATCGATCCAGGTACACTTCGTCGTTTCTACGAAGCTGTGGTCACTTTCGTCGGAAGCGAAGTGAAAGTATTGTTTGAAAAGCAGCTTGCCGCAGCTGATGAAAGAATTTATAACAGGAGATTCTAATCCTATCAGACATAAAATTCGATAGATATGAAGGACAATTTTAATCCTCCAAGTTTTATGCCTTGTTATTGTTGCCATAAGTATATCTTGACCCATTGTTGTTGTCACACATTAATTACATCACATTAAATCGCAATGTCCCAGAACATAAAAGTATATATTTTCCTCTATTCACTGTCGGACAGAAACGCACACCATGCAAGATAGGCACAAACACACCTTCGGAGATTGCACAGGAAGTCATGGAAAACCGAATCCACCACACAACAATACTAGATCCGATTATGACACCAAAACACCAAACCACCTATCCAGATCCAATTTGATAGGCGTAAGATATAAGTACTTACATTCTACCCCTGCCAATTAGCTCAGTAGCTCGGCGGCGGTATAAACAAAACTATTCTTATTCTTCTATTTATTTACTGACTATTGACCCTTTGCCAATTATATTGCATATTGAGGGTGGGCCTGTTGAACAATGACTTACTCGACCGTCCGGTGGGTAATACGTCATACCACGGTTTACTGTTAACTGAGGCTACGGGCTTTTCCGGTTAGCCCAGCGAGATAAGACGGGCTGACCTGTCCGTCACGAGGTTGAGGGACAGGGTGTGGTCTTTGAATGAAGTGGCGGTGCAATCACGAGAATTTCCACTCTCTCTGTGACGACCACCTATTTAGTCTTGTCAAGAACCCGTTCAAGAACTCGAGAGAAAACTTAAGACTTGAGAGAACGAGTGTACAAGAGTTGGCAACTGTGTTGATTGCCTGAAGATATTTACCGAATACATGAGGTTTTTATAGTAGTTTAGAATAGGGAAAATCAGAATCAGGGTGAGATCGAATAGGGAAAGATTTCAGAAATGTACAACGTGATAAAATTAGGAGAAAAATAAGGAGAAATAAACAAAGGAGAAATACGTAACTAGGAGCAAACAAGACATAGGAAAATGCTGATGAGAGTTGTTCTGAGTAATTACAAGAGATTGTAAGTTTGTGACAAGTGTCAAAGGGTGTGATGTCTGACACTGACCACTTTCAAATGACATCATTGTTACCTCATACATGCGTATGTTTTCTTTGTTTCACTATGATACTTTTATTATTCTTTTATGACATAACATACTTATATACACGACTATAAATATTATGTGGAGACCTGGGGTCATGTCATCTTTCAGCATTGACTCCAGTTTATTATTGTATTGTCTACTGTACATGAATATACATATTATCGTTGTGCAATAATGCTGCAACAGGTTATGGGCCCTGCCATTGTGAATGAGACCAGCACTTCTGAAATGTTACAGTTTTCAAAATTTAATGGTACAAACTACCATACCTGGTCTGATAATATGAAGTCAGCTTTGCAGGCTAAAGCCTTGTGGGGTGTTGTATCTGGGAGAGAACCTTGTCCTCCAAAACTACCCACCGAATACTCTGACCTCATGACCACTATGTGCCCTACCAATGATCAGTCTCCTCAAGTCGTTTATAAAGAAGGATCGGACTTGATGAAGGCATTACAGTCTAAAGACTTTTTGACTTGGCAGACTGCTCATGATAAATACGAGCACTGGCTCAATAAGGATGACTCGGCTATGGGATCAATTTGTAACACTATTGAATACATCCAGTGTGAGACTATAGTCGACCTCGACACTTCCCAAAAGATTTGGAAGCACATGAGGAAGAATTACATTGACCAGCAAAGTGGTATCAATATCCACTACTACTATCAGCAGTTATACATGAAGAGATGGGACAGCAACTCACCCCTAGCTGATCACCTCAGATTTTATATGAGTATCTGTTGCCGCTTTATTGAGGCTGGTCACGATGTCAATGACTACACTATCTTTAATGCCATGCTTCTCTCGTTACCCCATACTCCAACTTGGGAGGTTGTTAAACAAAATCTACTGTCTCATGGTACTTCACTTACCCTTGAAACCGTAACTACAGAACTGTTATCCATGTATGACAGAATAACCCTCAAAAATAATACTATGAATAAAATATTGGCATTCCTATCTACTAGGAACAATAATTCGAGTGGGAGCAGGGTAAAGTTTAACCAAAAAAGAGTACCTAGGACTAAATGCCAGCCAAAACCTGATGATGTCTGCCACAATTGTGGAGAGAAGGAACATTGGAGCCCGAAGTGTCTGAAGCCCAAACTGTCCAAGAGCTCCAGAAGCACAAATATATCTATATCCCCACTTGAGCCTGGAGCACAAGAAGTCGGAAAAGTACTGATGGCCACGTATGACAGAATGCCCACAGGATTGCTTCTCAATAGTGCTGCATTGTGCTACATGGTGGCAGATCTCAGATATTACATCAATTATCAAGGGATCAAAAATCAATACATCTTTGTAGGAGGCATGAATGTGTTGCCTGCTACTGGCAAAGGAACTATTGTGTTCCAAACGTACCTTCCATCAGGAACTGATGACATTCAGCTGCATGACATATTGCATATTCCCACCCTTGGAGCAAATCTCATTAGTCTTGGGCTACTGCAAAGGGCTGGCACCACCATCAATGGACTTACCTATGGTATCAGTCTCTCATGGGACAATTAGAAGTTCCTGCACGCAAATCTCATTGGATCTCATGGCACACTATATCGCATTGAGATATTAACAATGGGAATAACCAATAACCATGTAGCATACATTGCAAACAAGTCAACAATGTGCTTGTGGCACTGTCACCTAGGACACATCAGTCCCCAAGCCATTAAATATATGGTGGATCAACAGATGGTTATAGGAATCAAAATAAAGTTGCTGCAGGAATTTGACAGACTCTGCAGTGGATGTGCAGAAGGAAAATCTGTTCGACCTCCTTTGCCTGACTCCAGTCAGACCAAGTATGAGCTCAACGAGTTGTTCATTATAGATATTACAGGACCTATAAGCATTGCTACCAGGAATGGCAATCATTATGCTATGGTTACTGTGGAGACTAGTAAAAGATTCCCTACCAGTTGTCTACTCAAATCCAAGGATGAGGTAAACAATGTTATTCGTGATACTACTGCCTTATATAAAAGGAATGGTGGCAAGTTTGTCAAATGCATCAGAATGGACAACAGCAGCAAATTCGTAAATTCAACTTTATGGAAGTTCTGCGCCCTAAATAATATCAAGCATCAGACCACTACTAATCTGTATCAACCTCAGCAAAACAGTATGCTGAATGTGCCATTGCTGTAATTATGGAAATGGTTAGGTCTATGCTTCATGGCATGAAAATGGACCTATGCTACTAGGGGAAAGCCTTTATGTATATAGTGTATATTTGTTCTATTACACCAACTTCCGCTCTACAAGGGAAGATCTCTTTCACTGAATGGTATGGGCAAAAGCTCAATTTAGTGCACCTTCAAATCTTCGGATCATTAGGATGGGCACACATGCCAAAAGAGGTTTGACAAGGAAAATTGGAATCTTGAGCAGTACAAGGTCAAATGTTGGGCTGGTGGGCAGACAAAACCAAGGGATACAGGCTTGAGGACCTGGAAAATGAAAGCTCATCATCTCTAAAGGCATCAGATTCTATGAAGATGACACTCCTAGCAAGCTTGCCCATCTCAACCTCAGACTCACACAGTCAACTACAGAAGAAATAAATGAGTTCATTAATACAGCCACATATCCTGAAACTGAGCATGCCAGACAAGTCTCAATATGTAACCCCTCTTCTGAATCTGAGGTTGAAGCACAGTTGGAGGATCTGCAGCCATCAGATAATGAATCAGTCAGTACTTCAATGGAAGATTTGAGGTACCCCTCACCTGCACCCCATTCCACTGTAGCCTGTATTCTAACACCATCAAATCCACCTTCTGCACCTCAAAAGAGTTTGAAGTGGAGTGATCTACCTCAGCACAAACCCTCCACATGATTAAAAAGACTTTCTATGAGATACCAGCAGGATGAGAACAACAAATCTGATAATCACATGGCCTTCATTGCAGTCTCTGGTCTCAGTGTCAAAATCACCTTATCATCTGCTGACACTGATGAATGGCAAGAAGCCATCATAAATGAATACAATCAGCTCATGAAAAGGGAAGTATTTGTGGAAGTAAATCACTTACCTTTGGGGAAGAAAGCCATGGGAAGCAAGGTTGTACTGAAGGAAAAGCTGGATGAAAATGGGAAACACACAAAATATAAAGCACATATCATAGCTTAAGGATTCTCTCAGGTTCCTGACATTGATTACAACAAAACATTTTTGACTGTGGCCAAGTTTACAACTCTCCAAGTGTTTCTCACCTTGGCAGCTACTTTGGACCTTGAGGTACATCAGATTGATGTAGTCAGAGCATACCTGGAGGGAAATCTTGACAAGAAAATCTACATGAAAGCACCACCAGGAGTTGGAGGAGCACCATACTGGAAGCTAATCAAGGCTCTTTATGGCCTAAAACAAGCAGGTAGAAAGTGGAAAGAGAAGCTGCACGGAGTTCTGACAAATCTGGGTTTCAAAGCTTGAAATGCTGATGATTGCCTCTATTTATTGTATGACAAAGACAAGATTGTTCTTATCGTAATAGTCTATGTGGATGACATGCTTATAGCAGGTCATGATATTACTCAAATTGTGTCTTTTAAAAGAAATATTGATGAACATTTCAAGATTACAGACTTGGGCAAGATTCACTATGTCCTGGGTCTACAAATCAGACATGACCATCCCAATCATATCATCTATCTAAATCAGTCTTGTTACATCGATTCCATTCTAGAACAATTTAGAATGTTGTCCTGTCATCCTGTATCCACTTCTCTTATTACCAATCACAATTTGTCATTATTACAATGCCCTCAAACCAAGGACGAATGTATTTTATACAAATTATATTCAGGTGGCATCAATTATTTATCCCTCATTGGCTTGCTACTTTATGCTACCCAAACACGTCCTGATATACAATTTGCAGTGAACCTACTAGCTTGCTTCTCTGATAATCCAGAAATTGCTCATTTTGCTGCTTGCAAGAGGATTTTGCAATATCTGAAAGGCACCAAGGAGTACAGTTTGAAATTAAGTGGCCTATCAACCAATGAGATGCACTTGGTAGGGTGAAGCAATGCTAACTGGGCACAGGATAATCATGACAGACAATCTGTGAGTGGTGATGAGCCTGCATTGTGGCTGGCTACAGATAGCACCAATATCCGCACCTCACATTAGCCTACTAGTACCACCAGAAGCGCCATGCTCTAGTGCTTCCGGCACTATTTTTTCCATATTTTTACACTAATAACTTGCAGCTACAGACTCTAATTACTCTTGGATCACTTTTTATGGCACCATTTATTTTTTGCACTACTGTTGACACCTCACCACATCTTGCCACTTGTACTCCAAGACTATACATTTACACAAACACTTGGCATCAGTCAATCTGCCATAATGCTCTTAGCTAGTGGCAGCACTTATAGGATGAAATGATAAAGTATTTCCATGACAGCATTATTATAGGCATTTTTACTATACAATTCAATTCACATCATTTACTTACATTCCCATCAGTTCACCACCCTCTAGTGGCGCTTAACCTCTTAGCATCAGCTAAATTTCTTTACTATAAATACTTACTTTTTGTTAGTAGTACAGAGAATTAATTTGGCAGTAGGGATCATATCCCAACATTTTGGTTACCATATGCAACAGACTACCTCTTGTTGACTGTGTCAAGCAAGAGGACTCTGCTCTAGTTGTCTATCTCTCTCTCTCTAGCGCCTTGCAACTACAGCTTGGCTTTCATGCTTAGATCCTCTAAGCAATCTCATCCTTTTATTATCATATTCTAGGTGCTAACACTTAGCGCCTCTTAGCAACCTTTTCCCACACCTCTTAGCGTCTTCCTTAGCGACTTTTCCACACTCTTAGTGCTCCCCCTTAGCAACTTTTAGTGCCTTGTAGCCATGTTTTGGAGCCTTATGCAAGTGCCTTCAATTACCCACTTTCCTTGCCACCAACCTCTTGCCTACTGTGTGTTCTCTGAGACCTGTCTGAGACTCTCACATACACTTAGCACGCTCAAAGCTATATCAGCTAAGTAGCTGTACTAGCAATAGTCCACGCAGTACTCAGCTCGATTTGAGCGTCATTAGCAGTTGGTGTTTCAATATAAATAGTGGCATGGTCTCTTGGTCCTTGAAGAAGCAATTGGTTATGGCTACTTTGACTGTCAAAGCTGAATATACTGCTTCATCTAACACAACCAAGGAGGCTATCTGGTTACGAAACCTGCTCAAGAATCTAAAATTCCAACAAACCACAGCTACCATCATTCACACTGACAGCACCGGCAGCATAGCACTCTTGAAAAATCCTGTAGGCCATTTTCGAGCCAAACATATTGATATTTGCTATTACTTCATATATGAATATATTTCTTACAATAATATTCAACTACAACATATTTCTACCTACAAAATGATTGCAGATACGTTAACTAAAGCTTTACTATGTGAAATGTTTGAAAAACATTGTGCAAACATGGGAGTTGTGTTATCAGTTTCAACATCAAGTAGGAGTATCGAAGGGTGTGATGTCTGACACTGACCACTTTCAAATAACATCATTATTACCTCATACACGTGTATGTTTTCTTTGTTTCACTATAATACATTTATTATTCTTTTATGACATAACATACTTATATACATGACTATAAATATTATGTGGAGACCTGGGGTCATATCATCTTTTGGCATTAACTCCAGGTACACTGTTTACTTTGTATATCATCTTACTTGTATTTACATCTTTTGGCATTGACTCCAGTTTATTATTGTATTGTCTACTGTACACAAATATATATATTATCGTTGTGCAATAATGCTGCAACAACAAGTCTTTTTTTACTGCCCTCTTATGCTCATTTTATCTCCAAACTAATTTTCCCTACCCACCCTACCTGGAATAACGAACTAGAATATTAAAAAGAATCACTACTTAATAACAATTAAAACTATTGTTTTTATGTGACTAATGTGAGCGCTTTTGGACATCACAATTTACTATGTGGAGCTGCTGCAGAGAGCAGTCACAGGTGAGACCTATTCCCAAGGGAGTCTCACCTCAATGACCACTCTCTAGATGAGTAGCTTAGTCTGAAGGGAGAATCATAGAAGATGACCTGAGCATAGGATAGGAAAATATTATATTTTGTATCTAATGATATCTGTCCTATGTCTATTAGCCGCTGCAGTTTGTTGGATGTACTAGATAGAATATATGAATCAAAATGACAAGAAAGATTGTCTAAAATGGAGTCCAAGAATGAGTAACAAGAGAGAGGTGGGAGGGTGTGCAAGAAAAGTATGACTAGAGAATAGAACTCTAGTATCAAAAGTGTATGTATAAGCTCATAATCATCTATACTAACTGTAAGCTTTTTTTTTTATGGTATTTCTATGGGCCACAGACAGTTCACAGAGTCAGCCTCTGTGGCCCAGAATAAAGCGACTTGTCACACTACATTAGCTTCAATGTAATCTTCAGCTGACAATAGTACCAATAAATAGTGTTGAAAGAGTAGAAGCAGTAAGGTAAAAGAATGACAGCAGAAATAAGAGAATGAAGAAATGAAAAGTGAAAGCAGGAAGAAATGAGACGTCCTCTGAAAACCTCCAGCAGTGGCCGCACTCACTCTGTGGCACCAGGATTTCCTCAGACGGAGGTCTCACAAGTACTAGGGAGAGTGGTAGAACTGCAAGGAGAAGTCATGGAAGGAGTAAAGAAAAAGACAACAGATGAGTTGCTAGCTGTAGCAGGATCAGAAGTGGGGCTAGCACTTTTGATAGATATAGGAATGTCATCAGTAGGAGGGTGATAGGACCCCACACAGGCTAGGTGCATGTAAGGACAACCTCTAGAGGCTGTGGCTCAGTCACACAGCTGGCAGAGGGAGATCCAAAGTGTATTAGAGTATGTACTGACAATATCATAATAACTACTCACCTGGCAGAGGGAGATTCAAAGAGAACAAGTTTAGGAATTTCCTATGCTAGGTTGGATCCTTCTGGGGCCTCTGAAGCATGAAAAACAACTGTACAGTACAACAAAACCTTAGAAACTTGAAAATTGCCTACACAAACAATTGCACAAATAAGGTGCAAACTCTGGCAAACTCTGGCTTATATAAGCAGTCTGGAAGCGGTGCTGAGGGGCCCACACTTGTCTGAATGATAGCTAAAGAACCAGAGCACCTCAAAAGTTGAGAATAGTACTAACAGATAGTGTTGAGAGAATAGAAATAGCAAAATAAGAGAATGATAGAAGAAATAAGGAAATAAATGAAAGGAGAGTGAAGGAATAAGGAGTGAAAGAAGGAAGCATAGCAAGCAACAGATCTGATCAGTGATAGCACCAGCGGCAGCTGGAATGACAGGTGACAGCTAACAATCATGCTGTTAGCAAGCAGTGACATGTAGCATCAATCAATTAGCATATGGTACAGCTAGCCAATAACAGTGCTTGTAGATTGAGAATAATGGCATTTACTTGTGATGGATAGCTTGATGTCTACTCTACTACCTGACATTTCTTGGCACCCCTTCCTTAGTCAGATGGACAGCTTTCTTGTTTTATTTCTCATTATTTAGTTTAATGCACAACATTTAATTACATTTCTTACAGATCACCACTCCTTGGCGACCCTTAAGCCAATTAGCAATGGAGAACTTATTTTACTATAAATACTTACCATTGTCACTAGTTACCAACAGAACATAATACCCTGTTTACACCTCAGTTCACCCTATAGTTTAGATTTCTTTTGAGGTGATTAAGTACATAGTCACCAATTGTCTGGACATCTTTAGCCTGCTTGCCACAGTTATGCATATGGAACCTATGCATCTTGTATCTATGGCAGGCAATATGCAGCTTAGTTATTGCTAAGTCTCCAGTTCTCTTGCTGCACTCCTTGCTGCACCTTACTCATATCTGTTCCCTCTTTTATTTAAATGCTGATGATGCCCAAAGTTTGGTCAGTAACAAATGTATGAATACTGTTACCAAGCCAAAAGCTAGCATTGGGCTTCCTTAATGTGTCAAGAAGAGTCCTGGGCAGATCCCAGAGGTCATATCAGTAAAATAATAAAGAGTCAGGAAGAGGGTTGGCAAGTGAGGCACCTGTGGAATAAACAGTAAGTTGAGTGCAGCAAGGTAAGCAGCAAGAACACGAGGGGAGCTTAGCAAGGTCTAAGCAATGTTAATGCCTGCTGTAGATGTAAGTGAGGTGTGAAGGTTCCGTTTGATAGCAATAGTTTACAACTGCCAAAAACTTTGATGTTGCTGACTATAAACAAGATCTAGACCATAAAGAAGACTAGAGTAGGTGGGAGCAAGAAACTCTGTTCTTCTGAGTATGCACAAGTCAGTAATTACTTTTATACTACAAGGAGTTCATTGTCGCCAAGCAGCTAATAACACTAAAGTGTGGTAAATTGGAAAATTTTATAGGGTGGCTCCAATGGTTTCAGATCTCTACCATCCATTTAATGCACTAAGTGGTGCCAGGCAGCAGATTACAATGCTAAACTATCAATCTATTGAACTTTCTGTCTGTCCAATTATGCTAAGCAATGCTAAATTGAGGTGCTAAGCGCTGTCAGCTACTAAGGTCAAACGCCAAGCTGTCCATCATTTTTAATAGATCATTAGTCTTCTTGCTAAGCGCTGTTATTAGTGATTGATGCTATTTGTTAGTTGTCATTCTGTCTGCTGTCAGTGCTATTCTTGATCAGATCTGCTTCTTGCTATGTGTAGCTGTCAAATATTGCCAAAATTGGTCAAATCTTGCATGCTAAGATATTCTGAGCTGGTGCCATGCTGCCAGGCCTGCTGTTGATGTGCTGATCTTGTATGGGGTCCTATCAATGCACTTTATCATTAGCACATTACTCTTACCAACTTTGCTTCCTGGCTTTCACTAAGACTTGCCATTCAACTCGTTTCTGACTTGTTCTCTGGGACCTGCCTGGGACTCCCTTACCACTTAGTGTGCCCAATGCATTTTCTCTGGTCAGTAGTCATAAACCGTGTCTGCTACTGATCAACTTTTGGGCCTTATCAAGAGATCTCTACAACAATGAGGAAAGATTGAGGGTTTTAGTAATTGAATTAACAAGAAAACAAGAAGTAGAAGAACAAGCAATCTATAGTTCACCACTGGAGGTTAGTGGCAATTGGGAAAGTAATTTAAAAAAGGAGGGTGCATACTACTAATAGCTCATCTACTTTAGAAACAACAAGCATAGAAGGAACTTCATCATCATCTTTACCTTCAGCATCCCTCTTAATAGCCTCACCTTCATCAGATGACTTGGTAGTAGACAAAACAATGAAAGCAGAAGGTGCTAACTCACAGTGCTTACCAGGAGTTTTGCTAGAGAATGTGATGGCAGGTTTATGCTTCAGCAAAGCAGGACAATGAGGAGATCAGACAAAGAAAGCAGCCATAGTGGTACCATCCTGGGTCATTGGGAGTGCTAAACTTGCAGCACTAATGATGATAGGTTGATGAGATGCTGCTAATTCTCATTGTTGCCATATAAAGTCCCTTGCCATTACAAACCAATATGGTGTGCTCATAATTCTTTTGCATACTAGCATTTTTACCTTCCTCACAAGTACAAATGCCATTGAAAGTGCAACCATGTCTTAATGCATTGCAGTAGTAGCAGGGGAGTGATATAGTGGGAAACCAGCAATCTTCAGGATTATTCTCAGACCAACACTTATCATACTGAAGAAGAAGTCAGTGACATTATTAACAAAGAATAAGCAGAAAAAGACCTACTATGCCAACCTTAGTTTGAAAGGCCCAATGTTTCTGAGGCGTGACAGTAATCTTCTTCTTAGTACTGATAATTTGGACTCTGGCAGGTATTCTGATATCAACAACAATAGTGTCACAACAAAGGTGCAAAAGGTCACAGAGCTTCATGTTAGTAAACATGGTCTGCTTAGGTGCTTAAGGACACTAGGATTAGATGCTAAGATTAGATGATGTCAGAAGAGCCCTTACAATATATAAAGAGACACTGCAAGTAAAAAGATGGATCTGAAGAAGATTAGAAAGGTAAAAAGAAAGAAGAAGGACAACACATAGTGTCTTTAATAAGGCTAGCACAAGTAATGGAAGTGTGCTCAATGACAACAGTAAAATTGAGGACCATGGGATAATAAATGAGTCAGTCTAATCTTGGAATTACTAAAAAAAAACAGCAATATATTTGACAGCTGAATTATAAGGAGCGGTACAAGCAAGAGAGGCCTTACTACAAAAGGGACTGCCAAGCATGGGCAAAACATTGATAGAAGTAGCAAAGAGGGTGGAAGATGGAAGAGCAGTATGAGTCAATAAAGCAACTGGAAAACTAGCAAGTACTGGAGAAGTATGGGTTGACTATCCAGGATCAATGTTATTAATATAAAGGGAAGGAAGGGAGATTTACCTTGCCAACTTCAGTACCTGCTAGCAATGCATTGATAGGCTTCTACTTGGGCTGAGCACTGATGATGCCCAAAAGTAGATCAGTAGCAGATACGGTTTATGGCTACTGACCTATATAAAATGTGTTTGGACATGCTAAGGGTTGAGAGAGTTCCAGGCAGTTCCCAGAGAATAAGTCAGAAAATGAGTTGAATAGCAAAATTTGGTGAAGGTTGGTAATGAGAGTTGGCAAGGATGTGCAGTAAGTTAGGTATGCTAACTGCAAAAGTGCACCTAAAAAATAAAGAGAGATAAATACAAGTGAGTGTGGCAGAGGATGTGGCAAGGAAACTAGAAACTTAGCAATGACTAAGCTGCATAATGCCTGCTGTAAGTGCAAGGCATGTAGGTTCTATAAGCGTGACTGCAGCAAGCAGGCTAAAAGTATTCAGACAGTTGGTGACTATGAACTTAGTCAGCTCAAAAGAAATCTGAACCATAAGATGAACTGAGGGGTGTAAACTGGAGTACTCTGTTTTTTTTTTCTAACTAGTGACAATGGTATATATTTATAGTAAAAAGAATTTGCCATTGCTAAGCAGCTAAGCATTGCCAAGGAATGGTAAACTGTAAAGAATGTAAGTGGTTGCCATACATTAAACTAAATATTGAGAAGTTAATAAAAATACTGTCAGTCAAGTAAAGAGAAGGCACTAAGTAGTGCCAGGCACCAAGATAAAACGTCAAGCTGTCAATCATAGGGAAATGCCATCATTCCAACTTATAAGCGCTGCCACTGTCAGGTTCCGCTGAGTCGGGGGCTTTCCGGGAAAGCAACGCCCTTACGATGCGGACTTGACCTACGAATACTCGGGTGTCTGGAACTCCGGGGCTAGGACTCCGGGGTTCAAGACAAGGACAGGGGTAATCCCGGGAGAGGGGACTAGAGTCCGGGGGTCTTGGGTTGGAGGTAACTGAGAGTTAGAGGGGGTCGAGTCGTGAACCGGAGGTTCTAAGACGAGACCAAGTTAGTAAATCAAGAGTCGCGAAGTGCGTACCAAAACTTAGAGCACACGTATACTTAGGCGTGCCAGTCGAAGCGTACCAATCAAGGCGTACCAGTCAAGCAAAGGGCACACAATAACCAAAGTAATATCAAGACTAGCGAATACAGCGGAGAACTACACTATAAGTACTACGGATCGTGTCTCAGGATTCCGGGGTGTCTGGGATGAGTTCCGGGGGTCATTGAGTAGCGGTCAGGGACTGTATACCGGGATCGCGCATGTGGGGACACGCGATCAATTGGCACGGAGGGAGTCGTGATGCGTGGGGCATGATGCGTGATGGCCGGATGCGAGCCGCGTGATCCGATCGTTGATGGTGGTTGATCCCGGGGTCTGTGATGCAGGGGTCCCGGGGGGGCTGGCTGATGGCGGTTATTGATGCGTGTGATGGCGGCGTCAGCAGCTGTGGGGGCGGGGTGCGCTGTGGGATTGACGGAAGAGGTTCCTGGGCGGGGCTCCGGGGGTGTCCCGGGGAGGTTCCGGGGGGGAGGGGTCGTGACATCACCCCCCCTCAGCGCCGAGACCCTCCGAGGCGCGCGTAGCCGGAGGTTCGGACTGGACCTGAGCGTGGGAACTGGCGCCTGCCCTGCCACGTAACGAAAAATTTTTTTACCATCAAACTCAACTATGTCGCGAACACCGACGCATTCGCCGACGCCCCCGCAAACGAACGAGGTCGTGCCCCTCATGGCGTGGGAAGCCCGGGACGCACGTTACCGGGCTTGTCTTGACCGGGAGCGTGTGGCGGCGCTCATCAAGCAACGTGAGTACTCCCGCGCCACCCCTTTACCCCACTGACCTTTCCTTTTCAGAACAACGCAATATTCCGGCCCCGGAGGCGGGTCCCAGCCGACTTCCGGAGTCTATTCCCGAGGCTGGCCCCAGCGCCCCCCCGGAGCCCTATCCGAGTCACCCCACGCCGACTTTCGCGCGGATGACCGTACGCCCTCCTCGTCCCCAGCCCCCTCCCCGCCCGAGATTGCCTGCCCCTTGTTTTCGCTGCTCCCGGATGGCGATAGGGACCGTGGCAGAGGTCCCGGAGGGACAACGTGTCGCGTAGGTGGGCGCCACACAGGAGCTGTTTGAGGAGGCCCTGGAGAGGCCCCGGGGACTGCCTACTCATGCTTGGTACGTGAGTAATGGACCGGTGAGTTGTGCCCTACCTATGATCCCTATTGCTGACTTCGGTGCAGTGCTTGCACTGCGCCCGCCGGAGGGTGCTCTGCATCTTCGAAGTTCCGAGCCCCTCGTCCTGCCGGGACACGGCCGTGTGCGAGGCTTGCCACCTCAATCACGAGCGCTGTTCCGTGTCGGCGCTGTGGAGGGCGCGTTCTGTCGCCCGGGAGCAGGGATGGCCGCTGAGGGGAATTACCCGGAGGATGGGGGTTGAGGAGCGCGATTGGGTGGCAGAGCCGGCGGGGGAGGCGGTGGAGCCGGTGGGGGAGGGGCCTGCAGCGCCTGCAGAGGTGCCCAGTGGGGGGTCGGGGAGTCGGGGGGTCGCCCGGGTGGGGGGCCGGGGCCGGCCCGTGGTGTTGATCACGCGCCGGGCCCCTCAGTCCGTCGCCCGGGGGCAGGGGGGGCACCTGGACAAGGGGAAGCAGCGGGCGTTGCCCAGTCCCTCCCCGGGGCCTCCCAAGAGGGCGTGCCTGTTCCTGGGGACCCCTTCCCCGATATCTTCCCTGCGCCTATCCCCGGCAGTGTTTTCTCCCCTGTCTGGGGGCCTCCTAGCAGGCGAAGTCGAGACCCTGCAGGGGCAGGTCGGGCGAGAGGAGGGGGGCCACGAGGAGGGGGTGGGGGAGGAGGCAGCGGTCGGAAGGAGCCCGGAGGGAGATCGGGAGGCCAGGGTTGCCCAGGGAGAAGGGGAGGCCGGGCTGAAGGCGTTACAGGCGAGGCTGGGGCCGGGAGTGGGGATCCTGGAGAGGATCCCTTCGGGGCAGGAGTTGGCGGAAGGCCTGCGTTGCGACGTGGTAGTCGCGCGTATGGCATCTTTGAGTAAGTCCTCCGTTGCCAGGTTCAATCTTCCTGCTGACTCCTTCAGGTTGGGCCCGGGAGCACCGTCTGCTCCTGGATGGTGTTGCCGCGGCGCTGGCTTCGTTCCAGGAGGGGCATTGCCCAGAGGTGACGACCCCTGGGATGGAGCGTGGACTGGATCTCCTGGGGCGGTTGGTGGCCGCGCACCAGCGAAGAAACGTACCTGCCCCGGGGTCCTGGTTCGAGCGGGTGCTGGATGAGGGTGAGCCCCTCCCGTCCTGGGAGATGCTGGCCGAGGAGGTGTGGCGGGAGCACGGGCCGGAGGGGATGGGGGAGGGCTTCTGGGGTTGGCCGGGGGGAGGGGATGGCGAGGGGGGTTCCGATTAGGGGCGGCAGCTTGTAGAATACTGTACTTATAAAGAAAATGTATATACTTGGTCTTCCGTAGTCAAAACAGCGTAAGTAAAATGATGGGGGAACCGGGAAGAGCACCTTGCCCAGAATCCAGGGTGCTGCTGAAAAAAGGTAACAAAAGGGAGTAAGATCCTGAAAGGAAGGTAGAAAGTATACGTGGGAGTTGAATCCCTACTGAGTCCAGAGGCGGGGGTGATGCCCACTACTGCCCTCTATGAGTCCTGCGCCCGGGGAGGTCATTTCCCGGGTGCCGTTGCTGGAAATCCCGGAGTTTGTCGAGGGCGCCTTCGAGGTTCCGGCGCGGTTCCCAAGTGTCGTCTTCCGGGCCGTATCCCTTCCATCATACGAGAAAGTGGGGTCGTCCGCGGATGTTCCGGGAGTCGAGGATGTCTTCGACCTCGTAGTGGTACTCATCCTCGACCTCGACCGGGGGAGGGGGTTCGGGTCGTCATTCAGAGAAGAGATCCAGGGGGTGCCGTTCTAGGAGGCGGATGTGGAATACCGGGTGCAGGCCTTTAAGTCCCGGGGGGAGCTCAATCTTGTAGGCGTGGGATGAGACCTTCTTCAAGATCTTGAATGGGCCAAGGCGCTTGTGATCGAGTTTTGGGGAGGGCCGGCGGGTGCGGAGGTGGCGTCGATCCAACCATACCTTAGTCCTGGGGGACCAGTCGGGGGTGTCTTCCCGTTTTCGGTCGGCATGTTTCGCATAGGCCTGGTTCGCGGTGTTGATTTCTTCCCGGAGAAACTCGTGAAGAGACTGGAGATCCCGGGCAACCTCGTGGGCGGCGTGTGACGGGATGTCCTGGAGCAAGAGCGTCAGTCAAGGATGGTACCCCTTGTTGGCAAAGAAAGGCGATACCCCGGTGGCAGAGTGCGGCGTGTTGTTGTAGGTGAACTCAGCCAGGGGGAGCTCGGCGCGCCAATCGTCCTGCAAGTAGTTGACGTACAGCCGGAGGTATTGCTCAAGGGACTGGTTGACCCTTTCGGTCTGACCGTTGGTTTCGGGGTGGTAGGCGGTAAAGAGGTTAGTCTTTACTTCAAGTGCCTTACACAGGAAAGCCCAAAACTTGGATACGAAGAGGGGGCCCCGGTCGGAGACGATGTCGTCCAGGAGACCATGTTTGGCGAAGACGTGCTTGAGGAACAGCCGGGCGAAGTCCGGGGCGGTATCCGTGGTGTGGCAGGGTAGGAAGATGCCCTGTTTGGTTAGCCTGCACACAATGACGAGAATAGCATCGAACCCTTCAGACTCCGGGAGTTCGACGATGTGGTCCAGAGATATGGAGGACCAGGGGCATCGCCCGACCGGCAGGGGTTTCAGGAGTCCGTATGGTCGGTGTCGGGGGACCTTGGCCCGGAGGCAGGGCTCGCATGATCGAATGTAACGGGTCACGTCCTTCTTCAACCCTGGCCAAAAGTAAGTCCGGGAGATGAGCTGGAGGGTCTTACGTATTCCAGGATGTCCTCGGAGCTTGTGGTCGTGGTGTTGACGGAGGACGTCGTAGCGAAGTCGGGCGTGATCTGGGACGTAGATGCGGCCGTCCCGGAGGAGGAGTTTTTCGTCGGGGGACAGGGAGAAGGCGGGGTCCTGGTCGGTTCCATCGGGGGGTTTGCGGGGGTCGTGGTCGGTGAAGTACTTGTCTCGGGGGGCGCGGCGGATCTGACTCAGAGTCCCTTCCTCGTTTAAAATCAGTAAGGCATTCAAATGTTTGGGAGGGATCACCACGCGATGATTGAACGCATTGCGTTCCGCCTCGAATGACTTCTTGGGGTAGACGTCCGGTGTTTGGGAGGGATCACCACGCGATGATTGAACGCATTGCGTTCCGCCTCGAATGACTTCTTGGGGTAGACGTCCGGTCAACGGGTGAGGGCATCGGGCTTGGCGCCAAGTCGTCCCGGGCCGCCTCGAATGACTTCTTGGGGTAGACGTCCGGTCAACGGGTGAGGGCATCGGGCTTGGCGCCAAGTCGTCCCGGGCGGTACTGGATCATGAAGTCGTACTCCGAGAGGATCTCGGACCATCGGGCCTGTCATCGACTGAGTTGTTTGGTCGTGGTGAAGTACTGCAGGTTATTATGATCCGAATAGACCTGGATCTGGTGCCGGGCTCCCTCGAGGTAGGCCCGCCATTGCTTGAAGGCTTCGACGATGGCGAGGAGTTCCTTGTCGTAAATGTCGTAGTTGAGCTCGGCGTCGATCATGGACCGGGTGTAGAAAGCGACTGGCCGGGGCTCCCCACCGTCAGACTCCATCTGTGAGAGGATCCTGGCGATGGCGTAGTCGGACGCGTCACATTCCAGGATGATTGGGAGGGCCGGGTCGTAGTGCCGGAGTACCGGGGCGACTGTGAAAGCCTCCTTGAGCAGGTTAAAGACGCTCTGGCACTTACTGTCCCAGTTCCAGGCGATGTCCTTACGCGTGAGCCAGTTGAGGGGTTTCGTGATCCCAGAGTAGTTGTCTATAAACCTCCGGTAGAAGTTAGCGAAACCCAGGAAGGACTGTACTTCCTTCACGTTCTGGGGCTGCGGCCAGTTGACGATGGCCTCGACCTTGTGGGGATCCATGCAGACGCCGTTCGGGAATACGATGACGCCAAGATACTCGACCTCTTCCGTGTGGAATGAACACTTCTCGGGCTTGGCGTGGAGATTGTGCTCCCGGAGGCGTTCGAGGACTTGCCGGACTCTTCCGTGTGGAATGAACACTTCTCGGGCTTGGCGTGGAGATTGTGCTCCCGGAGGCGTTCGAGGACTTGCCGGACATGCTTCTGGTGGTCTTCCTTCGAGTCGGAGTAGATGAGTATGTCGTCCAGGTAGACTATCACGAAGACGTTGCTCATGTCGTGGAAGATGTCGTTCATGAAGTATTGGAACGTGGCGGGGGAGTTAGTCATTCCGAAAGGCATTACAAGGTACTCAAACAGACCATACCGTGTGCGGAACGCGGTTTTCCACTTGTGTCCCGGGGCGATGCGGACGTTGTTGTAACCGGAGCGGAGGTCGATCTTCGTGTAGACCTTGGCACTGCGGAGTCGATCGACCAGATCGCCGATGAGCGGGAGCGGGTAGCGGTTCTTCTTGGTGATCTTATTGAGTCCCCGGTAGTTGACGCAGAGTCGGAGCGAGCCGTCCTTCTTCTTGGCGAATAGAACCGGGGCTCCGGCGGCGGAGGCGGAGGGTCGGATGAATCCCTTACCAGCGAGCCGTCCTTCTTCTTGGCGAATAGAACCGGGGCTCCGGCGGCGGAGGCGGAGGGTCAGATGAATCCCTTACCGAGCATTTCGTCGAGGTAGTCCTTGAGGGCCCGGAGCTCGACCTCCGACATGTTGTACACCTTGCCAAAAAGGAGGGCGACTCCTTCCTTGAGGTCGATCGTATGGTCGTAGGGACGATGAGGGGGAATCTCCTTGGCGTCTCCTTCGGAGAATACGTCAGCGAACTCATGGTACTCCGGGGGAACTACTTCTCGGAGGATCTGCTCCTCGGTTTTCTTCTCCGGGGGAATAGCGTCTCCTCGTAGGTGCTCTTCCGGGAGAGATGGCGAGGTGTGTAGCTGGAACGTGGGAGTTCCATCCTTCATGAGGCGGGCGAAGGGGGCGGCTCCAATGATTCTGATGTCGAGTGTGTCCGGGTCGATCGGGGTCGCGGGTGTGTCGGCTGGGGCGGGTTTGAGGTGTGTCTGAGACCGGCCCGGGTAGTTCGGCCCTTTGTACTTGTTCCGAGGAATGTTTGGGGGTCGATCAAGGACCTTGCGGACTCGGCCAGGTGTGGGCGAGGGCATGGGTGGCGTATGTGGGGAGGGCGCGGCTGTCGTACCGGGGGTGTCGGGCACCGGGTCGCTCCCTAGGGCCCGGAGGTGCACGGCGGTCGAGGGGTGGTCTTCGGGTCCCGGGAAGGTCATGGTGAGTGTCCTCCAGTCGATATCGGGGTTCGTGTCGCATAGCCAAGGTAGTCCCAGCACCATCGGGGTCGATTCGTGAAGTCGTGTGACCAGGAAGTCGGAGGTGAACTTGTAGTCGTTATCCAGGGTCACGCGCCCCGAATGGGACCTTTGGATGGGGCTGGAGGAGGAGGGGGTGCCGTCGAGGCGTTGAAGGCGGAGGGGCTGGTCGAGGGAGTCGTGGGGGAGGTCGAGGGCGTCGCTGATGAAAACCCCGGTGGCTCCGCTGTCGATAAGGGCCGATATCGGTCCCGGGGTGCCGTCCAGCCTGGCATTGATGACGAAGGATCGGGACGAGCGGGATTGGAGTCCGGGGGGTGGTGAGGGCTCGTCCGGGGGGTCCTTTGGGGTTGGATTTGAGGAGTGGGGGATGTCGAAGGGGAGTTGCTGGTCATCGGGGGTCGGGTCCCGGGTCAGGCAAAGGGTGAGGTGTCGCCAATCGATGCGGGGGTTAGTGTCCCGGAGCCATGGGAGCCCTAAGACCAGGGGTGCGGAAGGGTGGAGTTTTGTTATCAACATCCGGAGGTTGTGAGTCTGTCCGTTGGCGGGAGCCCTAAGACCAGGGGTGCGGAAGGGTGGAGTTTTGTTATCAACATCCGGAGGTTGTGAGTCTGTCCGTTGGCGAAGGTAACGGGCATACGCACGAAGTGGGTGATGTCCCCCGCCGTAGAGGCGTCTCCGTCAAAGAGGCAGAGTCGTACCGGGACCGGGAGTCGTTGAGCAGGTTCCGGGGCCAAGGTAGCCAATGCCTCGTCAATAAAGTTGTCGGTGGCGCCACTGTCGACGAGGGTGTTGAGGGGGGTTCCAGAGGGGGTGAGGTGGGTGTTGAGGAGGAGGGAGTGCGAGGAGTGGGAGGGTAGGTAAGCCGTGAGGGTGTCCTGTGCGAGTGTCGTGGAGGGGTGTTGAGGAGGAGGGAGTGCGAGGAGTGGGAGGGTAGGTAAGCCGTGAGGGTGTCCTGTGCGAGTGTCGTGGAGCGAAGATGGGAAACCGGGGCAGAGAAGACGTCGGGGTCGATTCCGCGATTTAGGGCGTCTTCCGGGTCTAAATCGCCGGGTCGTTTTCCACCGGGGCGGAGAAGACGTCGGGGTCGATTCCGCGATTTAGGGCGTCTTCCGGGTCTAAATCGCCGGGTCGTTTTCCGAGTACTCGTAGGTGGCGTCCTCTCCTTCGAAGGTCCAGGTGGCGCGTCCCATAACCTGTCGTTGGGGACACTCGGAGATGAAATGGTCTTTCTCACCGCAGAGTATGCACGCGCCTTTCCTCCTTCGCCGTTCCTGCACATCCTTCGGAACTTCGATCCAGGGTCGTCCCTTCTTTTGAAGCCGGTTGGCCTAGAGGGCCTCCTCGTCCCGTTCGTCAGCGAAGTCGAGATCTTCGGGGTCGTCCGGGGGTTCCTCGGGGTTCGGCACGTCGCCCAGGTCGTGGGCGGCCACGGCGGCGTTGAGCTGAGCCTGGGGGCGGGTGCCGCTGCCGGGGTTAGCATTGGGCGGGCCGTGACTTACCGGGGGTCGGCCGCCTGGGAACGCAGGGGGACCGGGGTTTCAACTTTGGAGGTTGGGGGCTTCGCCGGAGGGCCAGGGGGGTCCTCCCCTAGGGTTTATACTAAAGCCTGCCATTTCAACCTATCAGAAAATGATACAATGTTTAGTGCCAGAATTAGCACTCATAGCATTTGTCAAGAATTTTTTGACCATACTCTGAAGTGGCCTGGCCAATCAAAATTATATTAAAAAGTGAGCAGATTCATACAATTCTAAGTAGTTTTAGAGTCACTGTGGCTAATAGGCTGTAATGCCATTGGTTGCTATCACTCATATGCTGCTAGTTGCTGTTGATAAGTTGCCATTAGCTGTAACTAAAAGGAGAGGCGCTAATTGGTAGTGCCACAGATAGACTCATTTCTAAAATACAGTAGTGCATAGTATAAACAATAGCTACTTATTATATAAATAACAACAAATTGCAACCTATTGGAGCACCCAGTTATTTTCAGTGTTCAAATCACACTAGCTTGACCTGACTTTGTCACTAAGTTAGGCACTACATAGTACTTAGAGTTTGCTAGGTAGCATTTGAGGTGCTATTATCTAGCACACTATTTTATCATATTTGCTCAAGCACACTGGAACTCTGTCAGAACTCCTCACATACTATGCATGCCAGGCACTGGAGATGGTGTTGTGCTGTGTAACATCCAGTGCTGTCAGGTTCCGCTGAGTCGGGGGCCTTCCGGAAAAGCAACGCCCTTACGATGCGGACTTGACCTACGAATACTCGGGTGTCTGGAACTCCGAGGCTAGGGCTCCGGGGTTCAAGACGGGGACAGGGGTAATCCCGGGATAGGGGACTAGAGTCCGGAGGTTTTGGGTTGGAGGTAACTGGGGTTAGAGGGGGTCGAGTCGTGAACCGGAGGTTCTAAGACGAGACCAAGTTAGTAACTTAAGAGTCGCGAAGTGCGTACCAAAGCTTAGAGCACGCGAATACTAAGGCGTGCCAGTCAAAGCGTACCAAACAAGGCGTACCAGTCAAGCAAGGGGCACGCAATATCCAAAGTAACAGTTATGCAATATCAAGACTGGCGAATACAGTGGGGAGCTATGCTATAAGTACTACGGGAACGTGTCTCGGGGTTCCGGGGTGTCTAGGATGAGTTCCGGGGGCCATTGAGTAGCGGGCAGGGACTGTATACTGGGATCGCGCGTGTGGGGACGCGCGATCAATTGGCGTGGAGGGAGTTGTGGTGCGTGATGCGTGATGGCCGCGCCGCGAGATCCGATCGTTGATGGCGGTTGGTCCTGGGGTCCATGATGCAAGGGTCCCGGGGGGCTGGCTGATGGTGATCGTTGACGGATGATGGCGGCCGTTGATGCGTGTGATGGCGGTGCCGGTAGTAGTGATGGCGGGGCGCGTTCTGCGGGGTCGGGGGGAGGGTTAGCGGGTGGGGTTCCGGGGGTGTCTCGGGGTGGATCCGGAGGGGGTCGTGACAAGTGCACTCAACTACAGTTGATGTCATTAGCATCAATCTTGTTAAATAATGAAGCGGTCTATTATAGGCACTGAACCTTAGTGCCACAAAATCAAAATCAAACCTAACTTACAAATAACCTAGCAAACAGACACAGCCAGTTGGCCCCTTCATGCTCTCAGTACCAGGCCATGCACCACTCATGAATCTTGACTTTTCACATCCAAAAACTGTTAGGGCTGTGTAATAACAGCTATTGCTGATAAAGCCACATTATGGCAGGGACATTCTATGGTGCATCTGCAGGACCAGTAACTTTAACATGGTTGAACAAAGAGGACACTTTTTTAAGAACATTGTGGAGGGCAATAGCAGAGATGTCAGACATTCTGAAAAAGACAGGATAAAAAACACTAGTAGAAAGAGATGTTCAGAGATAATTTTTATAAGATGCTGGCAGCATCATATGGACTGTAGTGCAGTCAAATTAATAACAGTGTTTGACTGAAGACAGTCAATTTTTCAGTTGGGGAAAAATAATAGGCTTCTACTCAGACTGAGTGCATCAAGAGACATTACAAGCCTACCAACACTCATCAGTCTAGAGACTCAAGCAACCTTTTTAGACTCAAGACATCACTGGCTTTTGCTCTTCAATACAGGCTTTACTTAGTACTTTCAACCACCATTTACCATCCACTATTCATTGATTTCAAAGACTCAGGAAACTCAGGACTCATAGCACTAGCACAATGATAGAGAGGTGACTTTGACCAAACCCTGATCAATTTCAGAAGAGGATAGCATTAGGTGCTGCAGGCAGCTCAATCAGAAGTATAAAGAATTAATATTGATAGGACAGAATATACTAAAGCCTGGCACTTTGGCCTATCAGAAAGTAATACAATGTTTAGCACCAGACTTAGCACTTTTGGATTACAGCATCTGTCAAGGATTTTCCAACCATATTCTGGAGTATCCTGGCCAATTGGACTTATATTAAAAAGTGAGCAGACTTATATAATTTTAAGTAGTTTTGTCCAATAGGCTGTAATGTTATTAGTCACTGTTATCCATGTGCTGCTGGTTGCCATTAGCTGTAACTATGAGGAGAAGCACTAATTGGTAGTGCTGCAGATGGACTTGTTTTTTAAATACAGTAGCACATAATATAAAAGATAGCTACTAAACATGTAAATAAAAATGAATCATAACCCCTTGGAACACAGTTATACTCAGCATTCAAATCTTGCTAGCTTGACTTTACTTTGTTACTAAGTTAGGTGCTAGCATTGTCTATATCATCTTCATTATCTATGATGCCAACAGCAGGCACATTTGTATTGCACTATTTCATCTTCTTGCAATATCTGCATTAAAATTGCAGTGCTTACAGTTTGCTAGGTAGTGTCAGAAGCACTATTTACTAGCTAGTGCATTGTCACATCTTATTAGCTTGAGCACACTGGGACCTTATTAAAACTCCTTACACTTTACGCATGCTAGGTGCTGAAGACAGTGTTATACTATGTAGCATCCAGCATTTCCAACCACAGTTGGTGTTATCACCATGCTTCCAAATTTCTGCTGCGTTGAAAACTCTGGCTTTTAAACAATGGAGAACATCCAACATATTTTTTCTTCATAACAAAATTAAGGCAATTCTTCCTGACATTAATTGCTGGTTAGTCTATGCATGCTGGAGAGGCCATCTACTTAGCAGAATCTGGAGTTGCCTCCCACCTCATCCAAGCAGCAGGCTGATGGTCTTCAAAAGCTTCCAACAATATATAAGAAAAAATTTGATCCTCATTTATGCCATGGCTTCTTGCCAATCCACCTTCAGGAAGACCTGATTAGAACTCTCTTGCAAAAATGAATAAATTTTAAAGAAAAAAAAATTAAAAGTTTAGAAGAAAAAAAATTAAATTAAATTAAAATATATATATATTTGCAAAAATAATGCTGTTGCCTGCTCCCAATTATTTCACTCAACTTGATAGGAGCAGGCAGGCAGCAATAGACTATTTGTATTACCTACAATTTATAAACACACATTAGAGTTGAGACAGGCATAACAGCCCTCTTGAAGGTACTCCAATTTATCCAGTAAATACCCCATCTGAGCAAGGTCATTGGTGGAGATTAAAATGATAGTTTTCATGCAACCAATAAGGATGCTAAGGCCACTGTAGCATGTGCAACTACTAGAGAGCAGCACAGGTGAGACTTAACACCAGGGAACTCTCATTCCAATATCCACTCTCTAGGTGAGTTGCAGCATTTGAGAGAAGTGTCATCTTTGATGGCCTGAGTGTAAGGGCAACCTCTAGAGGCTGTGGCTCAGTCACACAGCTGGCAGAGGAAGATCCAAAGTATATTAATGTACTGACAATATCATAATAACTACTCACCTGGCAGAGAGAGATCCAAAAAGAACAAGTCTAGGGATTTTCTATGCCAGGTTAGATGCTTCTGGGGCCTCTGAAGCATGGGAAACAACTGTACAGTACAACAAAACCTTAAAAACTCAAAAATTGCCTACACAAACAATTGCACAAAGAAGGGGCAAACTGTAACGCCAGGGTAGGTCACCATGTCGTCACAATGAGTTAGAGTCTTCACACAATAGCAGAACTAGCGTAAGTCCTAAGATTGGGAAGAGCTACTCTACTGACAAAGAGTAGTAAGTTTTTATATGCCCGGTAATTGAGTTCCTGGGTCGGCAAAGGGCAGAGCCAAGTAGGTAGAAGGAAATCATGAGTAAACTGAATAGGTACCAAAAAGGAAGTGAGTTTTGTCACAGTCGCTACACAAACTCTGGCAAACTCTGGCTTATATAAGCAGTCTGGAAGCAGTGCTGAGGGGCCCACACTTGTCTGAATGGTAGCTAAACTCTGGCAAACTCTGGCTTATATAAGCAGTCTGGAAGCAGTGCTGAGGGGCCCACACTTGTCTGAATGGTAGCTAAAGAACCAGAGCACCTCAAGGGCTGAGAGTAGTACTAACAGATAGTGTTGAAGGAATAGAAACAGTGAAATGAAATAATGTCAGAAGAAATAAGAGAATGAATGAAGGGAGAGTGAAGAGATAAGGAGTGAGAAAAGGAAGAAATGAGGAGTCCCCTGACACTGAGCACAGGTTGGTCAGGAAAGTACAATTTGTATTTACTCATCCACCAATTCTAAGGACTATTTGTATTATCTACAATTTGTGAACATGTGTCAGAGTTGAGACAGGCATAACAGCCCCCAATTTACCTGGTAAATACCCCACCTGAGTGAGGTCACTGGATCACCAAAAAAAATAGCTTGAGCCAAAAACAACTGATGGCATTATATGTACCTGGTCTCAATGGTGTGCTCAGCCAGAGTGGAAGCCTATCAGCATCACTCTTATCATCTTATCACATGGCTTTGCCATGTCAAAGGACAATTGTTTCTGCTCTTTCACTGTTATGGACCCTGTATAGAATCTAACTATGCTTTTTCTAAATCCCTGTTCTGCTTCTCACCACTCACATAGAGCTCATCAGCCCTTTGGACTATGGCTTTTTCTTTCTCCCACCCCTCAATTCCACTTACCCCTCCTCTCTCATATTGTTTATTCTCATTCTCTTATATTGTATAGCACTTTGTTTTGTAGTTACTTGCATGTAGCCGGCTTGAATGTGGTTTCCATCCTGGGATCCGTGCCCGAGCATGACTCTGTATATATCACAGCTACCCTGTAATTTCAGTGTGTTGACGTAATAAAATGCTGTTAGCCTCGAATTTAATCCAGAAATTTGCATGGAAATTTACTAATTAGGAAGATTTTCGAGATATACTAGTGAATCACATGATCTTTTTTTAACAGATGTTTTTTCAGAATTCTCTACGTGTCTCGTCCTTGCAACTGGGGACTACATGTGGTGACAAGATTATTCCGATTTTAAGTTCACAGAAATCATTCTGAAGGTAAACTTTGGTCTGGATATCTTCTAACAAGCAGAAATCTCCCAAGTTATTACGTGCATCGTGCTTATGATAAAGTGTATTGACAATACTTCGGAACTGCTTTATGTGTATGAACGCTCGACTGCAACTCGATTGGTGTCCGCATCGTGACTCACAGAAAGACTCAACTCTTGCGCATTTCATGACCTTTGCTGGGTACCCTTACCGGGTTGGAAACTGTTCCCGTGATCTCAGTCATTTGAGTTTGGCGGTCCGGACATTCTGTTGGAAAGGTTCATAAGGCGCTGCCCTGTCGCATTCTTAGTTTATCGCTCGAAAATGTTCTTAGGACTTGTATCTCTCGTCACGTTGCTCCAGGCGGTGTGGATTGTTTCCGTAACTGGTCTTTCTCCTGAATTCATTGCGTGCCAAGTCAAAAAGCCCGCGGGTCGTTCTCCCCTCCTTGGTTGTCCAAAGGGAACCATATATGTTTCCAATAACGTGTCCGATCCCTTTGCTCGTTTCAACAGTATTCAAGAGGCTGTTTTGTCCGTGTGAGCTCAGTTTGTTTCGATGGGGAAAGCCAGAACTTATCAATCACCTTCAAGTCCCTTCACTGGATGTGCTACTATTCTCATTGGAGAAGGCGAATACCATGAGACAATCAACATAACAAGGAGTGCACCTCTGACGCTGCTAGTAAGTACTAGTGTTACTGGGTGGATATGCGTCTTATGTTAAAACTTCTATTTCATCAGGGTCAGCTCCCTCCGTCGTCACTAGCCTCAGTTGACAAGCCAAAGTATCCATTGGATGCTCTACCATCTCCAACGTCGAACCTGGTTCAAATTTTCGACACCAAGTTTGTGGAACCAGGCATGGACGATGCCACATCTGCGGTCTTGATAGTCGCACCTTCATTTAATGGATCTCTTATTGGAGCCGGTCCTACGGGTGCACCTCTTCAGCCGCTTGTAGGGAGCAGTGACTTCAGGGCATACAACATCGACTGGTCTAATCGTGCTGTTCGTGTCGTGTCTTTGAATGTTTCATTGTTTCTATCCTTTTGTTGTTACAGGCAAATTTCGCCATCTCACAGGCGCTAGTGACTGATATCTCATATTCAAATGCTTCTTTCTATGGATGTTCCTTCGCCAGTTTCCAGGACACGTGGTATACAGGTCGTAATGGAAGCACGTACGTCGTAGATAGTGTGATCTTTGGCCAGACGGATTGTGAGTCTGTTTTTCACTCTAGATGCTTTTATCATTTATGGTTCATGCCATTCAGATTTGTTTGGATTTGGCACCGCGTTAGTAGTTTACCGAGTACATTCATCACGTTGCCGATGGCACATATTCACAGGTGGTTTCAAAATGTGATTCTCGCCAACCGCGCTTGTGGCGGCGGAATTGTTGCTTGGAAGGGCACCGATCTTACCGTTGCTCCAGGAAATCATTATGGAGCCTACATCTTTGATTCAAAGATAATCAGGGTACGTATCGTCAAGTCCTCTCTTCAAGGCTACCTATTTTAAACAAGTCACCCGATACAAATGCTACTACCATCACCAATGGGCAATGCTTCCTAGGTAAATGCCTACCGTGTCATCCGAAATGACATGCTACAATTGGAGATTGGGTAGGCCGGCCTTGGAATGACCTAGCGACCACGGTGTTCCTTAATACATACATGGACGAGAGCATACGTCCGGCCGGCTTTACACCGTTCGGCGGTACTAGGTGTGTGTTATTTATCTTGAGCTTCATTATGCAATTTATCGTTGCTGTTCTCAGGACCGCCATCCTCAATACGACATTCTATGCTGAGTACAACTCTACTGGTCAGTAATACGTAGTGTTTTCTCTGGATCGATTCTGTGAAGGATGACTTCTGATGATGTTCTTGGTTCAGGGCCTGGCGGAAACACCACTGCACGGGTCCCTGTAGAACATATTCTGACAGCTGAAGAAGCTCTAAAGTTCACGCTTAAGAAGATTTTTGGGCGTCCAAGTTGGATTGACTTCGAGTATGCCTTCTGAAAAAAAACTTATGTTATGAATAGTTCAAAATACGTTCTGTTTCCCATTCTATTCATAGCGTACAATATGTTAAGTCGTAGTTGTGTTACGAACAAGCATGAACGTTCCTGCAATGGGGTCTCCCAACCCAGTAGCTGCTGCAAACATACTGATGTGGAACCCTTCTACAGAGGTGTTTGGAGTGACCAGTGTCTGGCTGTTAAACTCTGAAGGCTGTTCAAACAATAAGAAGGTGTACCTGTATTGCAGGGTAGAATGTCAAGCCGAGAAAGTTACAGGCACACAGTTATCATAGGGCTTACCGATGAGCATAGCCGGGAGGAGGAGCTGGCTGGAGGAATTCAGAGATCGCAGCGGTCTTGTTGACAAGACCGCCAGCATGTGGGCCGCTGTTGTGGAAAAAGTTTGCACCAAGGAAATGCCTAATTTCGTCTTGAAATGGTGGTGGAGCGTCGGGGTCAACAGCCACAACGACAAAGGGGCCTTCTCCAATGTTTCCCACAGCACTGAAGGATGGCGGGCCTGCAGTAGCTGTAAAAAAAAAAGTTCCATGAGTGAGCGTCAAGGTTTCTTTACTACGTCACTGACCGTCGATTGGAAGGTGAATGCCTGGGTGAAGGGTGATTGACTTTCCTGAGGGCTGAGGAAAAGTAACCTCCAGGAGTGCCTTTGGGTTGAAATTGATGGACAATGTTGACGGGATCTGGTCTATGTTAGATCATGATAGCATCTCCATGTAATATCAAGACTCACAGAGGCATCTTTGAATGCTTGTTTGACAAGACCCAGACTAAGATGATTGCCTTGGTTACCATGACAGACAGCCAGCCCAGCAACAGATAGAAGGATGAAACTCAATGATTGAACCATACTGTGAGTTTGGCGTCAAATAGAAGAGGATATCCACTGAGTCAGCCCTGCCCATTTTATACCCTACTTGATTCAGAAGATTAGCCCTGTGCCCTGGAGGCTGAGAGTGAATCATGCGTTTGGTACATCGATTCTGCAGAAACCTCAAGGAAGAGAATAAGAATGTGAGAATTTGGAATATCAGAAGGGAAGATCGTACATCAGACGGGTGTGGTACAACAGATGTGTGAAATTCCCGAATTACTCACATCATGGTCAGAACAATAAGGTAGCAGAAAGGCCGCCTTGGGCTCAAGGTAAGAGGCAAAGACGAAACAAAATAATCAGGTAAAGGGTTAACAGTACCGGGACTTGCGATTTATGTGGCTTCAGCCTCCAGAATACCGAGCAGGTCAAAGGTGGTCGCCAGGCCGTGATAGAATATTACACGACCGTGGTACGACAGATGTGAAAGTTTCAAATTACTGACATCGTAAGTGTAACAAATGGGTAGCAGGAAGACGACTCCGAATTTCTCAGCATGAGTACCAATATCAGAACGACGGCAGGAAAGCCGACTTAGATCAAGCATTAAGCCAACCATCGCCCCCTTTAGAGCCAACTCGCATTAGAAAAGAATTTTGAGCAGCGCAGCTTTTCAATGTGAGGTCACTTTGCCCGAGGAAGGAAGCGCGAAGACTGGCCCGGGTTTACTGTAGCTTCATGACTGTAGCGAGCCTGAGGGAAGGAATGTTGACTATTTGTATCTCCTGTAAATGACCAGATCTAGAGAAGAAACGTCGGATGACTTTGGCTTTCAATAACATTGCACAATTCCCTAAGAAATTTCGATCTTAGGTCTCAGGCATCTTTTCTATGGTTGGTTTTGCAATTTTTTCGTAGTTGTGGAAGGATCCATATGACATGCCTAAAGTCCGTGATATTTTTGATATACGACTACGATCATCATTGTCCGGGGGAAGTTCCTTCTCGTCCTTCCAGTTGGCCAACTCCAACAAGCTGCAGGAAGCCACTGACAGGAGATCAAGTCCCTAGAAGATGATTGCAACAAGTGCGAGCAGCATGAGGAAGAAGCATCCTGGTGGCATCGCATCGTAGGGCTCGTCTGTCGGCATTAAGTATTCCCAGGTCACGTGCAGGTACCTACCACAATCTATTCTCACCTTTATTCCTTTATTCCCCACAACCGTGCGGCAGCCTTCAATTATGTTTCACCGTCCTGCCCCTTCCTAAAAATTACACGCATTGCTTGTGAAGACACATACGTGCACCTTTCCTGGTCACCAGGTACGTCCCAACAAATTATTGTAGCGTGCCGACGGCGAGCACAATTTCACGCATGACTCTACGAACCCGCCACCGCCTAAATAACGCGTTTAAGCCTTCCAGGACGTATATCGTGTGGTATTTAACTGCTGTACTCTGACTCTTTTCTTGAAAAGTATCAAGATTTGAGTTATCAGACAGCGATGAAACTGGAATGGCAAATTTTGATTATCAACACGACTTTGATACTTGTTACTTTTCTGGTCTCACATAATCTATCAGGCAAATGCATAGTGTCGCACAAGATAATTGGCAGCAGATAATGGAGGGGGGAATGCAGTATGTAGAAGTTATTTACCGCTGCTGTTTCATATCAAGGTCACCTTTCATATCCTTCCTTCCAACAGTATCCACCCGTTGTTTAAAGCTATGAATGCCGAATGAGCCACAATTAGCATCATTCTGCTTAAAAATGTCGCAGCAGAGAGACTAACCAGAGAAGAGCAGGATCTACATTATAATTGTTGAGAGCTTCCCACGAATTCCAAATTTTGATGCTCATAAGTATATCTCTGCTAATCTTGATGAGAGTGCTCGGGCCGTTATCGATTCTTCGCTGACTTAGATGATGTGAACTGCCAACATCTTTCAACGCATATCCCACGATGACTGAGCCACCAGTTTCTGCAACAACGCGCTCTAGTGCAGAGGAAAGCGATCATCAACTATCTGCCTATGACTTTGGCTTCCTTTCAATACCACAACGACTCCGTTATAACCCTACCAAACCTTTTCACTTTGGTCTGGTTTTGAACGTCTCATTTGGATTTGCAAGCACTTTTGGTAGGTTTTGATCATTTTGTAATTGAGGCTAGTAGTGTTGATGCAGCGTGGCCTAGTGGTTGCAAACCTCTATTATTGCCAACCTTTGCTCAGTGAGCCTCTTTGTTTGCCAGATTGAGAGTCGAGCGTGGTATGCTCATTACACTGACAGTACAATTCTCCGAATCATTTAACGTGTCCTACAATGAGGTCTCTAGGTCCGCTTTGTCTCGGTTTTTAAGTAGTGCATGCTCATTCGTTGCAGAATTCCTACTCTTATACAAGCTGGGTCAGTTTTATTTCCTAATCGACCGAGACGTCAGCTGCATTGATTAAAAAGTTATGCTACTGGTCTTCTCCTGATATCACCTCTCGGTGACTTAGTCCGTCGACGGCAACTCCTCATCCTTCTGACAACTCTTTCCACGGCTCTGACTATTGGTCTTGCTATCACAAATAATCTAGTTGCATTTGAGGTGCTGTCTTTTTGCGTCGGGATGGTCTCTGTTGCTCCCCAAATTCTTTTACCATTGGCTGCGGACTTGGCTCCAGCTGAAAAACGTGCTTCCGCCATCTCAGTTGTCCTTTCAGGCCTACTTTTTGGCATTCTAATTGCAAGAGTCCTGGCAGGGGTCATTGCAAACTTTACGACCTGGCGTGTTGTATATTACATGGCGATCGGGACTCAGGCTGTCGTATTGTTCGGGATGTATTTTATGCTTCCTGACTATCCCTCCAAGAATAAGGATTTGACATATTGGGCTATTCTCTGGACGATGGCGAAGTTCTGTGTCACAGAACCATTACTAATCCAGGCGTCGCTGATTAACCTTGGCTCAAGTGCCTGCTTTAGTAATTTTTGGGTGACTTTGACGTTTCTTCTGGGAGGACCACCATATCACTACTCAACGTAGGCTTCTCTGTTTCTTTTCCCAATGGGGATTTCTAAGGAGTCACACAGACTGGTAATTGGTTTGTTTGGTCTAGTTGGCATGTTTGGTGTGGCTATGGGTCCTTTAGTTGGAAGAGCTATTGACTTGCTCATCCCATGGTGTGCATCTCTCATCGCAATCATATGCCTTATTCTCTTCCAGGCCATTCAAACTGGTGCTGGTGGTATCAATATTGGTGCTGTAATCATTGCAACGTTTGGACTGGATGTCTTTCGGCAAATGCTACAAGTTTCTCTCTCAACTGCAGTTTTTGAGTGAGCGATCACACTGTTTTCTTTTTAAAATACTAAATCACTTTGCAGGATCTCTGTAACAGCACGGGCAAGACTTAACGCCATCATGATTCTTTCAGTATGTCCTTCGTCTTCTTCATTTGGCTCATGCCAATGGATTCTGCAATAGATCTTCATTGGTCAAGTCCTTGGTACATCAGTTGGTACCAAGGTATTTGTTATGTATGGTTGGAGAGCAGGAGCTGCACTTAACATGGGCTGGTATGGATGGCAATTATTCATTCTTTTCTTGCGTGGTCCCCATTGTAACCGTTTCACATGGTTTGGATATGAAGGAGGGCTTAAGGCGCGTAAATATGTTGTTGAAGCTCGGGCAAGGACCTTGCAAACCAATATTGATAATACTTCTTTGGAAAAATCTGCAGATAAAATTACCAAATCATAGATAGTCCTGAGTCTTGAGCTATACATTTCTGTATACATTCTTGTTTTGTTGTAGAATTTTGTTAACAGCTTATCTTCTACATTTGCAGCAAATAATCAAGTAAACTATGTCTTTTGCCATTCAGACCAAGTTACATCATCAGCATTTGAATGGGTGCATTTCCTTTACAAATCTGTCCTTTGTTATTGAATGCGTGATGAAGACATGACTAACAGCTATGCCTATCTACTTAAATGTAAAGAACTGGCAATAAGTCCTGGGCTCAGCACACTAAGGCTATTTTTAGTGAATGCAAGAGAATATTTTTGAGAATGTTTGAGTTTTGGATGGAAAGAGATTAGTTATTCTCCCCATTGTATGGTAACTGTCTAATAAACTTTGGATTTCCCTCTCAGTTGTGTGATCAGCCACAACCTCCAGAGATTGCCCTTACAACCACACTGTGGTTGACAGTGAAGATGCCCTGCAACCTCTTACTATGGAAGCCAACTAAAAAGCTGACCAAAAAGCACAGTGCTTTTTTTTTATTGTAGCTCTACAAAATATATTGCTTTTAAATTCTGTTTGCTAATGAATTTTTACTGTTTTATACTATTTATTGTTTCATGAGTTGGGGTTAAGAGGGACAGACAAGAATGAATAAATGATTAATGGACAGTAGATTTGGCAGGAGGAACCTGCCTCATTTCATATGCAGAAGCAGCTGTGGTGAGAGCAGCAAATGAGCAGGTGGGCTCTTTTCAGAGTTGCTTAGCATTTTAAGGATGGAAAAAAGGTAAATTTTGTGAAGTGTAAGATGAAACAAGTTGGGGTTTCACCTGTATATTACCTTAGTGGATATATCTTAAAAAGGAATAGGAAAAAAGTCCTTGCACATCACCTGCCTTATTTCATGCTGGGCTAGCCAGCATGGCACATAGCTCAGCTTACAATAAGGCTGTGTCACAAACTTACCGATCTCTTGTATTTACTTGGAACAACTCTTGTCAGCATTTTCCTATATCTTGTTTGCTCCTAGTTACGTATTTCTCCTATGTTTATTCTCCTTATTTTTCCCCTAGTTTTATCACATTGTACTACATTTCTGAAATCTTTCCCTATTCGATCTCATCCTGATTCTGATTTTCCCTATTCTAACTACTATAAAACCTCATGTATTCAGTAATTTTCTTCAGGCAATTAACTCAGTTGTCTCCCTCTTATGTTCGATCATTAGTCTCAAGTCTTCGAAAGAATCTTTGAATGAGTCTTGACAGGCTGGGTTAGGAGGGATGGACAAGAATGAATAAATGATTAATGGGCAGTGGATTTGGCAGGAGGAATGTGCCTCATTCCATATGCAGAAACAGCTGCAGTAGGAGCAGTGAATACTCTGACCAGGCACAGCTCAACCTTGGCCATACCTACCCACTGGAACTATGCTGACTATAAGAAATTTTAGAAGTGTGAGCAGGGATTAATTTGATATAAAAGTAGAAGTACACAGGAGTCATATAGGTAAGGAGGTACATACAATGCATGGAAGCCAGATGTGTAAGTGGAGTGCATGTGTAGTGTAAGTGAGGGAAGCAGGTGAGGTAGGAATAGTTGATATTAGTATCAAGATAAAGCATGATTGAGAGGGTTGGACCATTCAGCAGTTAGAATGTTTTCAAGGTTATGATCTTGGGTAAAACAGTGGCATGAAGCTTCCCATGCTGAGACAATTGTGTTTGGCACAATGGTGTTTAATTTTTGCCAATATATAAGAAAACATAGAGAACTCCAGCTACTGTGTTTCATTATGATGTAAGGTGACACTCTATCAGAAAATAGTTTTACTGAACCACCAATATGATAGCTGTGTCCATGCACAATCTCAAGGTCTGTTGTTGAGTAAATTTCTGTGGAATAGTAGTTAGCAGAGTACAGTGGATGTGAATTAGAGTTACTATTTGTAGTTGAGAGAAATTTGTTAGGAAAGTCAGTGAAAGTCTGTTATCAGAAGAGTCATAAAAAGTGAATAGAGAGAAACCATCAGATGGGTGGTTGATTAGAAGATGGTTTGTCAGAGCACAGACAGGACAGAATAAATCATTCCTCTGTGTCAAACAGCAATCAGCACTATTGAATCATGTTGTCTTAGTCCAAAGAATGTGTAAAGTCACAGCCTGATGGTTTTGAACATGAGATACTTGTATGTTACAATCAACAGTAATGTTGTGAGAGGGGTCAAAGTTCTTTGTGACAAGGGTAGCAACTTTCCTAGTCAGTGACATCTCCAAAAGGCAATCAAGGCAGCAGTCTATATAGCATGACTTATAGGAAATGCAAAATTGAGCATGTTATGGAGTAAGTGGAGATGTGTAAGGGAGATTGGATGATGTGGTGGATGTTTAAAGCACATTCCTTGTGAAGCAGTGATGATACTCAAATTGGGCTAAGGTGCACTGTCACTAGTACAGCTACTTAGTCAATATAGCTTTGAGCATGCTAAGTGTGTAAGAGAGTCCCAGACAGGTCCCAGAGAATGCACAGTAGGCAAAAGGTTGGTGGCAAGGAAAGTGGGTGATTGGAGGTGCTTATTATATACGGCTTCAAAATGTGGCAAGAGAGTGCTAAGAGTTGCTAAGGAAAGGTGCTAAGAGGCATGAGAGAGAGTTGCTAAGAAAAGGTGCTAAGAGACACAGGATAATCACCAAGGAAAGGTGCTAAGCAGCATGGAAGAGTTGCCAAGAACAGGCACTAAGAGGTGCAGGAGAGTGTCACCAAGGAAAGGTGCTAAGAGGTGCTAAGTGATAGCACCTAAAAAGAGATGATAAAATGACAGGATTGCTTAGCAGATCTGAGCACAAATGCCCAGCTGTGGTTGCAAGGTGCTAAGAGATTGCAGAGAGAGAGAGAAAAAACTAAAGCAGAGTCCTCTTGCTGACATGGTCAACAAAAAGTAGTCTGTTACATAGGGTGACCAAAATATTGAGATACAATCCCTACTGCCAAATTGATGATGTACTACTAATAAAAAGTAAGTATTCATGTGTCAGTAAATGCTGTGAATTAAACTATATAGTAAAAAAGTCCACAATTATGCTGTCAGTCTGAGTTGGCAAGGTGTTAAGCGATGTCAGGTGCTAAGGTGAAACTCTCAGCTGTCTGTCATGAAAATATTTCATCATTCTGTCCTGTTAGCACTGCCACTGGCTAAGAGCATCATTCTAGATTGACTAATGCCAAGTGTCTGTGTCTGTGTATGGCAAGGTGCGGCAAGGTGTCAGGAGTGGTACTAAGAATAGGTGATGCCATAAAAAGTGGTCCTGGAGTAATTACAGGCTCCAGCTGCAAGTTATCAGTGTAAAAATATGCAAAAATTAGCTCCTGAAGTGCTAAGACATGCCACTCCTAGTGGTACCCATGCACTAATGTGAGGTGCTTGTGTGGACACTATCTGTGGACATCTACAATGGGTGCTCATCAGCAGTGCTAGTTTGGAGTGATTTTATCCAAGGGTCATTGCCATACTATTGAGTGTGATTGAACTTATGCCAGAGGCAGAGACCATTAATCTATAATTTTACCAATTGGATCAGTGTGTTACCAATGTGAGAAGCTATGAAGGTCATCAGTAGAGTAGAGTTGGTGGGCATTCATACATTTTCAGGGATATTTTCAGAGATGCAAAATTGTGTGAATCAGAGAATGCTTGCTCCATATGATTAACAAGCTCTTTCTTTAATTGAAAACAGAAGTCCTATAAAGATTTTCATTCATGCAGATAGAGAGAGTTTGAGAGACAGGATATTGTCCACAGCTAGGCCATGGGGAGTCCTCCAAAGAATTAGTTGTTTATCCACAGGTACTAGCAGGTGGAGATATGAAGGTGTTAGAACTCAACAATCCTAAACTTATAGACCTGACAGATGGTAAGCAACTTTATCCTCAGTTCAATACAATTGACTTATTATAACTACCTGACAGATGGTAAGCAACTTTATCTATGGCAGTTCTATCAGTGTATCATGGTGTAGAATACGTTGCTTGGACTCACCCTCAGTTCAATACAATTGACTGAGGGTAAAGTACCAAGTGTGACTGTATCATGACCCCCCCAGGACACCTCTGGAACCTCATCCAGGACTCCTTTGCCAACCCCATAACACAACTCCCACCATCATGACTGCCAGAACTGCCATCACACACATCAAACCCTGCCATCACACATGCCTCTGACAGCCCTGCATCACAGACCTCAGAACCACCTGCTAGCATGGCCATTATCCCACAATCAATGATCAGATCATGCCAATCACCCTGGCTATCACACATCACACATCACAGCATTCTCTCCATGCCAATTGATCATGTGCTCCACATGCACGATCCCTAGTATACAATTCCCCTTCCACCCACCACCACCCATTAACTCCTGAAACTGCTCCAGACATCCCAGAACCCCTCAGGAACCTAGAGTGACCCCTACATGTACTTAAAGAGTAGCCACCCACTTGTATTACTGTAGTCTTGATATTACACTGATTGTTTGCATGCTCTTTGGTTTTGACTGATATGCACTGACTGGCACACTTTGATTGATATGTGTGCTCTTGAGATTGGTACACACTCCATAATTTAAGTTTACTAACCCTGGTCTTGTCTTAGAACCCCCAGTTCTCGACTTGACCCTAACTCCTTAACCCCCTTTGACTTCCTCAATTCCCAGACTAAGTCCCCAACTCTAAAAATTCCCTTGTTCACATCTTGAACTCTGGAGCATGGTCCAGAGTTCCAGACACCTGAGTACACATAGATCAAGTCCACCTCATAAGGGCGTTGTTTTCTGGAAAAGCTCCTGACTCAGCAGAACCTGACAGAGTGTATATATACATGAGAATGACAATGCAACAGTTTTGTATCAGAGTTGTAGGTGAGATGAATGGACAATGGAGGAAAAGCCAGTAGGGAACAACAGTGGTGCATGATGTGAAAGAAAGAACAGTGACATCATTGATTGTGGTGTGCTTATATGAAATACTGACAGAAGGTTTATAAAAGTTAAGAGAATTTGGGGGATGAGGTACAATGTTACATAGTGTGGATATAGCCAGATGTCTGAGGTTGTTGGTTGGAGAAAATGATGGTGTAACACATTGTGCATGGGTGGGCAGTGAGACTTGATTTGGTGTAGTGTAGTTTGTACAAGTGTGATGTATAGTTTTTATAGTAAGAGGTTTCTGGAGGCAGGAGATGGAGATTTTGGGATTCTTGTTAGAAGTAGAGTAGAGGTAGGCATGTATGATTGAAGACTATGAACTCAGATGAGCATGTATGATTTGCTTATTAGAGGTCAAACTGGAGTATGTATGATTGGAGATTGTCAGGTTCTGCTGATGATGGGGGCTTCTGATTGCAAGTGGGTCCTTACTAGATAGACTCAAAGTCTACAGGATGTCTCCAAGCCATGGTGGGCAAGCTCTGGAGTTTTGGGTAAGGCATGAGGGTTCTCTAGGATGTATGGAGGATGCTGGAGTTTGAAGAGGCAAGTAGGCAGGATCTCAGGCTAAGTCCAAGAGGCGATGAAGAAGAGCAGAGCTGGGAAGGGCAGAGAGACAATGAGGAGGAGATTGGGAAGGAAGACTGAGACCAGGAAACAGAAGAGAAGATTGAAGTGAGACTTAGTGAACTGGGAAACTTTTGGAGAGAAGAAAATAGGTTGAGCAAGTTGTACAAAATAAGCAGATGGGTATAGAGGCAGAAGTTATGGCAATATCAAGACTAGTGTAATGAGTTGCTGGCTGCAAGTTAAATACCTATGGTGGGTAAGATCCAGGTCATTTGGATGAGTTCTGGAGCTGTGCTCCATGCAGTCAGTCCTGTGCAGTGTATTGTCCAGGTATGAGTCCTGTGTGGTGTATAGTCTAGGTATGGGTGTGGTGCTGGAAGAATTGGTCAGGGCCTGTTGTGGTGTCAGGAAGTCAGTCGAGGCCCATTGGCTGTATAGGGCTGTGTACCAGGGTTGATTGGTGGGGTCCAGAGCTTGAGGGTGGGCACCAGCATTGGTTATGTGGCTGAACAAGCGAGGGCAGGAGTGTGTAAGGGCAACCTCTGGAGGCTATGGCTCAGTCACCCAGCTGGCAGAGGGAGATCCAAAGTATATTAGAGTATATACTAACAATATCATAATAACTACTCACCTGGCAGAGGGAGATTTAAAGAGAACAAGTCTATGGATTCCCTATGCCAAGTTGGACACTTCTGGGGCCTCTGAAGCATGGAAAACAACTGTACAGTACAACAAAACTTTAAAAACTCAAAAATTGCCTAAACAAACAAGTGCACAAACAAGGCAGGAAAACTCTAGACTTTGGAGGTCAGAAAGACAAACTCCAGCTTATATAAGCAGTCTGTATGCAGTGCTGAAGGGCCCACACTTGTCTGAATGATAGCTAAAGAACCAGAGCACCTCAAGAGCTGAGAATAGTACTAACAGATAGTGTTAAAAGAATAGAAACAGTAAAATGAGATAAAGAACCAGAGCACCTCAAGAGCTGAGAATAGTACTAACAGATAGTGTTAAAAGAATAGAAACAGTAAAATGAGAGAATAACAAAAGGAATAAGAGAATGAATGAAAGAAGAGTGAAGAAATAAGGAGTGAAAGAAGGAAGAAATGAGGAGTTCCCTGACATTACTCCCCCTCTAGAGCATGGTGTCTTGACATTGATAGAACCCCACACAGGCTAGGTGCATCAATGGCAGGCTTGGCATTGGCTCCAGACACCTTGCTACATGCATTCCGAACTTGGCACACATGATTTATCCATTTTAGGCCTTACTCAATGGCCATGCATGGCAAGCAATGGATCTGATCAGTGATAGCACTGGCAGCAGCTGGCTAGCATCATGCCGCTAGCAAACATTGACAGGTAGTATCAATCAATCAGCACATAGCACAGCTAGCCAATGACAACACTTACAAAATAGGAATAATGCCATTTACTTGTAACAGATGGCCTGACGTTTATTCTGGTGCCTGATGCCTCTTAGCACCCCTCCCTCAGTCAGATGGACAGCTTTCTTGCTTCATTTCTCAATATTTAGTTTAATGCATGACGTTTAATTACATTATTTACAACTCACCACCCCTTGGCGACCCTTAGCTACTTGGCAATGGAAAACTTGTTTTTTACTATAAATAGTTACCATTGTCACTAGTTACCACAGAACAGAGCACCCCAGTTTACACCCCTCAGTTCACCTCACAGTTCAGATTTCTTTTGAGCTAACTAAGTTCATAGTTGCCAACTGTCTAAACACTCTTAGCCTGCTTGCTACAGTTATGCTTATAGAACCTACATGCCTTGCACTTATGGCAGGCATCACACAGCTTAGTCATTGCTAAGCCTCTAGTTTCCTTGCTGTGTCCTTTGCCACACTTACTCTTATCTACCTCCCCTTATCCTTTAGGTGCACTTTGTCATTAGCACATCTCCCTTGCCACCCATTTTTACCAACTATTGTTACCAACTTTCACCAAATCTTGCCATTCAACTCATTTTCTGACTTGTTCTCTGGGAACTGCCTGGGACTCCCTCTACCCTTAGTGCACCCAAACACATTTTATACAGGTCAGTAGCCGTTGATGATGCCCAAAGTTTGGTCAGTAACAAATGTAAAAATAGTGTTACTGAGCCTAAAGCTTGCGTTGGGCGTGCTTAAGGTATTGAGGGGAGTCCCGGGCAGGTCTCAGAGATCACGTTGATAGGCTTCTACTCGGACTGAGCGCATCAAGGGACATTATAGGCCGACCAACACTTGACACACTGGAGACTCTAGTGACCAGTTTGAGTACAGAGCAGCCCTAGCTCTGTTGCTCTATTGCAGGACTTATCCATTTACTCTAATCAGTTACTAGGCCTTTAGCACACTCCATTCACCTATTTTAAAGACAAAGGAGGCTCAGAATGTATAGCGCTAACATGATGGTGGGATGAGACTCTAACAAAACTCTGATCACTTCTAGAAGGAGTCAGCAGTAGGCGCTGCTACTTGACAAAGCACTTCAATCAGAAGTCTAAAAGGATCAATGACGGCGGCACAGGATATATTTAAACCCAACATCTGGACCTGTCAGGAACTGGTACAATGAGTAGCGCTGACATTAGCGCTTATGGCATCTGTCAAGGATTTTCTGACCATACCCCAGAACAGCCTGGCCAATCAGAGTTATAGTAAAAGTGAGCAGACCTGTATAATTCTAAGTCAATTTAGAGTTGTCATTGGTCGCCGTGTATCATAACGCTGTCAGTCACCATCATCCATGTGCAAAAGGTTGCCATTGACAGGTCACCATTAGAGGAAACCATGAGGAGAGGCGCTAGGAGGTAGCACCACAGATGGACTTATCTTGGAAAATACAGTAGCGCATAGTATATAAGATAGCTACTTCACATGTATATACCAACAAATTGTAACCTCTTGAGCATCCAGTTACACTTAGCATTCAAATTGTGCTAGCTTTATCTGACTTTGTTACTAAGTTGGGCGCTAGCCTCGTCTATCTTGTCTTCGTCATTTATGGTGCCACCTATGGGCACATTACACTGTGCTACTCGTTTTTTCTTCTATATCTTTATTTAAACCACGACACTTACCGTCTGCTAGGTAGCACCCAAGGCGCTATCATCTAGCACATTGTTCTATCACTTTGCTTGAGCACACCGGGACCCTGTCAGGACTCCTCACAACTACATATGCCAAGCACTGGAGACGGCATTGTACTGCGTATACGTCCAGTGCACCCAATCACAGTTGGCATCATCAACATCTATAAAATAAGGTAAAGTCAGGAAAGGGGGTCAGCAAGTGTCAAGCACTAAGGTAAAAGTGCCTGTGGAAGAAGCAGTAAGTGAACATGGCAATATGAGTGGCAAGAATACAGTAAGCTTAGCAAAGTCTAAGCGACGTCAATGCCTGCTGTAGATGCAAGGCACAAGGATATTGTTGGATAGCGATAGTCTGCAACTGCTGACTACTTCAATGTTGCTGACCATAAATGAGACTTAGACCATAAGGGAGACTAGAGTAAGTGGGGCAGAAAACTCTGTTCTGGTCTTTATGCACAAGTCGGTAAGTACTTTTTATACTACAAGGAGTTCACCGTTGCCAAGTAACTAATAACGCCAAAGTGCAGTAAACTTGGAAAATTTATGGGGTGGCTCCAATGGTTTCAGATCCCTACCATCTATTCAATATGTTTAGCAATGCCAGGTGGCAGATTGCAATGCTAAACCATCAATCCATCAACCTTCTGTCTGTCCAAGATACTAAGATGCCAAATTGAGGTGCTAAGTAATATCAGATGCCAAGGTCAAATGCCAAGCTGTCCATCAGTTTTTGATAGATCATTAGTCTTCTTGCTAAGTGCTGTCATCAGTGACTGATGCCATCTGTCAGTTGTCATTCTGTCTGCCATCAGCACTATGATTGATCAGATCTGCTTCTTGCTGTGCATGGCTGTCAAATATTGCCAAAATTAGTTAATTAGCATGCACTAAGGTATCCTGAGCTGGTGCCACGCTGCCGTGGCCTGCTGTTGATGCACTGATCCTGTATGGGGTTCTATCACCATAAACCATATCCACCACTGATCTACTTTTGGGCATCATCAACATGCTAGATAGAAGTAGTTCTGGATGGCCTGATTCACTTTGAAAAGAGAATAGAGGCCTCTGATTGCCCAGGGAGCATTGGGATGCTGTTGATAGAATTTCTGGATCAAGGCAGGAGCCTAGACATTCTCTTGTGGCTCCCAGAAGATGTTCTTGATTCCATAGCCCTTCTACTTGATCTTGAACTAAAGCTTGTTTCTAAAGAGTCAGCTGTCTAGGATCCATTCCACTTTGTACTCTTTCTTGTTGTCTACCAGAACTGGAGGTGGGGGTGGCTGTGGATGTTGACCTGGAATTGAATCATCTGGTGCAGGAGAGAGCTTCACCACACTGAATACTGGGTGGAGTTGACTCATTCCACTAGGCAGCTTGAGTCAATAGGCTAGTGGGCCTACCTGCCTTACTATAGAAAAGGGGCCCAGATGATGATGAGAGAGCTTCTGAGAAGGTCCAGGTAGTAGCAATGTCAGAGGCATCCAGATAGACTTGATCTCCAGACTTGTACTTGGGGGCTGGAGTTCATCCACAATTGTAGTAGCAGGCCATGTCATCCTTTGCCTTAGTTAAGGCAGCCTTGGCTTCCTTCTGGGTTTTCTTCATCCAGTCTATGAACTCATTGACGGCTTCATTCTCTGAGGGTTGTCCACAAGGCTCAAATTCTATCTGAGGGTGTTGACTAGTATCTAGAAGGAAAGGAGACATCTGGGTAGCAGCATGTATATGGTTGTTATACTGAAACTCTGCCTCTGGTAACAGGTTATCCCAGTCATCCTGTTGTTCATTGCAGAAGAGCCAGAGGTACTGTTCTAGCTCTTGGTTGACATGCTTAGTTGGGCCATCAGACTGAGGGTGGTAGGCTATGGAAGTGTGGAATTTGACATGGAGGAGGCGATACAGTTCTCTGGTAAACTCTGCCACAAATTGAGGTCCATGGTCTGAGACATAGGCATTTGACAATTCATGGAGTTTTCAGACATGCTTTCAATACAGATTAGTAGTGCCTATAGCAGAGCAAGTGGTGTGTGTCAGAATGAAATGAGCATGCTTGCCACAGAGATCTATTACCACTATGATCACATCATATCCATAAGAGTCTGGTAACTCAACAATGAAGTCTACCAAGGCCACACTCTAATGCTCAGCTAGAATAGGCAAAAAATGAAGCTATCCCATGGAAGGCTGACAACAAGGCTTAGTCTAAAGACAGAGGTCACAGGTGGAGGTGTAGGAGCCAATATACTGTGACATTTGAGGCCACCAGTAATTCTGAGAGACCAGCTCCAGTATCTTCTATCTGCCAGGATGACCTGCAATCCAAGAGTCATGGTGCTGCTCTACAATCTGCCTTCATAGGTCTGGCAGGTTGGGAACATAAATGTGCTCCCAGAAGGTGAGAAGACCATTCTCCAAGGACCACTTGTTGGTGCAGACTGATTTTACTCTAGTTCTCTCTTGAGCATGCAAGGCCAGGGCAGCCTTGGCTACCAGATCTTCCTGAGTACCCTCCCAGTTACCTCAGCAGATGTTTCAAAGGATGCTCACTTCTTCTCCCTGGCCAACTACACTCTCTATAGCATGGATTGCAAACAGTTCTGGCTTTAGGAGTACAATATTGTCATTGTTGCTAGCTCCTGAACCATGGTCTGCTCATCCAGAAAGTGCATCTGGCTTGCCCATGCTCTGTTGATGATGCCCAAATCAGGCTGGAGGCATGCACTATCACTAGTACAGCTACTTAGCCAATATAGCTTTGGGCATGCTAAGTGTATGAGAGAGTCCTGGATAGGTCCCAGAGAACACATGGGAGGCAAAAGGTTGGTGGCAAGGAAAGTAGGTGATTGAAGGCACTTGTGTAAGGCTCCAAAATGTGGTATGAGAGTGCTAAGAGTTGCTAAGAAATAGTGCTAGGAGGCACAGGAGAGTTGCTAAGGAAGGCACTAAGAGATGTGGGAGAGAGTCGCTAAGGAAAAGTGCTAAGAGGTGCTAAGTGTTAGCACCTAGAATGGAATAATAAAAGGACAAGATTGCTTAGCAGATCTAAGCACAAAGGCCAAGCCATAGTTGCAAGGCGCTAGAGAGAGAGAGATAGAAAACTAAAGCAGAGTCCTCTTGCTTGACACAGTCAACAAAAAGTAGTCTGTTGCATATGGTGACCAAAATATTGGAATACAATCCCTACTGCCAAATTGATGATGTACTATTAACAAAAAGTAAGTATTTATAGTAAGGAAGTTAGCCGATGCTAAGAGGCTAGGTGTTGCTAGAGGGTGGCAAACTGATAAGAATGTAAGTAAATGCTGTAAATTGAATTGTATGATAAAAAGGTCCATAATGATGCTGTCATGAAAATACTTCATCATTTCATCCTGTAAGCGCTGCCACTGGCTAAGAGCATTATTCTGAATTGACTGATGCCAAGTGTTTATGTAAATGTATAGCCATGAAGTGCAAGTGGCAAGGTGTGGCAAGGTGTCAACAGTGGTGCTAAGAATCAGTAGTGCCATAAAAAGTGGTCCAAGAGTAATTGGAGGCTGTAGCTGTGAGTTATTAGTGTAAAAATATGGAAAAATTAGTGCTGGAAGTGCTAGAGCATGCCACTTCTGATGGTACCAGTGGGCTAACATGAGGTGTGGGTATTGGTGCTATCTGTGGCCAGTTGTAGTAGGAGCTCATTACCATCCAGGTTTGTAATGTAGGGAGAAGTCAAAGTTGGCCAGATACAAGGACCATTGAGCCTATTGGTTGTTAAGTTTCTTGGCCATCTGAAAGTACTCTAAGTTTTTGTGATCAGTCCACACCTCAAACTTATGCCTGGCACCCTCAAGGAAATGTTGCCACTCCTCAAATGACCAAATGATAGCCAGCATCTCCTTGTCATGGATCTCATAATTTTGCTCCACAGTACTGAGGCTCTTGAAGTAGAAAGCTACAGGATGCCACTTGCCATCCTTCTTTGATTGCTAAGAAAAGACAGCTTCAGTAGCAAAATCTGAGCTATCAGCTTCAACACAGAAGGAATGTAAGGGCAACCTCTAGAGGCTGTGGCTCAGTCACACAGCTGGCAGAGGGAGATCCAAAAGGAATTAATATATACTGACAATATCATGATAACTACTCACCTGGCAGGAGGAGATCTAAAGAGAACAAGTCTCCCTATGCCAGGTTGGATGTTTCTGAGGCTTCTGAAGCATGGGAAACAACTGTACAGTACAACAAAACCTTAAAAACTCAAAAATTGCCTGCACAAACACTTGCACAAATAAGGGGCAAACTCTGGCAAACTCTGGCTTATGTAAGCAGTCTGGAAGCAGTGTTGAAGGGCCTACACTTGTCTGAATGATAGCTAAAAACCAGAGCACCTCAAAGGCTGAGAATAGTACTAACAGATAGTGTTGAGAAAATAGAAACAGAGAATAATAGAAGAAGTGTTGCCCGAATAGGTTATTTGTCTCAGTATTGTCCATATCACGTGCTCCTAGCATACATTTGAGTTGTAGCCACTCTACACCTTCAGTTGTTACTCCTTCGTGTTTGACACTGATGGTGTAAGTGTCTTCAACTATTGTTGTCTTGACGTTGCATTACTTACACTTATTGTTACTAGTACGAATTGTTACCTCTAGGTATAATAAAAATAGTTGTTACTCCTTCGTGTTTGACACTGACGGTTACAAATTGTTACCTCTAGTGTCGCTTAGCTTCCAGCTGACAGGTTATGGGCATCCTCTTACGGATTGTCTAGCTTGAACTAAGTCACCCTGGACGATTTTCGTTCCGATTCATTGCTTATTTTCGTTGTGCCTTATCCCTCAAACTCTCAAACGATTTTACCAGTAAATTGTTATAATCTCCAGGGTCTTCTGACGCCACACATTTTGGCGATGGTTCACCCATCAGACCATCGTCGTTTCTCGAATCATCGATCGCACCCATTACCTTCTAGTTCGGGTTCGACAGTGCCAGTGCAGAGCCATTTTCCCCAGTCTTCTTTTGTTCATGAACCTGCGCCTCATTTATTTCACGCTACGTTTCCTTCCACAGACACTTTAGTTGCAGACGATCCACTTCGCTCTTCGAAGATTCCTCGCCCTATTCATGCGCATATACGTACTTCGATGCCTGTTCCACATAATCATATAACTCCATTGCATGCTCCGATTCCCGCCCTATTCATGCGCATATACGTACTTCGATGCCTGTTCCACATAATCATATAACTCCATTGCATGCTCCGATTCCACAACTTCCCCCTCATTTACCTCCCAGTACTGGTACTACTCCTGTTCCCCCTGTACCTACTATATCTATGGACAATATTCCAATAGATCGCCCCCCTTTGCAAGTTTATATTCCTCGTTCTCCTTTTCAACATCGAACCACACCTTGTACTCCTGTTTATCAACCGGTTCGCCGGTCTCCATCGGCATTCTTGACTCCTCTGGTTCCTTCACCCTTTATCCATCCTCCGCATTGCACTACGCCGAATTTTTCTCCTCCTCTCCCTCAACCTTGTGTACTCTTTCCTCAACAACCTATTACCCCTTTTCACATTCCAAATTACAATCCTCCACAACCGAATCCGAATCCTTTCCCCTTTGCACAATTCCAACCACAGAATCGTCAACAGTTTAATGCCTTTATTCCACCTCAACCCGATCAACATTTTATTCATCATAATCCGGCTCCTGTTATTCCACCCGCCAGATTGATCGATATATCTTCTGAAAATCCTAAACTTCCTCCACTTACCACCATTCCTCGTTTCAATGGTTCTTCAGACTGGGGATTATGGATTAATCCTGTGATGGCACTGATCGATCATTTAGGTCTCAATGGCTATGTCTGTCCACTACCAGCTCCCAGAGCACCATACGACCCTACCTGCAAAGTTATGGTTCCACCAGCATACCCTCCTCACAATACCCTCGACGACGAGCAAGAATACGAGTTTTTCTGGCGAAATGACAACATTTGCACCTACGTACTTACTGGAAAACTTTCCGCGGAAATCTATAGCTGCCTTCCCCCTGCTCATGGAGGTTTCTTCAATTTCCCTGTTCAAACTGCACGTGACGTATTGAACTGGCTTCGGAAGAGATACAGTGTGGGAAGCGCTTCATCGGCGCAGAAAATCAAGGATTCTGTCCTTTTCCTCACGTGTATACCGACGGCTATCCCTTCTTACGTTCAACAATGGCGTATTGCGATAAACCAACTCTCTATCACGGCGTGGGATTTTACTCCATACGAGAAGATTCAGAAATTTATGGATGGTATTCTGAATCTACATTTGTACGCCCCATTACGGGAGGAAGTCCGACGATCTTGAGATGCTGGACCTGGTGGAACACTGGATTTTTATGAACTAGCTGATCGAATTCTTGACATTGACCTAGAAGTTCATCGCCGCCAAGCAATCTCTCAACATCATACTCCGAAAACTTCCAATCCGTCTTCCTGAAACTCGAATTCCACCAATTCCACACCACACACATCTCACTCTACCGACATTGCACCAGAAACTCTTTCGAAATGTCAAACCACAGCGGACATCAATAAAGAACCACCGAACCGTACCAGGGCACATGTTGCAGTTGCCAATGATTTGGTCTTAGAATCTATTACTTTTCCCATCCCTGATGTTAATGACGACCCTGCCACTGTATTACCGAAAATTGTTGAAGAAGAGAATGACATCGATTTGAGCGCTTACGTTCTTGATCAAAATCAGTCTAGTCAACCTACCCCATATCACTCATTTATCAGCACTGCCGATTCAGCATTGATAGCCAACGTTGGCCTCAAATTCAATTCAATTCTCGATTCGGGATGCACTACCCACATTATTCGTGACAAGAAATACTTTTGGACATATAATCAAGACCTTGCGATGCCTGTTGGTACAGCAAACTGCGGTATACTTCCTACTCTTGCCAAGGGCAAAGTACGTTTCCAGACTCACGTAAATGGCAAGAACGTGATAATGCACCTTCGAGAATGTCTTCACGCACCTGATGTGCCTATCAATCTGATATTTGTTGGTACACTGGCAGAACATGACATGAGTTTATTGTTCGAAAGGGATTCTACTTCAATTTTCTTTCCGACGAATGTTGAATCACTCCGCGATAAGTCCATACAGGCCACCGTTCACAACAAACTTTTGTTCCTTCATTGTGACTTCATTCTACCAGACACTAATACTATTGCCTTGGTGACAACGGATGTGTCCTTTCCCCGCATTTTTCCCACCCCGGCTCTTTGGCACCAATGGCTAGGCCATCCCAGCCGTGATACCACGCGAGCTGTATTAACAAAGAACTACGCTGACGGAACTGACTACACGGGATCTTTCGATGATGACCATTGCATCCCTTGTATCATAGGGAAGCAACCAGCGCGTCCTTATGATCATTTACACAAACGCGCGACACAGCCCTGCGAACTTATTCACATGGACTCTTGTGGACCTTTTCCCACCCAGTTTACAAAAGGGAAATCAAGTCACTTTCACGTCATGCTTGACGACTATACCAATTTTGGTAGCACTGCTCTACTCTCGACTAAGGATAAAGCATGTGAACATTTTAAACACGTCACAAATCAGTGGGAACTCAAATCAGGCAACAAAGTTCGGGTTGTTCGATGCGATGGTGCGAAAGAGTTTATAGAAGGTGCTTTACGAGATTTTCTAGATGAAAAAGGGATTGTATTACAGTCCACCGCACCGTACGCTCATCAGCAAAATGGGAAAGCTGAAAGATACATTCGAACGATTGAGGACACAGCGCAAGCTCTAATGGCCGAGTCGGGTCTTCCGATGTCCTTCTTAGGTGATGCCATCTTAACAGCACAATATCTTCGAAATCGTCTTCCGACATCGACTCTTCCTACACTAATAACACCTTATGAAGCTATGGAGGGAACAAAACCTGATCTTTCACATCTTTGTGTATGGGGTTGCCAATGTTTTGTCTTACATCCACTAGAAACTCGGAGAAAGGGAGAAACTCGTCGTTTCGAAGCGATTTTTGTCGGGTATGATGAAAATCGACTAGGCTGGAGGGTTCGTGACCTAAATGGGAAATACTTCTTCTCACGAGACGTTGTATTCAACGAGAACATTCATGGTCGTCTCCAACCACACTTAGCACAAAATAAATCCCAATCTCCCACTCCCCTGATTTCCCCTACCCCTGATCTTCAACCTGAATTACTATCCACGTCTCCACCACCACTGAATCCACTTCACGATAATCTTCCTCCTTCCAGTTCTCATTCATCAACCCTTTCCTCAGATTCTTCTATCTCTGGTTTGAAATGATCCGATCCACCTCAAATTCCACCTGATCCCCCCAGTATGCGACCACATCGGAACATTGTGCCTACTGCTGCTGGCAAGAATTTTCTCGAAGATATTGCACGGCGAAACGAACGCCTTACTCGACTTTGGGCAAATCGTCAGGCTCGTCTTGAACCCCATCAAGGATTACCTGCTATCTTAGACATTGCTGCCCTCATGTCGGTATCTCCTTTTGGCATTACTGATGACCTTGTTTCTCTCGAGGAATCGACTTTAGCAGAGTACAAAGCTTACGTTATATATGGTCCAGACCCTCCACGTTTCCGGAAACCTCGAGAATACGATTTATCAAAACCACTGGAAAATTATTACGAGGCGACGCATCGACCTGATGCCGATAAGTGGCTTGACGCCATGAAACGGGAAATTAACAGCCTTATGACCCTACGAGTACTTGAACCTGCATCATTACCACCGGGATTTAAAGCCCTTGGAGTTCGATGGGTGTTCGCGAATAAGCATGACCCTGATGGTTCGATTATTCCTGGTCAGGAAAAAGCTCGATTAGTTGCTCAAGGTTTCAGTCAATGGCCTGAAGATTATGGTTCAATGTACGCACCTGTTGCGAAAATGACGAGCATTCGGATTACCATTGCTTACGCTGCCCTCTACGATCTCAATCTCTACACTTTTGACGTTAAAACCGCGTTTTTAAATGCTCCCTTATCACATGAAATCTACTGCAAGCAGATTCCAGGTTTTCCCAATTCTGATCCGAAAAAGGTTAATCGAGTTTTACGCGCATTGTATGGTCTCAAGCAGGCTTCTCACAAATGGTATATTGTATTACGTGGGGTCCTTGAATCTTTGGGATTGACCAGATGCGAGGCGGATCACAGCATTTTCTTTGCACGATTCTCAACTCCACCACATCATTCTATCCCCCCCCTTCCTAACAATACTGAGCTTTTTATTATTATCTGTGTCCACGTTGATGATGGACTGAACGCCACAAATTCTAAACCTCTCTACAATTGGATCGTTACCGAGATGAACAAACGTTTTACCGTGAAGGATTCAGGTCCAACTAGTCTATATCTAGGTATCCGAATCGATCGTGACAGAGCAAGTCGGAAGATATGGCTATCCCAGAAGGGGTATATACTGGATCTTTTGTCCACATATAGCCTCCTTGATGCGACTCCACTTTCTTTACCGTTACATGGTGACCTTCACGATCTCCCACAGCCGCCCCCAAATGCCATTCCTGACGTTCCGGATGACGAAGTCAAAATTCATTTTCAACGACTTGTTGGATCGATACTTTATTTGAGCCTCTGCACAAGACCGGATCTGGCATTTACAGCCATGGCTTTGGGACAGTTCAATGCGAATCCGACCAGAGCACATTTACTTGCCGCGAAACATGTCCTTCGTTACATTTCCAGGACCAGAGATTTTGCCCTCGAATACAATTTCAATGATCCAGTGTCGATCCCCCCTGCTCGACTTCTTTTACCCAAGGACTTTGGGGTTGTCGACGCCGATTGGGCATCCGACAAATCTACTCGTCGTAGTGTTTCAGGATATGCTTTCTTTCTTTATTTGAGTCTAATATCTTGGTCATCCACCAAACAACGAACAGTCGCCTTATCATCCACTGAAGCCGAATATATGGCCTTATCTCATGCGATCAGAGAAGCGATAGCTATTAGATTTTTGCTCACCTCACTCAATCTCCCCATCCCACAACCCCTACCTATCTTCTGCGACAACAAGAGTGCCTTAGACATTGCGACATCCAACTCAATTACATCTCGCTCGAAACATATCGACATTCGGTACCACTTTATTCGCGACCAACTCAAGACTGGGTCCTTTTCCGCCTCTTGGATTTCCACTTCCGACATGATTGCTGATATTCTTACCAAGCCTCTACCGAAGGCTTTACATTATAAGTTCATTCCTGCTCTTGGTCTCGTCTCCAGACCCACTTAAAATCTTCTTTTCATTTCCACGCTCACTTCCTCACTGATGGGGTTGTGTTGCCCGAATGGGTTATTTGTCTCAGTATCGTCCATATCACGTGCTCCTAGCATACATTTGAGTTGTCGCCACTCTACACCTTCAGTTGTTACTCCTTCGTGTTTGACACTGACGGTGTAAGTGTCTTCAACTATTGTTGTCTTGACGTTGCATTACTTACACTTATTGTTACTAGTACGAATTGTTACCTCTAGGTATAATAAAAATAGTTGTTACTCCTTCGTGTTTGACACTGACGGTTACGAATTGTTACCTCTAGTGTCGCTTAGCTTCCAGCTGACAAGAAGTAAGGAAATGAATGAAAGGAGAGTGAAGGAATAGGGAGTGAAAGAAGGAAGAAAAGAGGAGTCCCCTGACAACTTTGGAAGTCAGAAAGGCAAACTCTGGCTTATGTAAGTAGTCTGGAAGCAGTGCTGAAGGGCCCACACTTGTCTGAATGATAGCTAAAGAATCAGAGTACCTCAAGGGCTGAGAATAGTACTAACAAATAGTGTTGAAAGAATAGAAACAGTAAAATGAGAGAATGACAGAAGGAATAAGAGAATGAATGAAAGAAGAGTGAAGAGATAAGGAGTAAAAGAAGGAAGAAATGAGGAGTCCTCTGACACAAAATGTAGAGGCATCTACAAAAATGTTGAAATCTTCAAGAGGTTGGATGGGAAAGAGTTGGTTGAAGGCAAATATATCTGAAAAGTGTGCTTGCTACCATTTTAAGCTATGTACACAGGAGTTGAGAAGGTGTCTCCTACTAAATTTACTTCCATGGTAGATAGACATGAAATTCAAAAAGACAGGTAATCAAGAGGAGCCTTCTGGAAAGACAAAAAATACATGTATTAAAGTGCCATGCAAAGCCTGTATATCTCTTAATTGGAAGCTGTTATTTTCTTTTTTTGTGGGCATCAATCATTGAGGTTATGCATGTGAGGTATTTCAGATGTTTATTTTTAAGGAGAGAAACATGCTTGCATAGAGGATCTCAGGCAAAACCAATAAATGAGAAACAGTCTTTGAATTTGGAACCTGACTTTTTTGTGTGCCAAGGCATGTTGAGACAGGAAATGAAATTCAAGATAGAATCTCTGTCATGGGCATAAAGAAAACTGTTCTGGTGGAAAGGCCTGTGTGAATTTGAAAAACAAAGACAGCTGATATCATCTTCAAATTTTAAAAAAAAAGGCCATCATCACTCATCTCAGCTGACCATATATCAATAAGTGCATTTCTGATCTGGCCAGAATTACTACTGGCAGGTTTTGCACCAAAGACAGAAAGGAAGGAAATCAGATGTGGATAAAAGGGATATAGAGAGAAAACCTGAGAGCAATTTTAAAAATGTCAAAACAATGTAGAAAGCCTCAATGACAGAAAAGAAGAAAGGATAAGTTGAAAGAAAAGAAAGTCACCAATAGGATGAGCACATATACCCACCTGCTCAGCAACTGAACATACAATACTAAAGCAGGTGGGAAAGTTATCTTTGTTGATGAAACTGTTAACAGAGAAAGCTCCTGTAAGAGGATTATCTTTTGAAAAGTTCCAGCAAACATGCTATTTCACAGGCACATCAGGTTCCTGAAATTGTTTGGTGACAATGAGTAGAGACAAGTAGATGAGTCCTCTTAAAACATGTTCTATGTGACTTAAGGTAAAAGGCCCAGACATGTGGCCTACAGCAATCTTGTCATTGAAATAAGTGCAGAAAACATCAAAAAAGTTTTTAATGGTGGGGTGATTTGGAATTAAAACAGAGTGGGTAAGCAGAGTGTACTCAGAAGGAAACCTTCACAAAGATTGCAAACAAGGAAAGGGTAAGAGGAGACTGAATTATATTTTTAAAGAAGATGTTGGAAGGCATTGGTGTTATAAGGGTGGACTATACATGCAAAAAGTTCTATATTTTGAGGTGAAAGAGGAGAAAAAGAGGGTCTTGGGTGGATGTAAAATGACAAATCCTGATAATTGAGAAATTTTGGTGAGGCATGCTGACCATGGATCAGGTGCAGATTCAACCATTGACAATATGCAGGCATGTCACATGTGTGAATGCAGGGTGATCACCTCCACACAGGGAGCATACATGGAGGGTTCACTGCCATATCAGTTATTGCAGGGTTGGTTGAGATTGAAGACTTCACATATCCTTTTAGGCTGTCTACCACATGGATTTTTGGTGCTGACAAGCTGATTACCAGCAAGCCAGGAGAAAAAAGATCTACCATTGTTGAAGGTGGTGATATTGGGAGAATACTCTATAAACCAGTGTGCCTTTCCACACAAAAGGCATGCTGAAGAGGCTTCTCAAAAAAGAGTTGGACTAGCTCTTGACAAGGACTTCTGAGACATGACATCAGCAGCATAAGAAGACCTCAGGACTTTTGCTTCAAATACTCTTCTCTGATTCTTGACCAGAGTGTGGTGAGACTGAAGGATGATGTCAACATGAGAAGCATACTTATACCAGTTGAAGACCACATGCCTCCTGTTTGAATTTGTACCAGAGCAGGTAAGTATCTTCAAAGTTTTCAACCTGCTCAAAAAAGCTGAGGTGCTTCCCATACTCAATTGCATGGTTGGTTGAAGATGACAAGGGAGTGTCAGTTGGATCCAGGACAGTAGGTTCCTTCCCAAGTAACTTGAGAGCCTCCTGGAGGTTTTTTGGATGTCTCAAAGAAACACAGAGGTGTGAGGCAGAAATGGATATCATTATTGCTCCAGACCATAATCATTTTGGCAAATCAAGCAGAAGAACTTTATCTGCAGATTTGTCATCTGAATTAAAAGAATGCACAATCTTAGTGTGAATAGTTTGAGGCGAGTTGTTAACAAGATCTATATGGTGATTAGTAAAGAAATGCAGAAGTGAGTTTTGTATGTTAAGAAGGTAAATGGTGGGAATGACAACCTATCTGGATTCTCCAAAAAATCATTCAACTGGGTTAGCCATTTCCATGCTACCTAGCAATTTTGCTCAAATGAATCTGTCAGCCTCCTTGCTCTTATCTTGAAGAACATGTTGTTCATCCTCAGCTTGCTTCCTTTTGTGGCCTCAACTAGTGACCACCTTGCAGAGGAGAAAGGGTGGTAGAGGAGACAGGAGAGAACATAAAGCTTTGCTGTAAGCATGATGCTTACAAGTATCATTTCATGAAGTCCATGGCTACTCACATCTCACACATCGTCCTTATTGTCCTTATTGCATATCATACTTTTTGCTTTCAATTAAGTCTATTGATTGAGACAGTTGTTTGAACCTTATTTCCTTACTGACATATGTATGAGGTCATCATTCTATTATAAAGGTAGACTACTTTTGAATCCTACTTTGTTCCTATCAGCTTGTTCCAGTCTAAGTGAAGTCAGATGACACAGTCCACTTACACTTTTTTTTGATACGCACAAAGTAGCTCTTGGGGACAACCTCACTGGACATCTGTAGATTACACCTAGGGTTAATTAGTGCTGTTCTCATTTGACAGGCTTCTGGCTACAGGGTTTTCTCCCATAACAGGAGAGGAAGTAATCGCTCCTGGAGTAGGAATGGTAACGTTGGAAGAGTTGGGGTGTCCATCTCCTGCTCTATCAATGGCTGACTCTACTTCTTCATTGGACCTGTCAGGCCTCTTTAACCTTAATCATGCCACAATGCCACCCACGTTTACCACCCCTTGCACTGCTAAAGTTATGCAGGCTTCCACTAGCTATGCTCCGCTTATTGGCCAGGAAACAATTGGTCCTTGCCAGTTGGATGCATTTGAACATTGTGTAAAGTAATTTTTTAGCCATAAGAGTATTGCAATGGAAAAACAGGTGGAGAAGTGTCAGGAGACTCCTCATTTCTTCCTTTTTTCACTCTTTATTCCTTCACTCTCCTTTCATTCATTTTCTTATTTCTTGTTGGCCAGGAGACTATACAATTGGGTCAGCTTGAATATGGTCACATGATTTATAGTTACAACTTCACATTGACATGTCAAATAGCCTCAGTGGTTTTCTATCATCATAGATTGACTCTGAGGCTATAAGTGACCGTTCCTCATACTTTATGATTGATACATATCTAATAGCTTATGATCTAGTGTTACGTTGCTATTAGGTATAATCTCAATGGTTTTCTATCATTATAGATTGACTCTGAGGCTTGTTATGTTGCTATTAGATTGCGCATTCTCTCAGGCTACTAGATTGGTACAACAGGTTATGGACATCCTTTAATGGATTGCTTGTACTATCTTTGAAGCCAGAGGCCACTCCTTTGGATTATTCATTGCATATACTTGGTCTTGCAGAACAGATTCCAGTCATTATCCCATTTTTCAGGATCATCACAATGACTGACCCTTTTCATCATCGTCATTATTCTCCAGTAGTGTCATCGTCTTCAAGACCAATACCAGGGACCTCTTCGAATGGTGCCAACATACAATCAACTTTTATTCATCACTTGCCTCTGCATATAGCCAACTTTCCTTCTGATTCGGCAAATACTTTAGTCTCAAATTCACATACCAAGGCTCTGAAATGTTTTTGTTCTTTTATTTCTTGTGCAGTGTCTAATTTTTCCACCTCTTTTCATAATCACTTGCTGATTACACCTACTCCAGCACCTAATGTTCCTCCCTCTCATCCTTTACATGCTCCTACCCCAGTTTGTGTACCTCATACTTCTTCTGTACTTTCTCTTGTCCCTTCTGTAGTGCAAGGTAATCCTTGTCCACCATCTGTTCCTATTAATCACTTGCACAATACAACGTTTACACCTTCTTCTCCTGTTCCAAATTTTTATTGTCCTCCCTCAGTTTCTGTTTGTCCTTTTATTCCTTTTTTCCAGCATAGGTCTTCTCCAATTCCACTCTCACAACCTCCTTCTGCTTTCTACAACACTATGCCCCAGCCTGCTGCTGCTGCAATTCCTGTTCATCAACATGTGAACAACACTTTAGTTCAACAAGTTCCTCCTCAGTTTCATGTCCAGCCATTGAACAATGTTCAGGCTCAACAAAATCCTCATCAATTTCAGGCACAGCAGGCCGTGCATCTTCCGCATCAGACACCAATGCCTGACCATTTCATAGGGGTTTTTCCTTTGCATAATCAATTTGTTGCAGCTCCACAACATATTCCGGTTGTCAATCAGCCTATCATTCCTCTGGTCAGGGTAGAACCTCAGGCACTTCCAAATCACTACAATGAGATCCACCTCCTGGTAGCTCAGCCGGATTACAATCATGCCTATGCACCAGCCATTGCAATTCCCAATCTGGTACCTACACCAGCTTCTATTGACTCCAAATTGCCCCTCCTTACCATGATTCCTTGCTTCACATCTTCAGCCAACTGGGGCTTATGGATAAATCCTGTTATGGCACTTATCAATCATTTTTGTCTCAATAGTCATGTTTGTCCATTACCCCTGATGGGGGCGCCCTATGACCCTATGTGTCGATTGGCTTTACCACCTCCCTATCCACCACATTTGACAAGGGAAGACTCACTGGCTTATGAAACATTCTGGAAGAACAATAATGTTTGTTCTTATATCATCTCAGGACATCTGTTTGCAGAAATCTTCAATTCTTTACCTCCAATGTGGACTGGTCTTTATAATTTCCCAACATGGATGGCTCGTGATCTACTGACTTTCTCCAAAGACATTTCAGTGTTGGTAGTGCAGCTTCTGCCCAGCATATAAAGGATTCTGTGTTCAGACTTACCTGTGCACCGAATACTATACCAGCCGATGTTCAAGCTTGGTGGATAGCGGTGAATCAACTTGCTACCACTCTCTGGGATTTCATGCAATGCAAGAAAATTCAGCGCTTTATAGATGGCATTGCCGATCACAGAGCTTACAATATGTTATGTGAAGAAGTTTGTCATTCTTGGGACAACAATCCAGATGGCACTTTTGATTTTTTCCACCTTGCCAATACTATCCTTGATATCGACATTGACATTCAGCGTAGAATGGCTGTCTCAAATCCCCAGCCTCGAGAACACACCTCTTAGCGCTCTTCTACCAATACGCCGATTACAACAACAACCAATACTCTGGCTAGCAAGATCAAACGAGGCACTTTGAATGATGGCCAGAAAGACCACATGAACCGACCAAGAGCTAATATTGCCATAATAAAAGACTCGACTTTAGAATCAGCTGCAGAATTCATTATGCTGACTCCAGCTTTTATTACAGACAACCTTAATAATCTTGTACTCTCCACAATTACCGAGGATGAGGAGAACGACATTGATTTCCACCTTTATGATGTTCAGGGTGATAAGACTGAAGGAGTATCAGCTTTTTCTGCTTTCATGAACTCTATGCCATCCATTGCCTTCATAAGTATCACTGGTCAATTTAACACTATCCTTGATTCTGGATGCACAACACATATCATCAAAGATTGAAAACATTTTTGGATGTACAATATAGCTCTAGCTGTTCCTGTTGGAACTGCAAACTGTGAGACTCTCAACATTTTAGTATGTGGCAATGTTTGATTTTGATTGTATATTGATGGCAAAACAAGAACATTAGTCCTCAAAGATTGTTTACATGCTCTGGACACACCTATTAATCTTCTTTCGGTAGGCTCCATGGTGGAAAACGACAACTTTTGAGAAGGAAGCTACTACTCTATTTTTTCCAGCATATGTGACAAAACTTGGAGGCAAATCATTTCAAGCCACCGTTTACAAACAATTATCATTTCTTTATTGTGATTTCTTAATGTTGGATCAACAATTTCAAGTGTCTCTACAAGTACTTTCGAGCTTCAAAAATTCTTTTCCAACAGTACTGATTATGCCAAATCTGTGGCACCACAAGATGAGACATCCAGCTAGAAATACCACGAGAGCGGTACTGACAAAAGAATATGTTGAAGAAGTGCATTATACAGGATCATTTGATGACAAGAAGTGTATTCCATGCATTATCAGAAAACAACCTGCACGACCGTTTGACAATCATGAACGTTGAGCCAGCATTGTTTGCGAATTGCTACATATGAATTCTTGCGGACCGTTTCCAACATGCTTTTCAAATAGGAATACCATCTTTTCCACACAATCTTAGATGACTATTCGAACTTTGACAGTACAAAACTATCATTTAAAAAGAACATGGTGTTGACACATTTCAAAAGAATATAGGCAGAATGGGAGCTTAAGTTGGGAAACAGAGTGAAGAGTGTCCGTTGTGATAGTGTGAAGGAGTTTGTTGAAGAGAGACTAAAGGAGCACTTGGAAGAAAAAGAAATAACTTTGCAGTCAATGGTGGCATATGCACATCAACAAAACAGAAAGACAGAACGCTATATACGTACAATTGAAGATACGGCACAAACTCTAATGGCAAAATCGGGTTACCTATGTCATTTCTGGATGATGTGATTCTAACAGCTCAATATCTTTGAAATAAACTACCAACTTCAACACTTTCAGGGATCATGACCCTATTTGAGATCATGGAAGAGAGAAAACTGGACTTATTGGATCTCCAAGTCTGGGGTTGCCAGTGTTTTGTCTTACATCCAAGAGACACGTCAAAAAGGAGACACCAAGTGCTTTGAAGCTATTTTTGTAGGATACAAAGAAAATTGGAAGGGATGGAAGGTGAGGGATTTAAATAGGAAATATTATTTCTTACAATATGTGGTCTTCAATGAGAATATCCATGGAAGGTTAAAACTGCACATACCATTACCTATTAGGGATGCTCCAGACACTCCAATCATGGATGAACCCTCTTCATTAGTACAACACAAACCGGTTTTCTGAGGGAATGAGCAGAGTGGGGAACATCAAGGAGAGATTGTACATGACAAAGGACAAGGACAACCTAAATGACATATTATGCATACAATTGCAGGCAGGGCTTATTGGGAAGAGGTTTTGAAGAGGAATGAAAGACTCACACATCTTCAAGTAAATCAAGAAGCCAGACTAGAATCTCATCAGAACTTGTCAGCAATACTAGACATTGATTCTCTACTGGCGACAAATTCATTTAAAACAGACATGGCAGATCTCACACAATTTGAAGACCTGCAATGTTTGATTTCAAAGCTTATGTAACGTATGGATCAGATCCTTTACCTTTTTGAAAGCAACATGAGTATGATCTTACAAAGGCTCCCAAAAACTATAATGAAGCGATGAGAAGAATGGATAGAGATGTGTGGATGGCAGCTATAGAGCGGGAAGTATGCAGTCTACAGAAACAGGAGGTCTTTGTACCCACACCTCTACTGCAAAGAAAAAAGGCACTTGGAGTATGATGGGTGTTTGCACACAAATATAATCCAGACATATCGATCATAAAAGAAAAAGAGAAAGCAAAACTTGTGGCACAAGGTGTAAGGGCGACCTATAGAGGCTGTGGCTCAGTCACACAGCTGGCAGAGGGAGATCCAAAGTGTATTAGAATATATACTGACAATATCAAGGTAGCTACTCACCTGGCAGAGGGAAATCCAAAGAGAACAAGTCTAGAGATTCCCTATGCCAGGTTGGGCGCTTCTGGGGCCTCTGAAGCATGGGAAACAACTGTACAGTACAACAAAACCTTAAAAACTCGAAAATTGCCTACACAAACACTTGTACAAATAAGGGGCAAACTCTGGCTGATATAAGCGGTCTGGAAGCGGTGCTAAGTGGGCCCACACTTGTCTGAATGGTGGCTAAAGAACCAGAGCATCTCAAGATATAAGCGGTCTGGAAGCGGTGCTGAGTGGGCCCACACTTGTCTGAATGGTGGCTAAAGAACCAGAGCATCTCAAGGGCTGAGAGTAGTACTAACAAATAGTGTTGAAAGAATAGAAACAGTAAAATAAAATAATGTCAGAAGAAATAAGAGAATGAATGGAAGGAGAGTGAAGAGATAAGGAGTAAGAAAAGGAAGCAATGAGGAGTCCCCTGACACAAGGCTTTAGTCAGCAACCAGAAGATTACAGTTCTACATATGCTCTGGTAGCGAAGATGGCAAGCATCAGGATTGCGTTAGCATACGTGACAATGCAAGACCTAGAAATTTTCTCTTTCAACGTCAAAATGGCTTTTCTAAATGCACTGCTTATGCATGAATTGTATTGCAAACAAATTCCAGGTTTTCCAGACGACAATTCCAGGAAAGTCAATAGACTTCTTCAAGCACTTTATAGTCTGAAACAGTCTTCAAGAGAATGGTATACACTATTGAGAACAACTCTGGAGAATTTAGGACTGGTGACATGCGAAGTGGACCAAGCTGTTTTTATTGGATGTTTTTCCTCCCCACCTCATACTTCGATTCCAAAACTTGACGACGGAGGAGATCTTTTGGTCATTATGTGCATATATGTGGATAATGTGACAAATTTGAAACCGCTTTACAAATGGATCATCACAGAAATGAATAAATGATTCACCGTTATTGATTCGGAGATATCTTTATTATACCTTGGTATTCGGATTGACAGAGATAGAGAGAAAAAAAAATTGTGGCTTTCTCAAACTGGTTATGTTTTGGATTTACTTGCAACATATTGTCTATTGGATGTGACTCCGTTATCACTCCCACTTGCGGTCAACTTAGACAACTTGCCGGACCCACCACCAAACTCACTACCAGAAATTGCAGATGAAGATATCAAGGTACATTACCAATGACTCGTAGAATCAATCTTGTACCTGAGTCTCTGTACACGTCCAGATCTCACATTTACTGCGATGTTCCTCGGACAATACAATTCCTCTCTGACTCGAGCACATTTGTTAGCAGCAAAAAGAGTCTTATGGTATATTTTGGGTACGAGAGGGTATGCTCTGGAATACAATTTTTCAAGGACAATGACAAGCTCTTCTTCCAAACTTCTACTTCCTGCAGATTTTGGGGTGGTTGATGCAGACTGGGTGTCAGATTCAATAACAAGGAAAAGTGTTACAGGATATGCGTTTTTCATGTATTCAAGCCTTATTTTGTGGTCCTCTGTGAAGCAATGAACGATCACATTATCCTTGACAGAAGCTGAGTACATGGCCTTGTCTCATGCAATGTGAGAAGCACTTTTAATCTGCTACTTACTCACAACTCTATATTTACCGATACCAAAACCATTTCCTTTATATTGCGACAACCAGAGTGCCTTGAACATTGCAAATTTGGATTTGATAATGTCTCGTTCTAAACATATTGATATTCAGCATCACTTCATCTGTGAACACATTAATGAAGGTTCATTTAAAACATTATAGATATTGACATTGGAAATAGTCGCCAACATTTTTACCAAATCATTACCCAAAGATCTCCACAACAAATTTGCTTCATCCCTTGGTCTCGTTGATCAACTATAACTCATATTTGTCCACTTTCTCGCTGATGGGGTTGTGTTGGCTGGAAGACTATACAAATGGGTCAGCTTGAATATGGTCAAATGACTTATAGTTACAACTTCACATTGACGTGTTGAACAGCCTCAGTGGTTTTCTATCATTATAGATTGACTCTGAGGCTGTAAGTGACCATTCCTCATACTTTATGATTGATACATATCTAATAGCTTATGACCTAGTGTTATGTTGCTATTATGTATAATCTCAGTGGTTTTCTATCATCATAGATTGACTCTGAGGCTTGTTACATTGCTATTAGATTGTGCATTCTCTCAGGCTACTAGATTGGTACAACATTTCTTCTATCATTCTCTCATTTTGCTGTTTCTATTCTCTCAACACTATCTGTTAGTACTATTCTCAACCTTTGAGGTGCTCTGGTTCTTTAGCTATCATTCAGACAAGTGTGGGCCCTTCAGCACCACTTCCAGACTGCTTATATAAGCCAGAGTTTGCCTTTCTGACTTCTAAAGTCCGGAGTTTTCCTGCCTTGTTTGCACAGTTGTTTGGTTAGTCAATTTTTGAGTTTTTAAGGTTTTGTTGTACTGTACAGTTGTTTCCCATGCTTCAGAAGCCCCAGAAGCATCCAACCTGGCATAGGTAATCCCTAGACTTGTTCTCTTTGGATCTCCCACTGCCAGGTGAGTGATTATTATGATATTGTCAGTACAGACTCTAATACACTTTGGAACTCCCTTTGCCAGCTGTGTGACTGAGCCACAGCCTCTAGAGGTCGCCCTTACAAGAAGTTTCTGTATAACACTGACTCAACCAATGTCAGGGCCTGGGTTAGAGAAAACAAGGAGGAACCAAAATAGTTGACTTTTCCAGCTTTCATGTCGTGACTCAGAGAGAAGGTTCTGGCTATGGATTGGGAATGGGAGACAGCGCAGGTGTTGACAAAAAGGCAAGGTGAAGAGGAGAGGTTCACTGAGTGGGTGAGTAATCTGAGGGAGGCAAATGATACGCTGAGTACAAACCTCCATTTTTACATCCTAGCAGAAAGGATGCGCAACCACTTACTCCTCCATTGTCATGACAATTTATGTTGTGAATACTCAATTGGAAACAAAGATGGGTGCTATCATGGGATTAAGGAGTTTTTGAAGTGGTTATGGATGATTTCAGACCTTGACCTAGCTTTTGCTGCATGCAAGTCTCAGATCAGTAAACACTTGGCTGCAGCCCTTGCTGCTTTGACTAAATCTCATTTGAAGAATGTTTCAAACATGGCCAAGTCCTCTCAGACCGCTAAGCCCATGTCATCAAATGCTGACTTTACACCTCCTATGACATCTGCTTGAGTTTATGTATACACTCTGACAGCAGAAGAACATCACATTTTAGATGAACACCAAGGGTGTTACCAATGCTGCCAGGTGTATGTAGATCATAGAGCAAAAGATTGTCCTGACAAAGGGAAGGCATTGACATTGGTGGATTATAAGAAGAGGAAATTAACTCCTGCCCTTGTAGGGGCTGCTAAGGCAGAACATCTTGGGAAGGGGGAGGCTGGGAAGGGAAAGAAGGGGACCACTTACATCACCATTGCAGCAGTTTTTGAAGGATCTTTGGATGATGATGATGATACCAGTGATGCCAGCAGCGAGTACATTATCCCTCAACACATCACATACTCATGCATGGTGTCGGGGCCCTCTATTGCTTCTTTTCTTGTTAAAGATACACTGATTGACACTGGCTCTCCTCCAGCGCTGATTTCTACAATGTTGGCAAAGACTTTGGGGCTTCCTCTTAAACGACTTTACAAGCCATTCTTGGTATCAGGCATGTTCACTACTGACAGCCTAAATTAGAATCTGTGCTTCTGTCACATTATGTCAAACTTGTAATTGTATCCTCTGATTCGCAATGGCAGTCTAGATCTCAAGTTTTTATTGTGTGCCCAAACCTGCATGCTGAGATGATCCTGGGCCTTGATTTCCTGAAGCAAAACAAGCTTGTCATTGACTCTGATGGCACCTCAATCATTGATAAGACGTCAAACATTGATCTCTTAAATCTCCCAGACTTTTGCACAGCAAGAAAAGCAACATTTGTGGAGCCACACATGAAAGAGAAGGTTGGAGAAGAAGAGGGAATGGAGGGAGAAGGATTGGATAAAGAAGGGTCAGAAGGAAATGGAGGGGCAAAGGAAGTTTGTACACTTTGAACTGAATGTCTTATTTGCAAGGGAATCCAAATGTTTTGCCCATATTGCGAAGAACACATCGACAGGTGTCCCAGTAGTGATGGGCATGGTGCATGCAAGAATTGGAGAGCTGGCATTTAAGGAAAGATTAAAGAAGATGGATGCAAGAATGAAAAGATGTTTTTAATTACAGTTCCTGACAGATATTTCACCCACATGGGAACTGCCATCAAGTATATACCACCATATCCAGGTTAAACCTCTCACAAAGATCACAATTGCATAATCATATTCCTGTCCACATAAGTTTTGGGAAAGATGGAAAACCTTGATTGATGAACATGTGGTGGCTGGTCATATCCAACCTTCATCTTCACAATATGCAAGTCCTTCCTTTGTAATACCTAAGTCAGATCCTTTGGCACCCCCAAGGTAGGTCAACAATTACCAATGACTGAATGCAAGCACAATTCCAGACAACTTCCCATTACCAAGGATAGATGATATTTTGGCAGATTGCACATGTCCAAGTACCTGCTTCTGAAGAAAGATTGACTTGACAAATGCCTTCTTCCAAACATTGATGCATCCAGATGATATCAAGTACACAGCTATCTTGACTCCTTTCAGGCTGTGGAAATGAGTCATTATGTTCATGAGGCTACGGAATGCACCTGCCACCCAACAATGTCATGTCACCTTGGCTTTACGCAAGTATATTGGGAAGATCTGTCATGTATATCTTGACAACATCATTATCTGGTTGAAGACCATTGCAGAACACAACAAAAATGTGGCTAAAGTTCTGGAGGCATTGAGGGAGGCCCGTCTATATTGTTCATTGAAGAAGAGTGACTTGTTTTGTACTGAGATCAACTTTCTCAGACACCACATCTCACAAAGAGGCATTGAAGCAGATAAATCAAAGGTGGAAAAGATCCTGGGATGGCCTACGCCTTGGAAGGCAAAACATATTCAACAGTTTCTGGGACTTGTACAATATATAGCCAGTTTTTTGCCTGCCCTTGCAGAACATACTTCCGTCCTGACCCCGTTGACTCAAAAAGAATGTAATGCAGTTTTTCCTAGGTGGACAAAACACCACCAGGCAGCATTCAAAGGAATCAAAGCATTGGTGGTAAGAAGAGACTGCTTAACGATGATTGACCATGAAAATCCAGGATCAAAGAGAATTTTTGTTATGTGTGATGCTAGTAAAAGATGAACAGGGGCCATATTATCCTTTGAAGAGACATGGGAAACAGCATGACTGGTAGCTAGCTTTTGATTCTTGGCAAATGACACAAACGGAAAAGAATTATCTGACCCACAAACATGAAATGTTAGCCATTATTTGAGCATTGCACAAGTGGAGAACAGATTTATTAGGCTCATCATTCAAAATATATACAGACCACAAGAGACTACAAAATTTCGACACACAGTGAGACTTATCTAAAAGGCAAGCACAATAGATGGAATACCTCTCCCAATACAACTATAAGATCATATACATTCAGAGAGAAGATAACACCATAGCTGACGCACTGTCAAGGATGCCTGATGCAGAGCAGACAGTTGTCAGTCAAGTTATGACCATGAAAGAAAACGAGCTTACATTGAAGGACATCAAGGCAGGTTACTCGGAAGACAAATACACAAGATGTTTGTTGGAGGATCATAAGACAGGAATGTTGCCAACAGGGGTGGAATGGCGGAATGGATTATTGTATGTTGGAGAGAGGTTAATTGTGCCTAAGTTCAAGGGGTTGAGGGAGAGTTTATTCTGGGTGGCACATGATGAACTTGGGCACTTTGGCATGGATAAAACATATGTGGCCCTTCGACATTTGTATTATTGGCCAAACATGCACTGAGATCTGATTCAAGGATACATACCATTGTGTCCTGATTGTCGGTGAAATAAGAGCAAGACAACAAAGCCTGTGGGTCCGTTGCACCTCTTACCAATTTCTGACCATCGATTTGGATCTGTGACTCTGGACTTTGTGGGGCCATTGCCAATGGATGAAGGATTCAACCAGTTCCGTTCAATGACATGCAGGGCAGGTGCCGACATTCAAATTCTACCAACTAGAATGAACCAAACAGATAAAGACTTTGCAAGAATCTTTTTTAGGGATTGGTACTGTGAAAACAGTCTACCCTACAAAATCATTACAGATTGCAATGTCACATTCACTTCTGCATTCTGGAAAGCGTTAATGAAACTGACAGGGGTAAAGCATAAGACATCCACCTCCTTCCATCCGCAAACTGATGGAGCATCTGAACACTCAAACAAGACAATTGTACAATGCATCCATTATCATGTTGATTGCCTACAGACAGGGTGGGTTAGTGCATTGCCACAGATCCGCTTTGGGATCATGAACACAGTAAATGCATCAATGGAGTACTCAGCTTTTTAGCTTAAGTCAGGTTTCTCTCCGCATGTTCTTCTGCCCTTGTTCCCTCCCCCTCTGGTTGACACCCCTGCAGAAGATCTGGCCTTGCATGTTTTGCAGGAAATTGAGTCTAATTACCTCGAAGCGATGGAAAACTTGATTACATCAAAGATCAATCAAGCTCACCATGTGAACTCATGTAGAGCACCTGAGATTGCATACAAGGTGGGCGACAAAGTCATGCTTTCGACAACGAATAGGTGACAGGAGTATGTTCAGAAGCGAGATGGGCGAGTGGCCAAGTTTATGCCTCAGCAGGACGGTCTGTTTACAGTCGTCGAAGCCTTCCCGGACTCTTCGGAATATGTTCTGGATTTGCCTTCAAGCATGAATATTGTTAACCAATTCCATGCTAGTTTACTGTCTCCGCACATTGCTAACAACGACGAGCTGTTCCCATCACATCGCCTGGAAATGCCGGGGCCAATTGTCACTGAAGAAGGTCAAGAAGAACATTTTATCGAAAGAATTCTTGATGAGCGGAGATGCGGGCGAGGTATTCAATATCTAGTGTGTTGGCGAGATTATGGCCCCGATCACAATGAGTGGAAGAGTGGCAGGGAGATGGAGGATACTGTGGCATTAGATGATTGGGAGGCATTCAAGGAGAGGAGGGACAGAGGATGAATTTTTCAGAGAAGGGGTGAGTGTAAGCATGATGCTTACAAGTATCATTTCATGAACTCCACGGCTACTCACATCTCGCGCATCATCCTTATCGTCCTTATTGCGTATCGTCCTTTTCGCTTTCAATCAAGTCCGTCGATTGAAACAGTTGTTTGAACCTTATTTCCTTACTGACATATATACGAGGTCGTCATTCTATTGTAAAGATAGACTACTTTTGAATCCTACTTTGTTCCTATCAGCTTGTTCCGGTCTAAGTGAAGTCGGACGACACAGTCCGCTTACATTCGCTGCCTACTAGATCCTGTATTTCGTCCTCAAAATAGAAGTAAAGAGGTTTGAGTGGGGGCCTGACATCCAAATCTCTTGGCCAAGGAGCAGGCATATTTTTAGCATTGATGGTTTCAAGGATGCTGGCATTATTATATTTTTCAGTAACAGCGTTTTTGCAGACCTGAACTATGGTGCCGATCACCTAGTCACCATAACAAAGTGACAAAATTTTTACAATCTGCAAATATTACTGGAATTGAATTTTCTCTTGAGAATACACTTCTTTTAACTACATAATATAATTGTCTAGACCAATTTTTAATAGCTTCAAAATTGACTGAGTTCAGTTTTTTTTCAAAGGGTTAATTTGGCCACTTACCATATATGGTGATTAAATAAGCACTAAAAGATGACTAATATCCAAATAAGGAAGGCCATTTCTATTTATATGCATACTACTTGTCCATAACAGCTGCAATAGTCTCAGGAATATGATGGTGAGATTGGCTTCTTTTCAATACTGTCATGGTGCTATTTAGATTTTGGAGTGTGGTTAATCAAAAAGTATATTTTGACAATATATCTACATAATTTTGAATGTACAAAAGTACTATAAAGTCTGCACTGACATCATACAAAAATTCTTAAAAAACCTGTGAAACTTCCAAAATTTTTCTGAGCCTCTGGCCAATTTGGCCACTGTCACTTTGTTGTGGTGACCACCATAACTGGAAGCGGCTGATGCCATCAGGCGGCGCGATCCTTCCATCAAAATCAAAGTCATCTGAAAGAGGGCCCGGAACTCAACTCAACTCCAGAAGGAGCTGGATGTGAAGGAGTGTCAGATATGGTGTTAGATGAAGGAGCCTGAGAGCCTAGATCGGTTTCGTAGGATGCAGGAGAAAGTTGAGGAGGACGCGAGGGGGCCTGAGAACTGGTATTCGCACCGATAGACATATCAAAGCCTAAACAAGCTGAGAGGACAGATATATTATTGCGAATGTAAATTTTGTAGAGTGTAAGATGAGACGAATTGGGGTTTCACCCGTATATTACCTCAGTGGATATGTCTTAAAAGGGAATAGGGAAAAAGTCCTTGCGCATCACCCGACGTTACATGAGTCGGGGATGGCGCATGCGCCGCTACGATGTCACACGTTCCTATCTCGCATTTTTCCGGAGTCGGAACCAGAGGATATCCTACTTCCGAGCTCCGAACACCCTTCCGTAACTACCATGAGACCATCTGCAATCCGTTTGCTCAACATTCTCGTCCCCGTAAAACGGTGAGTACACCACTAACCTTGAACTGTTACCCGCTTATACCAATGGGCAGGGCCGTGGACTATTCTGTCAAAATCCGCGTCAATCCACAGCAGACCGGCGTTGACCTCAATGTGAAGCATTCAATGGTAATGCTTTCATTAAAATACAGAGAAACATATTGAATGGTGCGCTATCCAGAACCCATTTGATGAGATCGGTGTGTTTTGTGGTTTATTCGGCATGTCTCCACTCAACCATTCTTTTGCAGCGGTGGAAGAGGCCGTTCGGCTGCGGGAACGCCACAAGGACCAGGTCAAGTCCATCAAGGCTGTGACAATAGGTCCGCCTAAGGCTGTTGAAATTCTCAGGTCCGCTCTTGCGATGGGCGCCGACTCTAGCATTCACGTCGAAACTGCCGAGAATGCACCCGCGCCGGAGCCACTCGCAGTTGCAAAAACTCTACGGGAGATCATCAAGCGCCAGAAGGAGGGCGTCGACGTCGTTATACTTGGAAAGCAGGCCATTGATGATGATATGGGGGTGACGGGGCAGATGCTCGCGGGTTTATTAGGTTGGAGTCAGGCGACCTTTGCGAGCAAGGTTGAGATCGACCCCGCCAAACAAGAAGCGTTGGTGACGTGCGAAATTGACGGTGGAAGTGAGGAAGTCAGATGTCGTTTGCCGGTGATTATCACGACAGATTTAAGGTGAGTGGTACTGTGTCGTATGTATGAACAAGGTCTCATTTCCGCGTGAAAACCAGATTAAATGGTAATTCTTGTTGCACTTTTGACCACTATTTATCAATCTCTTCTCATCTAGAACCTCGATACGCGTCGTTACCCAACATAATGAAGGCCAAAAAGAAGCCTGTGGAGAAACTTACCCCTGCAGACCTTGCTATTGACTATACACCACAGCTCGAGACGCTCAAGGTGACGGAGCCCCCCAAACGTGTAGGGGGCAGCAAAGTAGCAAATGTAGATGAACTTGTAGCAAAACTGAAGGAGGCTGGCATTACAGCCGCGTAAAGTCCTAAGCCTGACTGTAATAGAAGCAATACCCACAATCTCAGTTTAGAAGAGGAAGAAAGAACAAATTGTATTGTATCAGTCCATCTACAGGCTTTGCTTATTAACTACATAACGGAGAAAAGGCCATACCTATTGGTTGGATATGAAGGAGAGCGGATATGCAGACAGGGGAAGTGGGCTACAGTGGAGAGAGCATGATTAGAAAGAATGGGAGATTAAATAGACAGTAACGGAAGCTAACGAAAGAAAATGGAAAGGCACGAGTCGCTAGGCATTAGTTGTGTTATCGAGCGAAACTCCCTGAGATAATGATAAACACCTCAAGATTGAGAAAATAAGAGGAAGCACCTTTGAACGACATGCTGGGCAGTTATTTCTGCCCGTCTCAAGCCACTTATCCACGCAATTTTGGTGGAACGCATGCCGGCATTTCATCACACGTATGTCCTCATCTGGCTGGTAGTCGTCCAAGCAGATGAGGCACTGGATCAAATCAATTTGATGCGTGTCTCAAGACGGATTAGGTACATACCCGCTCTGTACAGTTGTAGGATATTCTGTCCTCGCGTTCATATTGTTTGAGCTGGGTCGCTTTGATAATTTCGAGTCCAGATTTTTGAATATCTTCTTTGGTGACTGTTGGTGACTTGGAATGGCCAAGCAGATCCGCGAGTTCCCTGTAAACAGTGAATATGTCTTCAACGATGCGATAGCAGAAGAATTACAATAGTGCTTCGAGTGACGCAAGAGTTTCAGGACCACCATTTAGTATGCTGTGATTTGGAGGGTAATATCCTGTAACAAGTTGAGCAAGAAATATCATCAAGACCAAAAAGGGGTGCACCTCCTATCACATATATCAAGAACGTCCTTGACCCCGCGTTTGTGGTAGTAGCTGTACGATTCCTCCTTCCTGTACGCAGATTCCTAAATGCCTCTGCAGCACGCGAAGGCCATCCGCGTCCACGATTGCTTTCTGTAGGCATAGCTTCTCGTACGGGTGGGAGCTCCTCAGGAGCTCCTGCACCTGTGTTTTCTGTATTGTTTGTAGCGCCTGTTGCTTGGGGCCAGCCACCGGCAACGACAGATTGAACACCGACGACGATGACAGGTACGACAGAGTGCACCTGTGTCTGCGCGTGGGACTCTGGGACCTCGAGAACATCATCAAAGAAGGGCAGCTCTGAAAGGGCCGGGTCCGACGGGAGGGGAGGTGGAGTGATAATAGGCTGAGGTGGAGTCGGCGGTTGCGTCGATGTATTTGTGGTTTGCGGAGTGGGTAGGAGGGCGGTGGAAATCCCTTGTCCAGGTTGGGAATTAGGAGGGATGATGATGGGTGCAAAGCGGTAGAGCCTCCACCAGTTGATACGGCCTTCAGCATCGACGTCGGGTAGCGAGTTGTGTGCTGGGGTAGGAAAGGAGCTAGACGGGACGGAAGGAGCGTCATCTCGTATGTTTTCTGAAGTATTTCCGGATTCGGACTCCGAGTCAGAGACCTCGCCCAGGGGAGGCATGTCATCATATATACCATTATCATCATCGTCACGGGAAGACGGCGCATCCTCCCGCTCAGTTGCAGGCAGTTCTGGTTCTGCTGAGTTGGTGGCGGAAGTGGTTTCCGCTGGTGCGGATGGAGGACTCAGTGCAGCTCGTAGATCTGTTTGTAGATCAAGCAAAAAGCGTTCAAAACTACCTTCGGCGGGTGGCTCGGCCGGAGTAACTCGTATTGTGTTTGTATCGTTTGCACCTTGGGCATTGCTGCTATTGGCAGTACTGTCACGCGACCCAGCAGATGTATTTTCTGTCGGAAGCCCGAGCCCGACATTGAACGCACGAGCCATCTGACCAAAAAGGTGCTCTCGCGGATCAGAGGTAGTGTCAGTTCCCGAGGTAGATGGTGAGGAGGGGGTCGTGGTGGATTGGGGACGTAAGCCTAGGCGCTCGCGGATGCCACCCCAAGCCTGACGCAGTCGTTCGGCGCGTGTAGTGTCGAAACCGGAAGTCGGTGTAGGGGATGTAGGCCGTGGCGTAGATGATTCGGGAGAAGCGGAGGATGAGTTGGCTATGTTAGAAGGAAGGTGAAGTGGCTCAGTGGTGCCTGTGAGAAGTGAAGCGGCAGTCGCAGCTGCTGCAACACTGCGAGGAAAATCGAGTCAGCAGGATCTTCATAAAGAGGGATAGAACTTGCCTAAGAAGGGTGCCAAGAACATCAATGCTCCCTGAAGAGATGGGACCCGTGTCGGCATCTACTGTAGGAGGAACAAGTTCTGGGGCAGAAGAGGGAGGGGCGGGGTCATCAGAGAGAGGCGGTGTGTCAAGGGTTGTGGAAGAAGGAGAGAATGATGCACGGCTGGATGGTCTGGAGTGAAGGAATGTGGAGAGACGGTTGCGGGTAGATGGAGGCGTCGAGGACGAGCGAGGAGTTGGATCAGGGACTTGGAGGGAAGGAACGGAGGGGCGTGGAACATCTGTAGTGTGTACAACGCCTTGGACGACGACCAGCGTGCCCGGTGGTGGAAATTGGTGCTGCGGGCTGTTCATTGTGGGCACTGGCGCCTCTGGCGTTTCTGTAGATGCAGGATTTGGCTCAGGTGCTGCCACTGGCGGGGCAGGCGCTTCAGGGACATCTAGTTGATCTAGAGAAGCGTGGTCGTCGACGTCCGTGGGCTCCGATGCAGGAACAAATGTGGCCGGCGATGGCTGGTCGCTGCTCGACGTCGGCGACGAGCTCGTCTCGCCTTGTAGGTCGTGCGACTGTACGTCGTCATCAGACGGATGGTCGCCACGCTCGGCCTTTTCGTCTATGGGGCCCAGGGGGAGTGTTGCGCTTGACGACGATAAGGACTCTGAGGACTGCTCGGGCAGAGTGGGGTCGGGCAGCTCTGGGGTCTTTGACCAGCGACGTGAGCTGCGCCTAGACCTCGATTTTCGGGGTTGCTTGTCTATTGTTACTAGCGGCCTGACCAGGTTGAGCAGGCTGTTACGCACTGACCTCCGCCGTGATGTTCCAGGCTCTGTCGGCGTCGTGGGCTGCGAGGGAGACTGGGGATCGGCCGCCGAGGTTGACGACGCCGAGGCTGCCAAGCTGCTGCTGGGACGCTGCTGCCGCGATGAATTCTGACCCATTGGGGTTGTTTGAAAGTATGCTTGTTGTGTTGCTCGACGGCCTCTATGTAGTTGTCGTCGTCGCCGTCGTGGTGGTCGCAGTCAAAATGTGGTTGCCGGCGTTGGTGCCGATGAGTAACCCTTGTCAACCAGTGTCAACACTGCTTTTGTTCCCTTCTGACACACATTGTATTCTTCATTATCTACCAATCTATCAACACTGATCCTCCCGTTGCCGTGCATGTCCAGGCATCCCTCTCATACCTTCGTCGCAATACAAAGCCGTTCTCGCTGCCCACAATGAAAGAGGTCTCCGTCCTCAACGGCAGATCACCATCAGACTCAGACTCATCAGCTATATCGGGCAAACTTTCGGAACACACAAGGAACTCCAGCCCACTTTTGGTGCCCGGCTTGAGTTCGTGTTTTAAATTGGGCTTTGGGAGGTGGAAGAACTGCAAGAGGGTGAGAAGATGTAATTTGTGCACCGTCCACTACACGAAATACCTGTACACAAGTGCCTTCAGGGGGTGCTACATTCTGAGGTTCGAGGGAAATATTCCCCCGCGATGGATCGCCAGCAGTGATGCGGTACATGAGTGTGCCGGTGCCGAGCAAAAAGGTCTCGTCATCTTTGAAAGATCCAGCAGCGTCCATGTCCATACCGCTTTGCCGAATTGCGGCAAGAAGGAGCCGTGCTGGGCTAGTACCGTCTAGAGCGATGATCATGTTACCTTCTCTCCTTGAGCAGACATAAGCAGTCTATTTGATGGCGACGTTTGTTACGTACTGGGTGATGGTCATGGGAATTGAGATGGGAATAGCACCTCTGAAGGATGTCTTGATAGATTTCAGGGGCGCTGTCAGTGCGACTCCAACAGCGCCTGATTCGTAAATGGCATCGTTGTGAAAGAGGGTTACAGGTCGACCAGTGATAAAGGGCGTTGATGATGCAATTAACCCAAGCTAGGAGGAGTCAGCTGTAGTCCATTGCACTAGCTGTTAGGAACATACACTTGGTGCGTGAAAGGATTTTAGAGAGCTCAAAAGACCTTCGGGGGCACTATCTGTGAAATAAACAAGCCCAGTTGGTCTGCACACGTCAGGAAAGGACTGGGCTGAAAGAGACAGTAAGCTCACCGGATATTTTGTAACGCGGAAGGAAGTGGTTCTTTGGTCTCGTTTCCGGTCAGGACGTCCGCCCAGTTGCTGTACTCCTTCACATGCACACCTCTGTTGCGGAGCGAGTGCCAGCGACCTACTTGAGGAGATGCACGACCAGGAAGAGTTGAGCGGAAAATGACAGCAGAGGGTGGAAGCAGAGCAAGAGAACACGAGATATGGGAGGATACGAGCGGGGCCGAGAGACAGCCTACTGTCGAGTCTGAGAGAGTAGTTAAACGGGTCACTAGCTTAGACAGTGAGGACGGCTGGACATTAGGCGAGAGCGCGAAGAGGACTGTCTTTGAACGTGCTGTCGAGGCCAGGGCATCGAGGTGACGGATCAGCACAGACGGTGAGCGAGCGATGATGGTCGTGGTCATCACCTGACTCCCGCCACCACAATGGACGATCCGTCCTTCCTCTGGATCACGTATGTTGCCGCTCACAGACACACTCTCGTCTAACGCCTGCCAGTATTCCAACTGTTCTTATTGTCTCGGCCTACTACGTTCGCAAATGGTATAATGCACGCCAGCTCAAAGTCTACGGGATTGGCAAAGGCGGTTCGTCAGTTCCCTTTCCTCAACCGCTCACACTTATTGCATTCACAGCGCCTGGGTTCCAGACGAACGTAAAAAAGGTCCGCATAACGCCTGAAATTGCCGCCCGTCTCCAACGTGGGGAGGAAGTGAGCCCGGAAGAGATTGCGCGTGCTGCTGCAGAGGCAGAGGCGGATGAGGGCACACAAGAGCCTTATAACTCTCTTGCGGGCCGTGGCGTCGTCGAGGAGGTTCAGCTGGGAAAGGACCAAGAAGTTAATGAATGGCTTCCTGAGAGCATTAAGAATCCAAAAAAGAGGTCAAAAGGGAAGAAGCGGTAGTAATCAGTTGTGATCATCGTGTACATCTGCAGGCTTGGATATCGTGCGGTGTATGTGCAACAAGTTGGAGCTTTCACGCGTACGCGTTAAATTGCATCGTTCCACGCGTCATTTCCTTTTTTGACGTCTGTGTGGCGCTGTCCCACCCGGTCTTACTCTCGTCGCTCACACTCCGCGTTTAGATACCAGTCAAGTACCAAGCATAACTTGAAGGATCCACATTGTATCGAAGTCCTTTGCTACTAAGCCAGAGTGCAATCTCAAAAAGTACATGTGGCTCCATTCTCCGGCTCCAGTCTTCGTTTTTGAATGTACATATTATACATGTTATAATCCAAGCTCAAGTAGATCTAGTCCGAGTCATATGCTTTACTCGAAACTGTAAGAGAGAACTGACTTTTTGGATGTCAAAGAAAACGGCGTATGCCGATAAGAACTGTCACTGTGATCGTGACACTTGTGTGACATCTCGCGCTCACTCTTGTAAACGGTGTGGTAACACGTTTTAGGACGCGATGGCTGGGAACAGCGGTTGGCAGCCGAATTATCGGCAAAATCAGCATGGACAAAGACAGCAGGATCGACATCTGTCTAGGGCTGCTTCAAATTCCGTGCATGATGCACAAAGTTTGCTTGCGTCGTACTCGATGGCGTCGGCAAATCCTACGAATCACGGTGAGCTTGAGATTTAACTTCAGATTGTCCGCTACTGAGCCTGTTCAAAGTGGCTAGGCACTTGGAAAATATGACTCTTACTGCTCAACCGCCGTCGTTCGCTCAACCGAACTATTATATAGTTCACAACGCATATCCTCAAGGAAATCCGCCACCATACACAGAATATGCGCAAGAACTGGCCTATATCGGCTCTCAGCGTGGTCATAGTAGCGATGCCTACTGGAGCCAAACCAGAGATGATGCCGTGCGGCTGTTAGGGGACCAAGCAGGGCCGTACGTGGTGATTGTGATTTTTAATAGCCGTCCCTTGCTCACTTCTATCAGATCATATTCTTACCAAGAGCCTGTTAACTGGGCACCTCAATCTTCTGCTCAGCCAAACTATGAAAGCAACTCGCTTGCACAGGCACTGTTTCAACACACGGCACCTTCAATAGCGTATCCTACTCCTCCACCTCCTGGAATCACCAGTTCTTCGTCGTCTCTTGCTTTTGCACTTGGAAAACCGCCTAGTCCACAGAGAGTGTATTCACCACAACAATCACAGCAATTCTTCAATAATTTTTTGGAACAAAAATCTCGTGAATTACATGACGCCCGTCGTCCTGTTACTCCTCCTCAATCACATGCGCCGCCCCCGGTACAAGAGAGCCCTGACCCTCTCGCATTAACATCTACAAGTGAGCCGCTAGCTGTCACACCTCGTAAACGCAAGGTCTATGTGCAAATCGAGTCTCCGGTCGTCAAACGCCTGCATCTTGTTCCGTCATTACAGAAAAACAAGCCTGCGACGCCCCAAACCCCGAAGGCATCGACTTCCAACACGGATGTAAGTTCAAGTGCGTCCAGTAGTAACACACCGCGCGGAACTGTGAGCATGGCCTACGTCGCTGTTCCACCTGCTCCATGGTTGACTCCCACATCATCACGCAAGGGATCGTTCACACATGTTTCTGGCAAACAAATGTGGAAGTCGGATGATACGCCTGACCTGGGAGGATATGGATCTGACGATGATGACGGTAGATATAGTCCAATGAGGAGTGATGTTGTCAAGAGTTCTGCTCGCCGTACGGGCGATCGTGACGAGCGTGGTATGTATAATGGTTTCTGGACGAGTTACCTTGTTTACTCAAGTGCGCATATAGCACCACTTGAAAAACTGACTTCACTCATTGAAGACATCTTTGAAGCCGAGGATTCCCTTCCATCCGAAGTTGACGTGTCGGACCTTCCACAAGACTTTTTCTCTACACTTGCAACGACAGATGCTGCTTGTCCTTTACTGAATTCCGTAGTCATGCGTAAATTAACCAAGTACATCGGCCATGTTTCTAGGCCGATGAAGCGCATACGTGCGGGCGTACAAAATACACCAGGGGCAAGGGTCGGATAAATGAAGTTGACACGCAGATTCTATCGCGTCTGCTGAAAATCTTAGAACGTAATGTGCGAGGGGCAAGGGTCGGATAAATGAAGTTGACACGCAGATTCTATCGCGTCTGCTGAAAATCTTAGAACGTAATGTGCGGGCTGGAGAAGATGTGGATCCATTTCGATACACTCCACCTGCACGTGCGCCGACTGCATCCCCGAGCAAAAAAAGCCCGAAGAAGGCGGCGAGGGGGAAGAAAGCCGATCGCCGGTCAAAGTCAAAGACCCCAGGATTGGACGGTGAAAATGAGGGTGGGCAGGACCGTGTTGGTACTGCAGATGCTGTGGCGGAGCTAACGGATGTCGAGTTTGATCAGTTCGCAAAAGTGCTGGAAATTGCACGCGATAGTATTGTTGCTGCGGATTGTTGTATTGCACTCCTCGCTAGTGACAGGCTCACTAAGCAGGTATGTTTCTGCTACAATCAAAGATATATTTCTCGACCTCTGACCTTGATAGTTGTACTCGGAGGAACTCATAACCGCGTGTTTGAGTACCATAAAAAATCAACTTACCAAGATTGTCTATCCATTTGTCGAGGCCTCAGCTGACCTTGGGCCTAACTCCAGTGCCAGTTCAAATGTCATAGCCAGCATTAGCCCACTGTTGCATCATCTAGTTCTGAGCCCGTCGTCCTCAGCCCAGTCACACCGTCGACAACTCAGCGAGTTGTTCCAAGCGCTGTCTGCCGTGTTGCCCCGAATCATCAGCCTGATTAACGCAGAGAACGTGGCAATGAGCGATGCCATCATTATTCAAGCTGTTTATATTGCCATTGGACCGTTTTTTGTCGTTGAAAATGCTGGTGGGGACGGTGACGGAGCAAGTGGCGGCAGAAAGAAAGGCGGAGATGGCGGTAACGTTATACTGAAGACATTTGGCAAGAGCGCTATGAGAGGGTTGAGGTTGGACGCGTTGGCTTTGATTAGGAGTGTGAGTTGTGTGCCCGGTCCCCTGCACCGGTTCTTGACTGAATGCTTATCCAGATTTTTGCCAACCACGAGGATCAGAGATCTTGGATCATTGAAGAGATTTTGAGCTCTCTAATTAAGCTTTCTGACACTAAACAGAAAGCTGGACAATTTCGGTATAGTCAATTTTTCTTCTTCACGCTCCTATCATATAGTTTATTCTAATCCTAGTCTACGAGATGGAAGGTCTATACGGACTGTGTCTGCTCTCCTTTTGCAGCTGGTGCAGACTTCAGCACATGATGTGCGAATCGAAGCGAAGAAGATTGATAAAGCTCGACAAAATCGCTTCGCGCTGAAGAGACAGGAGAGTCTTACAGAGAGTCAAACAAACCTTTTGGCCCCCGAACCCTTTCTTGATGATAACGATTTGGAAGAGATTCGTCTTTATGGGTCCGCTTTGGACTCAGCGATCAAAGCTGCAAAGACTATTATCCTTTTTCTTACTCAGAGGTGCGTTGAATAATTACTTCCTGGTCATCTCACTGATGTTCCTGTTATAGGTCTGGTAAGGGGAAAGCAACGAAGAATTCCAACGAGGCAGAGTACCGAGCAATCTTTGACAACCTCATCTCCGACCTTTTGTCTGTTCTTTACTGGCCAGAATGGCCTGCTGCAAGCCTTTTACTTAGCATTGCATCCAAATTCATGGTAATCTTCATGCAATTCGCATGGTCGTAACGTTTAATCATCCTGAGAAAAGGTTTCATCATTGGACGATATCAAGACCACTCAGACGGACAATGCATCAAAAACAATTGCGCTAGATCATTTAGGCGTAATCGCGGCTCGTATTCGATCAAGCATGCTCAAGGTGCAGAAGACCGATGCAGACTCGGGACCAAAGTACAAGACATTGAAGCCACTAGACGAGGTGAGTATCGCAAAATTTCAGCTGCCCTGTCTGTTCATTCTAAACATCTGTAGATCATCTCTACTGTCAACGTGAAGCAGTTGGATAAGCTTCTTGCGGCTCACAAAGATATAGCAGTTCATCTCTGTAAACGCTCTTCTGAGGACCAAGCTTGTGATGCAAGTATTTCTTCCTTCATTCTGGTTTGCCTACTGATTCATATCACGCTTCGAAAACGCAGAGTGCTCGAGAACTAACTGCAGCAACTTTAGGCCAAGAGTTGGCCGTTGGACTCAAGCAAATCAACACATGGATTGACGATCCTAGTGCAGACGATGATCTCAACCTCAAAGATCTGTCAAAGCTTGAGCCCTTCGGACAAAGGCTTAAGAGTGCTCTAAGAGACGTTTGGAAAGAACCTGCGTCCGATGTCTTTGATATTGGGTAAGCTTCACTTTGTACCCTGCAACAAGTTTCTCATTAGTTGCACGTTGGTAGATCACAAGAGGAAGTAGTACGTATTGATCGTCTCGCAGAGGAAGTTGGGACCATCCAGAGTTTGAGGAATTCTTTTCAACCAATTCTCAACATTATATTAATGGCATTGGACGCGCCTCCAATATTCATGCGCACGAAGGCTTTACGCGCTTTGGGTCAAATCGTGATCAGCGATGCCTCTATCCTGGCAACAGTAAGCGCACTCTTTTTTTGACGTATGAGCATTTCTTAGACTGATCTCGTTAAGCCCAACGTGCGTCGCGCAATTGAGAGTCATCTTCTTGACAGTTCTTCTGCCGTGCGCGACGCTGCAGTGGAATTGATTGGTAAATATATGATTGACTCCCCAGAAGTTGCTGGTGATTACTATCAGAAAATCGCTGATCGTATTGCCGTGAGAGAAATAAGTCATGTTATTCGTAAACGGGAAGCTTACTTAGTTTCAAAGGACACTGGCTTGGGTGTCAGAAAGCGCGTCATCAAACTTCTCAAATCTTTTTACAATGTTACTGAGGACACAACACGACGCATTGATATCGCTACGCGTATTGTACTTCGTATGCTTGATGAAGATGAGACTGTTAGGGATTTGGCGCTCAAGACAATTGAGGAACTTTGGTTCCCAGCTACTGCAATTTTGCCTTCAACAATCAGAACAAAAACCATTTCATCCTCAAACTCTCAAGACAAGGGAGCCTTACTCATGAAAGTTGCTATCATCATGGGAACGGCTGCGAACTTTAGAGACAGACAATCTCCACTTGAAGACTTGTTACACAAGATTATGGTAGATAAGTCCAGCTCTGACGCTACGGCCTTGCATCTACGCTACACCGAAATCTGCGAGACTTTGATAGATGGTTTAGTCGATGCCTCTGATCTCCCTGGCTTCGTGCGTACGCTTTGTTGTTCCAGCAGCCAATCTTTCATTTCCCTGTCATAGACCGTCTTCAATTGCATTCGGACAATCCACCTCTTTGTTTCCGCGTACCCCTCAATTCTTTCTGGCTCAAATGCTTCAACTCTTTTACCGTATCTGAAGAATGCGACAACGGTAGGATCTGCGTTTGATCTGAGAGCAACCTATTCACACCTTATTAATAGCAAGAAGAGCAAGCAACTTCTGATTATCTCCTCAAGATATTCAGATTGTCGATACCCCACATGCCTAAAACCGCAGCAAAATTTGCCCAGGAACTTCAAACAGCACTTCAACCGATGATCATCAAACCCAGTGGTGGAGGAGTTCAGGTCGGCGATAGTCCTTTGGTTTGGCGAACAACTTTAATCATCTTCATCAGGTCCTGCAAGAGAGCGTGGCTTGCATGTGTATTGTGGTTCAGCATTTGACACACGACTATACCAGATTGGTGAATCTGCTCAAGTCATGCAACAGTAGGTCACAGCGTCTGAAACCATAGAATTTCGGGACTTATATCTATCCTAGCACGTCTGCAGGAGGCAATCAAGCGTCCCTTCTCCAACGAGATGACATCTAACGACATTCGAGCATTGTCAATCCTTATCTTCATTGTCGCGCTACTTGGCGAACATTGTAGCTATGACGCTGTTCGAAGAGAACACTACGGTTTGTTTTCTCCGTTCTAGCTTTTTGACGGCTTAAATTCTGATACCTCACAAAGAGCTTGCGTCCGACATTGATAGCATTTCGCATGTGAGCATTACTTACAAACGGCTTAAATTCTGATACCTCACAAAGAGCTTGCGTCCGACATTGATAGCATTTCGCATGTGAGCATTACTTACAAGGTTCAAGAGGTAACACTGACGTTCCGATCAGGGATCGATTGTGGAGCACATCTATAACAGCCTTTTGCAACTCTATGCAAAGTATAATGTATCATCACTTCAAGGACGTATTTTGCAATGCCTTGGTATTCTTTTAGCAAAAGAACCAGTGCTAGTGACTTATTACTTGTCCTTTGTACAGGTTTCCTATTCCGCGCTCAACCAACGCTGATGACCATGGAGCGGTCTGCATCAATCATGGATGCCATATTTGCTTCGCAAGAGGAAGAGGCTCATGCGCGACTGTTGAAAATCATCCAAGAATTCCTTATCTCAGAAGCAGGAAAACATTCTTCTAAAGAGAAAGGCATGCAAAACGGCAACAGTCCGGTTCCGGTATTCGTTTACTCATATTTTCTCAGAAGGCGTCAAGGAAAAAACAAAAAATTCAACTATCAATATGGATGAACTCGTCGGAAATACTGATGGATTCGCGGACTCGGGGTTCGGTTATTCATGTCGCTTTCATCGAAAAAAAAATTCACCAGTCTTATAGTGTCAGTTCAGCCATCGTTCAACGCTACCTCAGCTCGATTTTGGATGCAGCCTTGTCTCAGAACCCTCAAATTCAAGCTACTGCTATTGATGTGCTTAGTTTTACCATTAAACAAGGCTTAGCCCACCCTCTACAAGTCAGTGCAGCGATTATCATTTCCAGTGTATGCTGAACTTTAAGCCAGTCATTCCCTGTTATCATCGCTCTAGAGACTAGTCCGTTCACGCACCTATCAAATCGTGCTAGCGCTCTTCACGCAGTGCTGCACTCGAAGCATGCATCGCTACTTAACACTCGTTACACCATTAGTGCTCGCGCATCATTTGACTACCAGAAGAAAGTCACATCTGGACCTGTTCGCGGTGAGTTTTCTTACAGATATTTGTAGTACCGAATGTTGAACCTCCGCAGGGTTCCGCGTACAGACACCTCCAGTGGCACTACTACAGCGATGGTACTTCCTTGTACGCGAAAAGCGGACGACGAGGCAGGATTTTCTCAAGGCAATGGTCAAAGTTTTCCAAGAGATTCCTCCAAATCGGGTAACCCAGGTACCATGTTATATGTCACTCGTTCGAGCCGTTTGCTCACTTGGCAATTGTAGGATGACGTCGACTTTACACGCTATATGGCTGAGAATTTTTCCGCGTTTGACTATAAAACTCAAGAGGAAGTTTTCACTGTGATCAAGTATCTGACGATCGTACTTTCTACTACCGGAGTGCAATTACTAGAAACCATATCACCTTCGCATCTACTCTCTCACTTACGGTCTCCTTCCAATCCTGCACCTGTGGCACATAACATACCCGTACGTTTCTTGTAACCCAGCTGAGCTTCATTGACTTGTACTACAGGATGCAATGGAAGGAGTGATTGAAACAAGTTGTACACGCCAACTGGTTGCTTTGTTTAGGCTTACGTTTTTCTTTGTCTAGCCGCCAAGCCTCCCCCCGAACTCAAAGAGAGACTTTCTCTCATGAGAAGCTCAGTTATCGTCGCAATGGTCATGCTACTCAAAGCTCACCTCAAAACTCTATATTCTTTGTCGGAAGAGTATGTACTTTATGTTCATTCCATAGCATCTGGCTGACGGTTATTAATTAGCAAATGTAGTAAATTTTCTTTGGGAAAGAAGAGTGCGATTGGGGATAAACCTGCTGTCAAGCGTCACGATGGCATGATGATTTCTTGGGAGCGATTACCTTTTGCTCTGAATCCCTTGTGCACGACGGATGATGTAGAGAGCCAAAAAGCTCGGGTACGCAATATGTCATTTTGTACGACTCATTGCCTGACGATCGTTTGTACCAATTAGTTCCTTGATATTTGGAACGAAGACGGTGTCACTGCTGAGCCTGAAGATGAATTCCTGTAACGATCGCTTAATTTTTTTTAGATTGTCCTTTCTATTTGTGCATTGTTCTTATCGTTATTATTGCTGGTCATGTTGATAATTTGCCTTGCTCCGGATACAATACTTAGTGTAATCGCCTGCCTGTACCTTAAGTAACTGCATATGTAATACTCTGAGAACCTTCTGAATTATCGATGCAAGGTTTGTTAACAAGGCCAAACATTGTCCTCTCAATTCCAACTCGGTAGATTCAGACGAAATGGCGGATGTTGTGGCCTCACTACAGGCACCAGAGCCTACGCAGGGCATTGCTGCTCCTGTGCCTCTTCCAGCAGTAGCTCCAGAGACTGTAGCGCCATCTGCGGAATCTGATCATGCATGCGAGACCCTCTATATCCAGAACTTGAATGAGAAGATAAAACCAGATGGTAAGCCGACAAGTCTCATATACTATTCATCTGATGTATGTTCTTCAGTCATTAAATCTTCGTTGAAGAACTTGTTCAAAACATATGGGGAAGTTCTGGACGTTGTTGCCCACAATAATCTGCGCATGCGTGGCCAAGCGTTTGTCTCATTCGCTTCGAAAGATAGCGCTTCAAAAGCGTTAAGGGACGTCCAAAGGTTCCCATTGTACTCAAAACCGATGGTAAGTTCCCTCGTTACTCTGTTTTAATACTGGGCCAAAGATATGTACAGCAAATATCGTTCGCAAGAACACGGTCGGACGCGGTGGTAAAGAAACTAGATGCGGATAATTACGAGACGCACAAGGCGCAGCGGGACGAACATAAGAGTGTGTTGTGTGGTTCATATCTGATTATCTGGCTAATATGCTTCACGTTAACAAGAAAAGACTCGGTATACAAATCCTCTGAAGCAAAAGTTTCGTGCGAAAAGGATGGCGTCAGAGAGTGCGTTCGACCGGTCGTTCCCTTTTCTTGCTTACTTTAACTGTCGAATCTATAGTGGATGGTGCGGCAGCGATGCCAGCGCCTAAACGTCCAAATGTCCAAATGCCAGACGAATACCTGCCTCCCAACAAAATTCTCTTTTTGCAAAACCTGCCCGAAAGCGTCACAAAAGAACAACTTGTGGCCCTTTTCTCACAGTGCGTTACTATTTGCGGGTTTGATGCTATGACATGAATTTCGCTTTCAGATACCCGAATTTGTATGAAGTGCGTCTTATACCGACGAAAAGGGACATTGCCTTCGTGGAATTTATGGACGAGGGAAGCGCAGGTGTAGCAAAAGATGCTCTACATAATTACAAACTCGATGGCGAAAACAAGATTAAAGTCAGCTTCAACGCTCTTTCGTCTATCACATTTGCTGACTTGCACTGGTTTAGATCACATTCGCAAGAAAGTAGTGACACATATTATATTGTTTGTAACTTTTGCTTTGTGTAACATAATAATTATTTTCTGGAGCTTCCGGCAAAAACCGGGACGGCATCCTTCTAAATTTGTCCTCGCCCAACCTGGATCTTCGACCCTCCCAGCAACGTCAGAATTCGAGGAGAAGAGAACGCAGGAGCGCCCTTGGTACCCCGCGCGTTGGCGGGGCAAAGATATGGGTATACGCCAGCCCGAATGGTCAGCAAACAGCATGATTGGTGAGCGATTGCGCGCGACCTACTTGACGGTAAATCTTATCCACTGACACAGCTGGTGCGGGCGGCGGCCTTGTGGCCAGCATTGCGACGTGCCCGCTCGATGTCGTGAAGACAAAGTTGCAGGCTCAGCGAGCAGTACAGGGGCAGCGGGGGTACCTGGGCATCGTAGGTGCGTTAACAGAGGCTGATCAGTCTACTGGCCCTTTGACACATTTGCAGGTACTGTGACAAATATCATCTCAGATAACGGCTTTCGAGGTCTATATCGTGGCCTGGGGCCCACAATTCTTGGTTATTTGCCCACTTGGGCGATTTATTTTGCAGTATATGACGGAATCAAGGGCTTATTTGGAGAGGCGCCCATGGGAAGCACTCCGGTCAAAGAAAAAGAACGTCTGTACCCGGCAGCGCAACCCAAAGGATACCAGCCAGTAGCGAGAGAACATCCGTGGTCACTGCATATTCTCTCTGCCATGACTGCAGGAGCAGCAAGCACGATATGCACCAACCCGTTGTGGGTAATCAAGACCCGGTTTATGACTCAGACCAAGGACGAGATCCGATACAAACACACACTAGATGCGGCATTGACCATATACCGAACCGAAGGGCCTAAGGCTTTCTACCGCGGTCTTTTGCCGAGCTTGATGGGAATTGCCCATGTAGCAGTCCAGTTTCCTCTATACGAGCAGTTGAAGCTCATTGCTCGTGAGTGGGACGGGGGTTTGATTTTTGATGGTTCTGTAACTGACTTTTTATCTTGTTTTTGCAGAAGGTGACTCGGAAAAACCATTGACGAGTCAGATGATTCTCATATGCTCGGCTATCTCAAAAATGACAGCGTCCATCGCGACATACCCTCACGAAGTTATAAGGACGCGGTTGCAGACGCAACGACGGCCGCTGGCGGACGACATGTCGTCAGACGGGATGATCAAGCAGCATCAACAGCGAGGAGTGATCTATACCACGAAGAAACTGGTTAGGAAGGAAGGGTGGACGGGCCTGTATAAAGGGCTGTCGATCAATCTCATACGCACTGTCCCGAACAGTGCAGTTACCATGTTGACGTGGGTGATTCACTGTGCTCTAAAGAACTGCAATCTGACTGGGAAAGCAGCTACGAGTTGCTGATGCGCCATCTTGATACACGGACTCGGCGATGATAACCAACCATACCCATAGAAATCATGGTGTACCTTAATATAAATTCGTCTTATATATATTATCTAAATACATGTCGGCGGCCAGAGCCGAAGCAGTTCCGAATGCCGAAGAGCTAGAAAAAACATGAGTAATTAGAATTTTGGTTTAGAGCCATGCTGTCTAGGCAAGTAGTCCGTCGCTTCCCTGCGACTTGCAGGGCCTCCAAGTCTCTGCTGGCCCGTTCAATTCGTCCTCTGGCCACTGCTGCTCCGTCGCCCAACGATGCCTTTGCTAACGGCACTAATGCCTACTATGCTGACCAAATGTATCGTCACTGGAGACAGAATCCTGCATCTGTTCATGCTTCGTGGCAAGCCTACTTCTCTGGCCTTGAGAATGGCATTGCCAGTCCCCAGGCATTCACTTCTCCACCGAGCTCTTTTCTGCCACACCCCACCGACGGTGCCCCCGCTCTGCACCCCAACGGCGGCGCAGAGCTCGATGTCCACCTCAAAGTGTGTAGTCTCTCTGGTGTCGCTATCTCATGCTTAGTTCGTGTCTTGTAGGCTCAACTACTCGTCCGCGCATATCAAGTACGTGGTCACCATGTCGCTGACCTTGATCCTCTTGGCATCATGGACCCCGACCTCCATGACGTCCGTCCCCCAGAACTCGAGATCAGTCATTTCGGTTTCACCGAACGCGATCTCGACAGGGATATCACCCTAGGACCTGGAATACTTCCTCATTTTGCCACTGAAGATCGAACAACGATGAAGCTCCGTGAAATCATTGCACTCTGCAAACGCATCTACTGTAAGAACTTTTTTTGGAATTTTGCTCTTCTCCCCCAATAATCTCTTCAGGTGGCGCTGTTGGTATCCAATATGTTCATATTCCTGACAAAGAGCAGTGCGACTGGATCAGGGAGCGTGTCGAGGTCCCCAAACCCTGGAATTATACCGTAGAAGAAAAACGCATGATTCTTGACCGCCTCATCTGGTCGGAGTCTTTTGAAAAGTTCATTGCTAGCAAGTATCCCAATGAGAAGCGTTTCGGTCTCGAGGGTTGCGAGGCCCTCATCCCTGGTATGAAGGCCCTCATTGATCGTTCCGTTGACAACGGCGTTAAACACATCACCATCGGCATGCCCCATCGTGGTCGTCTCAATGTCCTTGCCAACGTCATCCGAAAACCAATCGAGGCCATTCTTAACGAGTTTTCGGGCGCCGATCTCGACGACTCACCAGCTGGAGACGTCAAATACCATCTCGGTGCCAACTACATACGCCCTACTCCCTCCGGCAAAAAAGTATCCCTTTCTCTCGTTGCGAACCCGTCTCATCTAGAAGCTGAGGATCCCGTTGTCCTTGGAAAGACGCGTGCCATTCAACATTTCGAGAATGACGAAACTACACATGTTACCGCCATGGGTGTATTGCTTCACGGTGATGCCGCGTTTGCAGGCCAGGGTGTCGTCTATGAGACCATGGGTATGCACAACCTTCCCAGCTACGGCACAGGAGGCACGATCCATCTCATTGTCAATAATCAAATCGGCTTCACCACTGACCCTCGCTTCGCGCGCTCTACTCCCTACCCCTCTGATATTGCCAAATCCATCGATGCTCCCATTTTCCACGTCAACGGTGATAATGTCGAGGCTGTCAACTTTGTATGCCAACTCGCCGCCGACTATCGTGCCAAGTACAAGAAGGATGTTGTTATAGATATCGTCTGCTATCGTCGTCACGGCCATAACGAAACAGACCAGCCCAGCTTCACCCAGCCCCGCATGTACCAGGCTATTGCCAAACAACCCACTCCTCTCACTCAGTACACCAAGTTCCTCGTCGGTCGTGGTACTTTACCGAAAAGGACATTGAGGAGCACAAGAAATGGGTTTGGGGCATGCTTGAGACTGCCGCTGCCGCTTCCAAGGATTTACCGAAAAGGACATTGAGGAGCACAAGAAATGGGTTTGGGGCATGCTTGAGACTGCCGCTGCCGCTTCCAAGGACTACGTTCCCACCAGCAAAGAGTGGCTCTCTGCCTCATGGCAAGGCTTCCCATCGCCTAAGCAGCTAGCCGATCAGACACTTCCAACTCGTGCTACCGGTACTGACGAGGCGACTCTCAAGCGTGTCGGTAAATCGATCTCTCAGTGGCCTGCAGGCTTTACCCCTCATAAGAACCTCGCTCGTATTCTAACCACGCGTGGAAAGACCGTCGAGGAGGGCAAGAACATCGACTGGTCCACGGCAGAGGCGCTTGCGTTTGGGTCTCTCGCCCTAGAGAAAATCCACGTTCGTGTGTCTGGGCAGGATGTCGAGCGCGGAACCTTCTCTCAAAGACATGCTATGATTCACGACCAAGCCAATGAGCAGCAGTATGTCCCTCTTAATGACATCGGTTCAAACCAGGCGCGTTTCGTCGTGTGCAACTCCTCTCTATCTGAGTTCGGTACACTAGGCTTTGAGCTCGGTTATTCCCTCGTCTCCCCTGACGCACTCACCATGTGGGAGGCGCAGTTCGGTGACTTTGCTAACAATGCGCAGTGCATCATTGACCAGTTCATCGCGGCTGGCGAGAGAAAGTGGCTCCAGCGCACGGGTCTCGTCATGAGTCTTCCACATGGCTACGATGGACAAGGCCCTGAGCACTCGAGTGGCAGGATCGAACGATTCTTGCAGTTGTGTGATGATCATCCTCATGTTTTCCCTACTCCAGAGAAGATCGAGCGCCAGCACCAAGATTGCAATATGCAGGTTGTATACCCAACGTAAGTTTGTTTTCACTCTGTCATCGAGTATGCCTTGAATCAGTTGTCCAGGACTCCCGCCAACTACGTATGACATTCTCTGTTTGTTCGTGCCATCACTAAACATTCTTTAGTTCCACGTTCTCCGTCGACAAATCCACCGTGACTTCCGCAAACCTGTGAGTTCCTTCCGCCATCAAGTCCTGTATTTGTCGTTCATCTTCTCCAGCTTGTTGTCTTTTTCTCCAAGAGTCTCCTTCGTCACCCTAGAGCACGCTCAGATCTGTCTGAGATGATTGGAGATACCCACTTCCAAAGATATATCCCGGAACCCCTCCAGGAGTCACTAGTAGCTCCTGAAGAAATTAAACGTCACATTCTATGCACCGGTAAGTTCAATTGTACTCACTGTACTCTTCATGACTGATTCCTTTGTCGTTATATAGGCCAAGTATACCATACTTTGTTGCAGGAGCGTGAAGACAAAGGTATCAAGGATGTTGCTATCAGCAGGATCGAGCAACTTTCACCTTTCCCTTATGACCAGGTCAATATCTTTTCGTCCCTTGTTTTAACATCATTGTACTCAATGTGTCCCTCTAGCTCACACCCCATCTTGATATGTATCCTAATGCCGATCTCCTATGGTGTCAGGTAAATCTTCGACGTTGTCTCTTGATAACCTTGTCGCGAATTTGATCGTTTTATAGGAGGAACCTCTCAACAATGGTGCCTGGAGCTATGTCGGTCCTCGCATCTACACTGCTGCTGGGCGGACGCAGAATCACAAGGGCAAGTATCCATACTATGCCGGCCGCGGCCCCACAAGCTCTGTAGCGACTGGTAGCAAGGTATTACGTCAGTATTGGTTTCATGAACATAACTCATTGCTATGATCCTTTACAGGCGCAGCATAAGAAAGAGATTGAGTTGTTCCTTCGTGATGCATTTGATTTGTCAAGTGGCAACCACTGAAGCATCAACAGTAGAGAGTAACTATAGTAGTTGACAAGCACAGTTAATTTATTCCATGCCTGCCTTTACAGATGGTCTGATGATTCAGAGAGGGAGAAGAGGTGTGTGGAAGAGAATCAATCATCAAAACAACTGATGATTGTACCTCACGACAAAAACTGTTAAGAAGGATTTGGGGCACACTATACCATTGGTATGGCTCATGCTCTGTTGAGATTATTATTGTATTTTCCGCAATTGGACTGGGTAATTGTCCTTAGGAGTGTAGAGAGTAAGAAAGAGGTCAGTCTAATAATATGTACAAAATCACATCGGGACAATTGGAGCACTGCCCTTCTCTAACGCCGTCCGCAAGCTGTGACATAAACATGAGTATTAACGACCTCTCACGAGTCAAGAGAATGCACCTATAATCATCACCATTCTGGGTGATGTATCGCACCCAAGGCAGTGCCTGATAACCACTTTTCTCAACTATCTTCAGGTACCGCACCTGAATGCCTGATACTGTGAAGTATGGTATTTCAAACTTGACCGTAATTGGGGCACGCTTCTCAAGATCGTTCTCTAATTAGAGATGAAGATAGATAAAAGAACATTTAGCTGCTCATCTGGAACGCACCGCTTTTTACGCTAGGCAACCCAAAATGCGCACGCATTAGGAACTCGCGGCTCCCTCCGAGCTGCTTGATTTTCCACACAAAGGCTGACTTATCTGGAGCATATTGTACAGTGCCTGTCGATGCCTGGGTATTGTTTGGGTCAAAAGTGCGTCAAAAGCCAAATCATACGCATGGAACAACGTATGCTCACCCTGAATTTTGGGCTGTCCGCGTCGTCGGGTACAGGTACATATATCTCTACGTTGTTCGCAGTACTCCTCCGCTTAAACTGTGCCTTGACCTTTACAACATACTCGACGCGACTGCCCTTGTGACTCTCAACCGCTGCCTCAACCCATACGAGGGGTTTCACAGGCGTGGAAAGGCGATAGGACATGAGCTCAAACTCGCCATCGGGGGGAATGAAAGAGATGGTGCGGTCGTTTTCGAATCGTGAAAGCCGCACGCACTGATGGAATTTGACGTCCTCCATTTCAATGGCCTTTCCTCGGGCCGCTTAATGCACGATCAGTGCAAGATGAAAGAATGGCGATGAGAGATGAATACTCACTTCGCCCGGTGCTCTCGAACATAACTTTGTCGTTAAGGCCTAGCCGAAGTTCTGGCATACCTGATAGGTAGCACTTCATCTTGATTGCACCAAGTATCTCAGACCGTACGACGTTTCCGTTAGCATTCACCTGTTCATCTTCAGAATCATGCCTATAGATAAGGAGCTATCACACACCAGCATATTAACGCTCTCAATGACATCAAGGAATACTTCATTCTTCCTGTATCTGATGCCTTCCGTCCTCCACGACACTGCATTGGTTACCGCCATTGGCGGGCGCACCTGTACTTCAAGTTTGTAAGATTCCTGGGTGATATATCTAGAAGGATATCAATACGGGAGATTAGACTATAACAACGAAGACGTACTCTTGCAGAATCTTGCTTTCAGTGGTTTGGGGGTAACCAAAGTCCATCATCTCATCCATCAGCTCGTATATTATGACAAAGTTATCGCGGATACTCTCCTCTTCGAGTTCTTTGAAATACTCGATGAGGACCTGTGTTAACCTATGCAGGAATATAATGATCTCCGCTGCATTCGAATTACGCTTTGACAGTGCGAGTACTAGCACATATTAGTATGCCAGTATGGAGCAGAGACACCAATGCATACGATAAAGATTGGAGTGGCGAATATGCATGTAATTGACACCTTGACTTGAGAAACATGGAGTGACTTGCTGGCCCTCTTCCTCGATCTCGAGGACAAGGGGTAAAAAGCGTTCAACATTGGACGCGGGGACGTCGTCACGATATGAACGTTGGATGAGGGGCTTGCCCTTGAGATCCAGGATCGCAATTAAGCTAGCCATGAGAGGGAGAGCAACAAGTACTAGTCACGTGTCCCGGCACGCTCGCGTCTCTTGCTATTAGTATTACATTATGTTACTCGTACTACACTCGAAACTCCAACAACTATGACTGATTTCTTCTTTCTGGATCTGTCATGCGATTAACCTTCACGGTCGGACCGATTTGCACATTGCCCATATCTTGTGGGGTGATGAGGATGTACTGTTTCTTGTCAGATGAGTTGGCCGTGTCAATCTGAGGTGCATGCACGTCAGGGGCGGAACGAGCAACATGTAGGCTGCAACTAACCATCATCTTCATTGAGATACGGCGGTTGACGGCATCCATAAAGACATCGAATTCGTCTATTCATTGACATTAGATGATAACGAGGCTTTAACGAAAACAGGAACCTACCGAGACACCTCAGAGGACATCCAATTGATTCCCACAACGACAACAACAGGCAAATCGTTGAAAACGATTTTTCACCTCCACTAAGCGATCGCGGATCTTTCTCTCGCTTCGCCTGTGACGCATGAGTGGTGGCCTGGTCATCCGTGACAACTTTGAGGATTAAAGTCCCCTTGTCATGATTAAATAAGACCTTTCCATAGTATCCACGATGCGAAAGATGATATGCAAACACCAGCTTGCACCGAAGGGCGATGTGACGACGGAAGTCCTGCCATTTCTGTAGGCGTACCGTGAGAGATGCCTTTAGAGCCTGCATGAAGGACGATGTCAGACATGTTTACCATTGAAGCAACGCACATCAAGAACCTTATTGAGGGTCGTCATCTGTTTCAAGTCTCTTTCGGCCATATCGAGCTTAGCCTTGGCCTTGTTAACCTCGATCGTCATCTCCTCAACCGTCGCCCCATGTCTGAACGAAAAATGGAGGTCAAGAGGACTATGCAAGTACTAAACCTTCTTACAGACCTTCGTTCGCGTTCCGCCAAAGCTTCCTGAACAGATTTGAGGTTGCTCTTGACGATCTCTACTTTTCGTGGATTGGGGAATCGTTCGCAATACTCGAGAGCTTTAGCCGTCCAGTTCTATACTCAGGAAAAGATATGTATGATGGTCACACAGACAAAGACCACAAACCGTGAATTCTTCCTGTAGGACGTCTGCATGTACTTGAAGTTGGGCAATGACCGCCTTCTCATCGTCCAACTTCTTGGTGTAGGACTCTTTCGCATGCTGAGCCTTCATTCGTTTCTCTGCTGCATCTTGGGTTTTCGCCTGCAACAAGTTTATCCAGTGCTACAGCATGCGAAGCAGAAAAGAATGCGCTCACAATGAGATCTCCCTTGCGTTGGTTGAACTCCTGGATTCTTTCCTTGATTCTCTCTAAATTCGGCATCAACGCCTTGTTTTTATCATCATATTCTTTCTTCTGCCTCAAGACGTGAGCGGCTTGTTCCATAGTGCTAGTCTTTTCTGCTTCGGCTTCCTACCAACTGGGTATCAATGAAATCGTTACTGCACTAAGCAAGGACAAACTTCTTTGGCTGCCTGCAAACTTGTAATGTTGCTTGGCATGTCGTCATTTGCCGTTTGCTGCACATTGGCTAGAATTGTTTTTGCTCTTCTAAATTTATCGTCGACCCTTGTGCGTTGGGCCTATCCCATAATTCATTTCCCATCCACACACGCGCGAAAAGAAAAATAAAAGACGTACTTTTAACGCGTCGAGCTTCTGGCGTTCACCGTTCCACTCCGTCCTCTTGCGCTGGACATCTTGAACGGCAGCTTGATGCTTCGCTTCTTCTATTTTGATTTGCTCACGGTAGTGCCTTTGACGCCATTAGAATCTGATAGCCACTAAGAAAACAAGCACCTACGCGATTTCGGACGCCGCATCTCTTCCAGTTAGAAGAAGGCTCGTGGCATCGTTTCTCCCGGTGTTCCTGGAAAGAGGCGTGATAGAAGCTCCTCCCTCACTATACGACACTAGGTGAATGACAAGGATCAAGGCTCATTGCTATAAGGCCTTACGGGAAAACCCTGACATTGATAAACTTCTCGCTACTCCAAGCGGTTCCGCCGCCAGGAAGCCTTTCTAAGGTAGATTGCGCCTCAGCTCGCGAGTACGCTAAGTGGATGCGCTCAATCTTGGCCACGTTGATCATGACACGAAGGACATAAGGATCTGAAATCTGAAAAGGGACATCAGTAATCTTCAAACCCAACTGAGCCGAAAGGTGACCTCGAGTGCACGAAGGACAGTAAGGTATTCCTCAGGAGGCTCACCACGAGAGTAATCAAACATATCTCTTGAGTTTATGATGATCAAAGTATTGTGACTAAATGATTCATTAATCCCAGACCGAAAGGAAAATTGGAAATCGAGTACTTATTAAATTTGCCCAACAACTGATTCAACTTGACTCGGTCGCCGTTATTCGTTACGGCAAACGCGGTTAAATATTGGGAGAGTTGTGAGCGTAACAGCTCCCCCCACTTTGCAGCATCTTTGGCTTTGATGAAGAGCCCGAGTGGTCCGACAGGCCGATCCCCGACCCACCTTTCATTCTTGATTGCATCCAGAACTCCTTTGATGTTGTTCCCATAAGGAATAAGACTATTCTTTTCCGCATCTTTTGCGCGCTGAATCATTCCTTCGCAGTTCTGTATTTCTGCTCGAATGGCGGCCACTGTGTTATCAAGCACGGACCCCTCGGTTTTTAGTGCGCTTGTCGTTGTGGTCTGTTCCTCTATCTCGCGCGTGAGCCTTTCAAGCGTTTCTTGAGCTTCGTTAACGTTTGCCCGCGCCTCCTCAAGCTTGCGCTGTGTTTCTTCATGCTTCGCCTGCGTATTCACCGCCATGCGCTCCGTCTCTTCCGTAATCTGCTTGTCAAAGCCTTTGATCTGCTCGGTAATTATCGTAATACTTCCATCCATCTTCTTTAAATCGACCTATTACCAAAAGTAAGTACAAGGACATCAAAGTGGTTGGATGCCCATACCGTGAACTTGTGGATACTGTCTTTGTTAGATCGAACGAGCCCCTGAAGTCGATCCTTCTCTTTGGTCAATTCATCCATTTCGCCAAGCGTCGCGACGTCGTTTTCATATTGTGCAACCTCTTCCGTTGCTGCCGCAAAGTCTCCCTAAAACACATATTACTCGATGATGGTCCATTATGTTTACAGGAAACGCACTTCTGCAGCCTCAATACTCTTCTGGATCCTGGGAAGCCTCGCCTCTTGCTTTGCCACCTCCTTGAATTTGCTCTCCATTTCCTCCTCCTTGCTGCGAACATGGGCCCAGGCAAGCTCCTTCTTGAGCTCATCGGCCTTTTGCTTCTGTTCTCTCGCCTTGGCAGCTTCTTGAAAACGTACCGTAGCTTCCTTGAAAGCAATACGCAGGTCTGGAAGAGCTTCCTTTTTTTGTTCAAGAACCTTGTGGGTTTGCTTGATGTTGGCCAAGCACGTAGTATACTCGTCTGATAGCTGAGAAAGTTGAGTGCCCCTGAGGAAGAACTAGCACAGAAAAACGTGAGCTCGTTTCATTTTACAGGAATTTAGAAAAATGGACCTTGTACTTGTCGGCGGGGGCAGAAGCACTCAAAAACTGCCGAGCAGCATCTAAAACAAGAGTTTAGGGTTTGCCTAAAGCGATCACCGAACATGGACTTGCCCTGGGTCAATACGTTCAGAGGGTTATCAACCTGAATATTCATATGATCACAGATGGCAGCCAGTTCTTCCTTTTTGGTGCTGATGGTTTGGGAAGACTTGGTACCTTTGATCTTCCACGTGGAACTCCCCTCTTTCGTAAACCGCCGGGTGACGATGATAGATTTACCATATTCTTCAGGCTTGTATGCTTCTTCTCCTTGATTTTTCAAATAGATCGTGACTTCTGAGGCACTGCAATAAAGCGCTGAGAAAGGACATCTGTTACGGAAGAGCGAACAAGACACACGCGCTGCCTTCTTTGATAAACGACTTTAGTCCACTTCCGCGTCCAGTGGAGGTACTCTTGCCACCCAACGCGACTGTAATGGCAGATAAGACAGCACTCTTGCCACCTGGCAGACCAAGGCAATGTCAAAAGATGTCAGACATTGAGGATTGTACTCACTTCCATTGTGACCTGATAAAGGAGTCAAGTCGCGAACATGAACGAAGAACGATGAAGCACACCAATGATAAAGTTAATTTGAGGACCAAACTCAAATTTGAGAAACGCATGGCACATGAAATTGACCATCTCGACACGTTCAATGATACCGTGTTCAGCAATACCCTGCGGACACATGAACATTGCCGATGAAAGCAGCCCAAGTGAAGCTTACCCCCTGAATTTTACGCTTTGAAGCGAGATCTGCGAGAATTTTTTCGGCATGTGCACTTTCGAACTGCTGCTCCTCCTGTTCATTTTCGGTCTCTCCATCTTCTTCGACATCATCATTGAAACGCGTCTTGGCTTTTACTTTGGCTTTTTTCCTAGAGCTGTTCAGCTCGACGGAATCGCTGTCATCATCACTGTCAGCGGTTCTGGCCCGCTTGGATTGTGTTTCGTAGGAAGATTCTGCGCTGTCGCTGTCTGAGTCCGTGGGACGTTTGACCATTGTGGTCGTTGTCAACGCGTCTCATAAATGGGTCACGTGGAGTGTCACAGATCGTGGGACAAGACATAATGATAGGAACAAGGGACCACGTGGTTATGAAATGCAGAATATCAGTTGCGATGGCGGTTTGTTGTTTTTCCTTGCTTCGTCTCCGTTTCTCTTTACTGACGCTCGTTTCCCTTACATTCCTTTAGCAACATGCCCCTTGCTGGCCGGCCACCCTACGCCACAGATGAGCCCGATTTGTTCTATCAGACTGCCCCTGCGCCGCACCGCCGTCTCCGCCAGCCTGTCCCTCCCAATCCCAACGACAGGTCCTCCGCTTACGACGTGTGCGTTTCTGTTCCATATCTACCCTTCTTTTCTCTCAAATCTCTCTAGATATAACCATTACCTTTCCGACGACAATGCTGGTGATCGTCGGTCCGGTGTGAATGCACTTGGGCTTGGACTCATGAACATGGTCAACGATGACGACGACGATAACAACAACAACAACGTCCCGGCCGCGCCTCCCCCTCCTCCGTCCAAGCATGCTGCACTAGCTGCTGCAGTCGCCATGCCACCCAAACGCCTGTCTCCTCCGCCCCAGCATATCGTCGCACCCAGGCCCGGTTACGCTGCTCCAATCGCCACCCTCAACCTCGCCCGCCCAGAACCTGTCGTCCCCAAAGACACCTTGCCCATCAATTTCAAGATCAACTCCCCCCCTAACCCCTTTGCTGACCCTCACAGTCCCCATCCTGTCTCGTCATCGCCTCCCATGATGTCCAACGAACCTCACCCGCTACAGTCTCCAGTCACCCCGATCACTCCTGTTTTTGCTCGTCCAAAGCCAAATGTCACGTTCTCCGAGACTGCAGTTCCGCGCCCTCCCAAACCTATTGTCCGTGGCAATTCCGAAGACACTCTTCTGCCTGGTCGTGGCGAGAAAGGAGACGATTTCTGGCGCCGCTTCAGTATGGTTGTGAAAGAGGAGAACCGCAAATCCCCCTCCCAAAAGACCAGGTATTTTCTTCCCCATTCCCACCACTATTTTCTCACCGTCCCTTTCCGCGTCACAGCTTGTGGCTCAGGAAAACCCAAGACGGTTCTCATCGTCTCGCACGCTGGGTTTGGATAACGGGCATTGTCATTGTTGTCATTATTGCCGTCGCTGCCGTTGTTGGTTATCACCTTTCTCACAACACCCCAAGTCATCAGCAGCCCACTGCCCTCGGCGGCTCTGCCAACGAGGCCGCGACAGTCGTGACCACCAGCACTTCTGCTTTAGTAAATGCCAGTGGAAGCACCATCAAGCACGTTTCCCCGACGTACACACTTGACGGACGTGAACTTGGCACCCACGCGACAGCCATCCCAGCCCCTCACAAACGTAGACTGCATCACGTTTGATCGACTCCCTCTGTTGCCGGGATCCTACGTTCACTCGTCTGTTTTCTGGGTTAGTTCCCATCTCGCGACACATACTTATTTCTTTCGACACTGCATACCGCCTTTTTCCTTAGTTAGATACCCTCCTTCATGTTGGATTCTGCATTTTTCTACCATGACATGCTTTCATGCTTTCCTCAACGCTGTCTCTTCTCACAATTCACATCATTCCAGTGCATTGCTTATTGTCAAATCCGGTTTATACACACAAATGGGATGGATTCATTGCAATGTACATAGGAATTGTGTTCACTGCTGGCACCCAATTGTGTTTCCTTCAGAAGAAGTGGAAAGGAAACATGTTATGCCAGTTCCAATGCATCGATTTCCAACGGAAAAAGTTTTTTTAGACAAAGGCAAAAGGTGGATAACAGGTTTCTTTGACTCTTTCCATAAGAAATAGGTACTGGCCCCAGCAGTGGATGTGTCAATTGCACTGTCAAGAAAAATACCCTACTCTGTTTCCCAGTAAAAGTGAAGCTCAAAGTGCCCTCCCTATTTGAACTGTGTTATGAAAAAGATGTGAATTGGCATCTTTTTATTACACACCTCAGTGTGGTGGATCTCGCCTAGGGCTGCCTCGAGCTACGAATCATTATCGCCCGTAGTACAGAGACGGAGAACCTGCCAGGTCATGAACAGCAAAGAACCTGGTGTAACGTTTTTGCCTAAAATGGAACACGTCCTAATTGCACTCGACGAACCAGTTGGACTAAACAAACCTCATTCCTATACTGTGATTCGTCACGCAGAATGGAGGAGGCTCTGGTATTGGCAGTCATTTCCATAGCGGGAACCCACCTTGAAGCTTGAAGCTTGAAAGGTCGATTACTCCCTCCAATTCTTTGTCGGAGTTTTAATCGCACCGAACCCTTTCTTCGTCTTGCCCACAACAATCTGAAGCTTAATGTATATGCGCTTCAGGACCTGAATAGATGAAGCGGAATGATGGCGACAAAGGAAGATCAGGAAATCCTCCGTCTCCTTGTACAACATGTGTCCCGAGCGTTTTACGAGCCAAAATACACCATCATCATGGACCAGCTCGCCCGGCATCCGGTGTAAGTAGCAGTTATAAAGAGAACTAACCTCTACTTGCTTCTCGAGTGCAACACTCACATAAACCCCTCCTCGTTTGAATGCGTAGTCTCAAGGACGATGACCTCGCGGGAAGAATGGGACTGCAGCCGAAGGAGCTGAACAAGGTTATTGCTGTATTGTCCACTGACTGTCTCATCAAAATGTCAGTGTCTGTTTATATGGCAGCTACTTGACAAGCGACTCATTTGACGTCTAGTTATCGTCAGAACGAACTCAAAGAGGGCGCTCAGCGGTCAGTTGGAAAACAATATTACTATATTGACTATGAGTACTTCTGCAATGTCGTAAAATGGCGCATAGCGAAAATGCGACATATCATTGACTCCTCACTCCGTAACGTAAGACATCCATCAGTAATATCGTCCGTTTTTTTTTGACGAATTCATAGGAATTAGACAATAAAGGTTACATTTGTCCGCAGTGCAAGCAATCATACTCGCCTCTGGAGGTTGACAAGTTGATGGATTTCGCGGCCGGGACGCTGATCTGTGAAATTTGCCACTCCGAGGTCGTAGACAATGAGAACGCGGAGAGTGTCTTGGGCAGCAAGGATCGAATGCAGAGGTTTAATCATCAGATGCGATTTATACGTGATGGTCTACAAAAGAGCGAGGCTATGACTCTTCCTGCGTACGTCGCATCCTCTCCAGCTCTATGGGCATTGTTTTTCAACTTCTATCGTCTTGTAGATTCGACGTTGCTGCTTGGATTAAAAATAATCTTACAGATTCGGAGAAGCAGAAAGTGTCACAGGATGGGTCAGGTCTGAAGGTTGCTGGTTCCGTTCCAAGCAAAAATGAGGACGAGGGTATTGGTATATTGATGTCCATGGACAAAGACGAGACTACACAAAAGTTGGAACGGGATGCTCAGGCGGAAATTAAAAGGCAACAGAATGCTTTGCCAGCCTGGCACTTGAAAAGTACCATCACTGGTGACCTGACGGCATTGGGTGTGAAGGAAACAGCAAGGGCGGAGAGCAACAAGAATTTGACCGCCTCCAATGATGATATTCTAAGGGGATTGGGAGTGGTTGGTGGGTCGCGTCCAGATTACTCAACACCCCATGTAGTGGAGGATAAGAAGCCGAGTGTCACCGACGATGGTGATTGTGAGTCACGATTGCAATCAGTCTGTTGACACTGTTGATTCAGTTTCCAGATTATGAACAGTATTATGCTTCGTTAGCCGCTTCCTCATCTGCTGCTGCTTCGGCAATAGCAACCCCGTCTGGTCTCAGCTTACCTGGAAGTTCCGATTTTGGTGATCTTGCCTATCAAGAGGAGATTGACCAGAAGCCGTCTGTGGAGTATCTCGACTCACTGAACGAGTACCGAAAACGATCACGTTCTGGAGACGATGAAGGGACAAATGCGAGGGAGAAAGTGACCAAGGTGGATGTAGGGCCGGATAGGCATACTTACTTCACGGAGAAAGGGATTGTGCCAGTTGAGGGGAACACAGTTTTGGTTGTTGAGGTTCAACCACCGGTACTGGAGGATGACCCTATTGTCTATGGTAAGTATCTATGTCTACAGTTTTTCAGTTCCGTCAATTGTATGACCCTAGTGAACGGGGAACCAATGGCATATTCAAGCGTCACGGAGGAAGACCACGATCTAATGACGCCGGACGAATACACAGCATTCTTCGAGATTATGCAAGCACGTTCGTGAAGTCTTATTTATATATTGACTATGTACCGTTTACTCTAATAAATACCTTCAAACCGGTCTAGTCGACGCGCATTTCTTTATTTCCTTGGAAGGCCTCCAAGTCAATGGAAATACCTTCCGGCACCAGCAGTGGCTGTGTGCCGCCCCCAACTTTGAATCGGCTAAGCAATGCTCTTACAAGCTAGACTACATGTACTTAGGTATTAAATACTCTGGGGCTCTATACATTGAAAGAGGCAAGTCTAGGATTGAATAGCTAGCTTCGGGGTTGAAGTGGATAAATTAAGATTAGGACATAGTTTCTAGATGAGACCAGAACAACTAGCATGTGCCAAACAAGTATTTACAAAGAGCATACAAGAAGGGGGACCCTTTAACCAGAACTACCATGTGCACCATATTAATGGTTGCCGCCATTGAGCACTCCTGCCACTCCCTCTTAACAAGAGAAGCTGCCTGGTATGCAGATGAAGGCCTTCCCCCCCCTCTGACATATGCCTCCAGCCACAATGTTACAAGTGCAGGGAGAAGGGCTATAGCCAGAAACCGTACCCCAGGAGGGAATGCTGAAAGCACAGGCCCTAATGAGTTCAAACTTTCACTCATTTATCTAAACTAAGATAAAAAGGTGACTCACCAACATACCCTTCCAATGTGGCACAGGGTCAAAACTCAGCAAAATAAGTCTTTGCCAGGAATAGGTAAAGACCAAGCCCCAGCTGCTGATGATGCCAACTGTGGTTGGGTGCGCTGGACGTTACACAGTACAATGCCATCTCCAGCACCTGGTGTGCGTAGTGTGTGAGGAGTCTTGACAGAGTCCTGGTGTGCTCGAGCAAATGGAATAAGGCGATGTGCTAGATAATGGTGCCTCAGATGCTACCTAGCAAACTGTGAGTGCCGTAGATTAGGCAAAGGTATAGAAAAGGGAAAGAATAGCACAATGCAATGTGCTTGTAAGTGGCACTGTAAATGACAAAGATGATAAAGATGATGCTAGTGCCCAACTTAGTGACAAAGCCAGGTCAAGCTAGCACAATTTGAATGCTGAGTGTAACTGGATGCTTGATGGGTTACGATTTGTTGTTATGTACATGTGAAGTAGCTATCTTTTATACTATGCACTACTGTATTTTCAAAATAAGTCCATTTGTGGCACTATCAATTAGCACCTCTCCTTGTGATTCCAGCTAATTGCAACCTGTCAACAGTGACCTGCAGCACATGTATGATGGCAACCAATGGCATTACAGCTTATTGGCCATGGCGACTCTAAACTGACTTAGAATTGTATGGATCTGCTCACTTTTTAGTGTAATTCTGATTGACCAGGCCACTCTGGAGTATGGTTGAAAAATCCTCAACAGACGCTGTGAGTGCTAATGTCAGTGCTAAACATTGTGTTAATTTCTGATATGTTAAAATATCAGGTTTGAGAATATTCTGTGCTATTGTCATTGATTCTTTAGACTTCTGATTGAGGTGCCTTGTCAAATAGCAGTGCCTAATGCTAACCTCTTTCAGAATTGATTGGGGTTTGGTCGGAGTTAACTCCCTGCTATCATGCTAGTGCTATGAGTAACCCTCCCACTTTTACCCAGCCCATAATTCAGGAGGATGAACAGAAGAACAGAGCTCAATTGGCCAGCCCAGTAAAGCAGAAAGGTGTGAGATGACACAACAAGAAAAGACACCACATAAACTCCTCATGTCTGATGTCTGACATGGAGGGCTCAGAATCAGAACTCCAAAGTTTCCCTCCCTCTGATGGTGTCCCCACCTCCAAACCTGTCTCAGCTAAACCTCTTGAGTGACAGGGAACAAGACATGGACCTGAATGAAGATATCACAGTTGTGAATTCCCAACTCCCCTCTTCACTTACGCCATCTGGAGAACATGACCAACAACAACAGATAACTGGGGAGACCTCAACTAAAGATTGCAAAGCTGATTCAGCCTGGATTGTGCAGTGCACAAAGAGGATTCCAGCTAACCCCCTCTTTACCCAGTCATCTCTAGCAGGGCAGAAAACCACAGAGATTGACAACTCTTCTCAGCTTCCGAAAAAGTTGACTCACACCTCAGCACTCTTAGGCAGCTTCCTGCTGATCTACCTCTCTACCCCTCCATGGTTCAACCTCCTACCAGAGCAACGAGAACACTTAACTCATATCCAGAACTGAAAATGTGGGTAAGAGACTGGCAGGCCAGCAAGAATGGAGACCTGATGTCCACAAGCAAGAATTAAGGGAACTCATTGAGAAAATGACAGGCAAAAAATCCAAGCTGTCCACCCTGCAGCCTGAGAAGGACATCAACTCAAAGAAGCAAAATAAGAGGCACAAACCTCCCTACCACTTCCTAATCTCCGACGTCACAAAGAAAGCAATGGATGTCATGTCAGCCTACCCTATTATCTCCACACCAAAAGTATCAGCCTTCTTTCTTGCATACACCTCCCCTACTCCAAGATTCCTCTGCATAATAGAAGGGTTCATACTGAGCATATGCACACCAGTGGCAATAACTGAGTTGGAGGGCAGTGAAGCTCTCATTATACAGAAAACTCTGGTCAAATCAGAAACTATGGTAACCCTGCTAAAAAGCAAACTCATTGATAATGATGCATTGCAGCATAACTTGGATCCAGCAGCAAGCATCTTGTGCGCATTGAAAGTCTACCTAGTAAAGAATGAAGACACAATTGACCATTCTGCCACTGCAAGGCTGAGAAAACCTCTTTGAAATGTATATTTCAAGCAATCTCCACCGCTCACATGGACAAGCTACTTTGTATTCCTGCAGCACATTCAGGAGACCAGATTTATATCATTTGTGTCAGGTAGTTGGGTTTGGGCAATGTTTATAGCTTAAACTAGAACTTAAGCAGGATTGCTGTGTGGCACTGCTCTTTATAAATATGATGCCACCTGAGTTTACCCACCTCAGAGTGGGGGGTGCATCAGGATTACCTGTCATCTGTAGATCCAGTGAATCCATCCTGATCATTTATTCCAAGACTGCCATATTTCTTTAGTTGTAAGAGGGGGGTCTATTAGTTTCACTTATATACATAGTATTGGAGTTTATTTGCTATGTATTACTTGTGCTCCCATCTACTTCTGCTGGATCCTGCATTTCAGCTGCTATTCTTCCAGGCATCAGTGCAGCGCATGTTTCTATTTCTATTATATGTATTAGTTTTATCCCCATTGTTCAATATGGCAAACTCCATAGTCTCCTCAATTTTCTCATTTACTTTGTTGCTATATCAGCCATCCAGCATTGCATAAGCACAGTGCTGTGGGCTATGGTCCACACCCTTGCAGTTGTAGCAGTGCATACAGTGTTCTTCCTTCATCAGTGTAGTGCTCCTGTGGTCTATATCTAATGAAATACAACAGGAAGAAAGATTTGGTAATGGCAACTGCCCCTCATAAGTAGAAGAGGACACTGGCTCCACCATCAGTCATGCTCTTGATGATGACCCAAGAGGGTACAGAGATGGTTCAACAGCTAACCGCTCCTCTAGCAGAGGGCCTCAAATATATCTCCAAATCCCAGCTAGAGGAACAACAGAAAGAGACAGAATGGAAAGAGATACCACAACTCAAGACATACTTCTGATGCAAATGTCTGAAAGTCAGAGACCACAGCCCCCTTAGCTGAATGTTGATAGGACCCCATACAGGATCAGTGCATCAATGGCAAGCCACAGCAGCATAGCACTGACTTAGGATACCTTAGCATGGGCAATCTGACTAATTTTGGTGATATTTGATGGCTACATATAGCAAGAAGCAAATTCAATCAATGGTAGCACCAACAGCAGACAGAATGACAACTGACAGATAGCAAGCTACCCTATAAAATTTTCCAGTTCACTGCACTTTGGTATTATTAGTCACTTGGTGATGGTGAACTCCTTGTAGTATACAAAGTACTTACTGACTTGTATACTACCAGCAGAATAAAGCTTCTTGCCCCCACTTACTTCAGTCTAACCTACTGCTCAGATCACATTTGCAGTTGGCAACATCAAACAGTTGGCAGTTGTTGATCTTTGCTATTAAACAGAACTTTTGTGCCTTGCATCTACAGCAGGCATTATTGTTGCTTAGAAATTGCCAAGCTTATTGTGTTTTTGCTACATGTCTTGCTGCACTCATCTTACTATTCATTTCCACAGGCACCTTTTGCATTAGCACCTTACTCTTGCCAACCCTCTTCCTATATTTTGAATATTCTGTCAATGTGTTCTCTGAGACTTCCCTGGAACTCTCTCAATATAATTAGCACACCCAATGCAGTCTTTTAAATCAGTAACATTATTATTAAAAATTTGTTGCTGATCAAACTTTGAGTGTCATCAACATAGTCACTGCAATGCCAATTGAAGATAGTCAAGAAACAATGCAACATGATCCTGATGACCTAGTACACAGAAAAAACAAGCAAAAAGCAAAAAGAGGTGTCCTTAGAGTGGCTTCTCTAAACATAAAGGGTGGTGGCTTGACCAGGCAATCATAGTGGAGGTACTATGATTTGAGAAGAACAAGCTGAGATGTGTGAACACATATGCGCTGAATAACTATGAGCAAAACAAAACTTTCTGGAGGAACCTTAAGGACTTCTGGTCACAAAAAAGCAATAGGCCCAAGCCACAGATATTCCTGGGAGATATGAACTTAGTGGAGGATGTACTGGACAGGATGCCAGTGCATGAAGACAACCAAGCAGCAGTAAGTGCAATCATGGAACTAAAAACACATCTAGGCCTTGCTAATGGTTGAAGGAGAGAGAATCCCACAAAAATTGACTTTTCATTCTATATGCAAGGAAGGACTAGCCAGTCAAGAATTGACAGGATATACATCAAAGAAACATTGCTAACCTATATGAATGACTAAAGAATTGAACAAACTGGAAATAAACACAGACTATGATGGTGTCTGCAAACATACTGAATTCAAGACAACCATGGATAGGAGAGGGCAGATATGTGATCTTAGTGAGCTTATTGACATACTGAAAAATCTAGATACAAAATATAAGGATAAAATAAAATAAACCAGTTGGGCACAATAAGGACAGATACAAAGAACATGCAAGTGATGTACAAAGCCTTTAAAGAAGAAATCTTGCAATACATCAGGCACTTCTCAAGAATCAAAATGCCAAAAATAAAAAGAGAACTGAAAGCACTGGTGGAAGATAAAGAAAAATTACTGAATGACCCCACCATGGACAATGAAGTAAAGAGCCAGGAGGTGGCTTTCTTAGATGAAAGGATATGGCAACTGGAATACCATGAAACTCTACAGAATGACAGAGCCTCTAGAAATGAGGACAAACACAAGTCAAAAACAGATAAGATACTGTTTCTGCTAGACAAGAAACTTAGCCAAAAATAGACTGAAAAACTGGACAGACCTATATTGAGAAAAAAAGTTGTGGAGGCCATATGCAAACTGCCAAATGGTAAAGCAGCAGGCCTGGACAGCATTCCACAAGAGCTATAAAAAGCGCTAAATGAAAGATTTGATCAAAGGAGAAGAAATGAGGAGGAAGGCTTTGATTTAGCCCAAATGCTGAAGGAAGTATTCAATGATATCAGAGAGAACAGAGTGGAAAAAGATACAAACTTTGCTGAGGGATAGATGTGCCCAATATACAAGAAGGGTATCCATACAGATTTCAAAAACTATAGACCAATAACGGTACTGAATACCAACTATAAAATCATGATAAAACTGCTATCAATGAGAATAGGAGAGGTAGCACATGACATAATCTATGAAGACCAAGCAGGCTTCATGACAGGGAAATGTATTGAGGACCAGACAGAACTAGCACATTTCATGACTAGGCAATATAAAGAGAAGGAGGAGAATGAAATGATAGTATGCTTAGATCAGAAAAAAGCATATGATAAGATTCTACACACATTCTTGTGGGCCTCACTAAGCAAATTCCACTTCCCAGTCAGCTTCATAAAGACCATTCAGAAACTATACAAAGATGCACACATGAGTGTACTATTAAATGGAGAAATGAATACCCTACAAGGTGACCAAGTAGCATAAGACAAGGGGACCCAATGTCATGCCTCCTCTTTAATATAGCAATAGAATTGCTGGCACATATCATGAGAAAATCTGAAACAATGTGCAGAAAAGCTGATAGCTACCCTATTCATAGATAATACAATAGTCTATTTGTTCAAAAACAACAAATTCAAAGACCTCCAAAAAAACTTGAAAAATGGTATGAGGTATCAGGAGCAAAGTTCAACATATCAAAGACAGTGATCATCCCCATAAAGATGCCTAAGCACAGAACCTCTCTAATACTAACTAGAAAAATGCAGTGTGGAGGCTCAAGAATACCTGACAATATCAAGATAGTGCAGGAAGAGAAAAGCCACCAGACTCTTTGAAGCCTTTATCAGAAATGAAATAGAAGACAGCAGCATCTGGTTGCTGATGGTTGAGGCAGTGGCAAACAATCTCAGAAGATGGAGTAGAGGAAAGCCAACAATAGAAGGCAAATGACTAATTGTAAATATAGTTGTGGGTAGAAGGATACAGTATAGGATGTGCATGCAAGGAATGCCTAAACAAATTGAAGCTGAGTTGATAAAAATGATAAAAAACTTTGTATGGAACAGTAAATCCCATCCATTAATAGGTCTAGAAATGCCATGTCTTCCACATGAAAGAGGAGAAAAGAAACTCTTAAACTTGGAAGTAAGGAACAAGGCAATCAAATGTAAGAAGATGAAAAGGTACCTGGCCTTTGGACCAACAAGGCCTGCATAGGCCATAGTAGCAGACAATAAAATACAAGGATGTCTTACAAAGAAGTGGCAAATCCCTGTAGAAGACACCTACTGCAACACTTTCTTATGGACACAAAAAAATGACCTCTCAACATCACTGCAATGCATAATCTAAGTGGCAAGAAAATACAATGTTGAGTTCAGCCCAATAGCAATAGGTAGACCATTAAAGGAACAACTGCCAATATAGTTTCATCTAAGCCTGAGAGAAACTAAGAACTTTAGAGTTAACTCCCCACAAGCAATATGCCAAAGACAGGTCTATAAAATAAGCATGATGAGTGATGATGAGCTTCTATTATGGCTGGCCACAGATAGCACCAACACCCACACCTCATATTAGCCCACTAGTATCACCAGAAGTGGCATGCTCTAGCACTTCTGACACTAATTTTTCCATATTTTTATACTAATAACTTGCAGCTACAGCCTTCAATTACTCCAGGACCACTTTTTATGGCATCATTTATTCTTAGCACCACCGTTGACACCTTGCTGCACCTTGCCACTTGTACTCCAAGGCTATACATTTACATAGACACTTGACATCAGTCAACCTGGAATGATGCTCTTAGCCAGTAGCAGCACTTATAGAATGGAATGATGAAGTATTTCCATAACAGATAGCTGACAGCATCATTATGGATCTTTTTACCATACAATTCAATTTACAGCATTTACTTACATTCTTATCAGTTCACTACTTTCTAGTGGTGCTTAGCCTCTTAGTGTTGGCTAACTTTCTTTACTATAAATACTTACTTTTTGTTAGTAGCACATCATGAATCAATTTGGCAGTAGGGATTGTATCCTAATATTTTGGTCACTATACATGACAGACAACTTTTTGTTGACCATGTCAGCAAGAAGATTCTGCTTTAGTTTTCTTTTTCTCTCTTTTTACAACCTCTTAGTGCCTTGCAACTATAGCTTGGCATTTGTGCTTAGATCTGCTAAGCAATCTTATCTTTTTATTATTCCATTCTAAGTGCTAACACTTAGTGCCTTTTAGCAACTCATTTCTACACCTCTTAGTGCTTTCTCTTAGTGACTCTTGTGTCCCTTAGTGCTTTTCCTTAATGACTCTTAGTGCTCTTGTGCCATATTTTGAAGCCTTATACAAGCACCTCCAATCACTCACTTTCCTTGCTACCAACCTCTTGCCTACTGTGTATTCTCTGGGACTTGTCTGAGACTCTTACTCACTTAGTGCACTCAAAGCTATATTGGCTAAGTAGCTATACTAGTAACAGTGTGCTGCCCAGCTTAATTTGGACATTATCAGCAAAATGCTGGCACTTGCAAACAAAACAGACCCACAACTAAACTACAGGCACAAGCTGAGAAAAAACTGTGCCTGCACTCCATGCCAGGAAATGAGGCAGGAAGGCTGTGAAAACCTTCATAAATATGGGGAAAGTGCAAGGGAATGGATAAGTAAGCTGAAAAGAAAATGGTCACCAAAAGAGTGTGATGATGTAAGAAAGTTTGCACCAGAGGAAGAAGAACTGGTCAAGCAGGTTGGTGTACATTCAATTCAGAAATCATAATAAGAATCTTGCTGAAAGAAGGCTTTAGAGTCTTTGCAAAAACACACAATAGCATGTAAGCAGATAGCCAAGACTACTCAAGACACTGCCTGCCCCCCCTCACATTAATGACAGTCTACACAGATGGATTGTATTTGCACAATGGCTTGGTAGATGCAAAAGCCAGAGCAAGACTATGGTTTAGAAGAGAAGATGCCTGCAACAAGGCAATTAAGCTGCCAGAGGGCCTTCCACAGTTTAATAATACTGGAAAAGTGCTGGCAATCCTATGCACTATAATGATAGCACCCAAAGATGAACCACTAAAGATACTCAGTGACTCAAAAAATTGATCTTTGATAGCCTGACAATAAACCTGACAAAAAACAAAGACAGCAGCTAGATTAGAAAGGGAAACCAGGAAGTAATGAAGGCTCTAGTAGCATGGCTAAAGATCAGGACAAGAATAACCCTGAAAAAAGTGAAAGGACACTCAGAAATAGAAGACAATAAGGCAGATAGACTTGCTAACTTGGAAGCGAGAAAAAGCATTTGAAGGCAATATGGCAGATTTGCTAACTTGAGAGTGAGAAAGAACATTCTGATTCAATTGACATGAGTGCCCCTGATAGACACAGACTCCTAGGAGAAAAACTGGCAAGCATTATGCAGGCCCAGCTATATAAAGAAATAATAGAACCCCATACCTCTTAGAAGGGAAACTTACTTAGATATAACTAGGTGGGCAATAGAAGAGATAAACAATGAGCTACCTACAGATAATAGAATATGGGAATTACTAAAGGATAGAAATCTAATGAGAGAGACTCGGGCTTTCATATGAAAAACAATGCATAACAGATACAAAGTGGAAAGCTACTAGGAAAATATCTCAAATTGGAAACAGAGATCAGAATGCAGACAATGTGACAATACAGTGGAATTGATGGAGCACATCTTAATAGAATGCTCAGTATCAGGCCAAGAAGTTGTCTGAAAGTACACTTCAGAAAATCAAGCCTAGGGAAACAACTAGGCTGCATAGTGATAAAGAGAAAAGCTAATAAACATAACAAAGATGCAAATAGGTTCTTCAAGATAATAGTATCAGAGGCATCAAGAGTGATATGAAAAATAAGGTGCGAGTGGCAAATTTCACAAGAAGCAGATCTGGAGAGAGTGCTAGATATAATTGAAATAAAGAATAGAGCCAAAAAGGCATTTGCACAATGAATGAAAATAGACTGTCTAGCCATGAATAAAACCTGCTTTGGTAAGAGAGCAATAGACATGAACTTTGTGGACTGTCTGCCCACCTATTGAGATTACCACTAAAAAAAAAAAAGCATACAAGAAGAAACAGAGAAAACAGAATAGTTATTATGAAACAACTGTATATAGAGGAAATTATACTCATGAGACATGCAATCAGCAGATTGAGAGTGCCAATATAATGTATGATAGTCAAATAAAGGCCAGGTGATGGCTGAGCTAGTCAGAGATATATATAATGGCAAGTATGATCTGAGGTGCTGATCCTGGAGATGATGTCCATGATGGTGATAGGACCTCACACAGGCTAGGCACATCAATGGCAGGCTTGGCACCAGCTCTGGACATCTTGCCACACTTGTTCCAAACTTAGTGTGCACAATAACCCATTTTAGGCCATATCCAACAGCCATGCATGGCAAGCAACAAATCTGATCAGTGATAGCACTAGTGGCATCTAGAATAACAGGTGACAGTTGGCATCACACTGTCAGCAAGCCTTGACAGATGGCATCACTCTGTTGACATATGGTAATGCATGGTGGCAACAGATCTGATCAGTGATAGCACTTACTGGTGGCAGCTAAAATGACAGGTGACAGCTGGCATCACTCAATCAGCACATGGTACAACTAGCTAGTGGCAGTGCTTATGAGTTGGAATAATACCATTTCTTTGTGACAGACAGCTTGGTGTTTTATTTTATTAGCATCTAATATTGCTTGGCACCCTCCTCTCAGTTCAGACAGATAGCATTCTTGTTAACTTCTTGCTATTTAGTTTAATGCATGGCATTTACTTACATTCCTTACAGTTCACTGCTCCTTGGTGATGCTTAGCCACTTAGTGACAGTAAACTCATTTTTACTATAAATACTTACCATTGTTATTAGTTACAGAACAGAGTACCTAGTTCACACCCCACTTCTGCTCAGTTCACCTTATAGTTTAGATTTCTTTTGCACTGACTTAGTTTAAAGTTGCCAATTGTCTGAACACCTCTAGCCTGCTTGCTGCAGTTACACATATGAAACTTACATGCCTTGCACCTATGGCAGGCAATATGCAGCTTAGTTGTTGCTAAGCCTTTAATTTCTTGCTGCACTTCTTGTCCCTATAGCAGGCAATATGCAGGTTAGTTGTTGCTAAGCTTCTTATTTTCTTGCTGCACTCCTTGGCCGCAACTTACTCAAGGCACACTTTATTGTTAGTGCACTTTTCTTACCACCCATTTCTTACCAACTTCCCCTCCCAATCTTTGCCAAATCTTGCCATTTAATTCATTTCCAACTTGTTTTCTAGGACTTGTCTGAGACTCCCTCACACACTTAGCATGCCCAATGCATATTCCCCAGTCAGTAGCTGTAAACCATGTCTGCTACTAATCAACTTTTAGCCATCATCAAATTGGAGCCTACTGCAAGGGACTTTAAGGCAGAATTCTGCCAGAAATTTGTCTCTAGTGCAAGCACCATCTGCTAGAGCAGTCAGCAGAAGGCATAGTCCCTTCCCACCCATCAACTTCTCAACTACCTGGTGCCTTACTGGGTCTCACTCTCACACAGCTACAGAACACCACTGTCAACAACTTTTCTAGTCTCTTTCCACATTCTCTTGATCTTAGCACCTCTGCTTACCACATCTTAGCCTTTTACCCCTTTTACTCCTTTAACCCCTCTTTCCTGACTTATTATTTCTCATACCTCCTTGCTAACCCCTAGAACCCCATCACTGCCACCATCCCATTTGCATGGCAGGACAGTCACTATGGAACCACCTTTCCAGCACATGCTGCCATGCAACCACTTCTCTGCATCAAAGTAGGATGAGTCCAAACCATGGGAACTCTCCCAATATTTTAAAGAACTTGAATATCTGTTTAAAGACTATGGAGTTGTCAAATCCACTCAAATGAGGAATACACAGCATGCTGATAGGACTCCACACAGACTAGGTGCATCAACAGCAGGCTCAGCATCAGCTCCAGACACCTTGCTACATTTGCTTCAAACTTGACACACATGATTTATCCATTTTAGGCCCTATCCAACAGCCATGCATGGCAAGCAATAGATCTGATCAGTAATAGTGCCAGTGGCAGCTGGGATGACAAGTAACAGCTGGCATCATGCTGCTGGCAAGCATTGACAGGTAGCATCACTCAACAGAGTAGAGCATCACAATGATATGTGTCATACATTGTACAGGAGCTCACTTTGTGCCATACCATACATGTCCAGCAGAGTCCACTACACTGTAGTAGAGCAGTCTCCACAGTGCTGTAGAATACAGAGCCACAGACATGTCACAAGGTGCTGTATGACATAGTCTAGTAGATCAATAAAAGGCAGGCACACACATGCACATGCAGGCTCAGCAGATACTAGTGGACATCAATGTGTGTCAGTGGCTGCCAGCAGATATTAGCCCATGAGTGAAAACCTTCTCCGTTAGCAGATGTCATGGCATGAGTAAACTCTTCTCAAGGTTCTCTACTCTCTCCCTTCCTCCCCACAGCAACTTGAGGCTGCACACCTCCCCTTCTCTCTTTTTTCCACCTCTGATGCTAGTGTACATGCATGAAAGGGCCTTGCAGACCTATGCAAGCCTATGCATACCACCAGAAAACATCTACACAGACCTATGTTGACCTACTCAAACCTATGCAGGCCCACACCAGCCTGCATGAGGCACCAGTGGACATCTGCACAGGCCTATACAGGGCTATGGGGGCTGGTTGAACTAAAAAAAAAGTAATTCTTCATCTAGTTCTTTATGTTTATGGAGGAGAATCAAACTCCTGGCCTTGGAGAAGCCTCTAGCAACAGAATGCAGTGATAATTTAACTGTTGCACCACAGGTTCATTACTAATAGATAGAATCAAAGGTCAGATAACATAATGAATGGCCACCCCCCTATGTTCCTGCAGGTCTCTGCATGAATATTTAGAGGTGAAAAGGAGGTGGCATACTCCCCAAAAGAGTTTTTATGGCTTGATAGGGGCATTGGCATCAGCTGCTATCAGCTGGCCATTAGCTGGCATCTGTTGGAATCCATTGGCAGCTGTCAGGACCCACTGGTATTCATCAGCATCCATTGGCTATCTGCTGGCATCCATTGGCATTGCCTAGCATCTGCTGGCATCAGAGTAGGAGAGAAGGAAAGGGGGTGTGTAGGCATCCACTGCATAGAGTGGCATCTGGAGGAGCATGGGAGGTGGTGAAAAAGGGATGGAGATGGGGAGAAAAGGGGGAAAGGGGAAAGGGGAGGAGCATGGATGTCTGCTGGATAGCAGACATCAAATATCAGGTCAGAGGGGAGGAGGGAAGCAGGATGCATGTGGCAGATGGAAGTGGCATGTGAGATAGTGCGGGGAGTGGAGAGGATGGCACTGGAAAAAAAGAGGGGGAAGAGTAGAAGTGTCATGACCCCTCCCCCCTGGATCTACCCTGGGACACCCCAGAACACCATCTGGGACCCTCCCTCCGACCCCACAGGACACGCCCCACCATCACAACTACCAACACCACTATCGGCCACCATCAGCCCCGATCAACGATCAGATCACGTGACTCGCTTCCGGCCATCACACATCATGCATCACAGCTCCCTCCACACCAATTGATCGCGCGCCCCACATGCGCGATCCAAGTATACAGTCCCTGCCCGCTACTCAATGACCCCTGGAACCCATCTCAGACACCCTGGAACCCCGAGACCCGGTCCCATAGTACTTATAGCATAGTTCCCCGTTGTATTCGTTAGTCTTGATATTACACTGCTTTAACTTGGTTACTTGAATTGTTGCGTGCCCTCTACTTGACTGGTACGCATTGACTGGCACGCTTGACTGGCACGCTTGGATAATCACGTGCTCTAAGATTGGTACGCACTTCATGACTTTAACTTACTGACTTGCTCTCGTCTTAGAACCTCCAGTTTACGACTTGACCCCCACCCTATTCTCAACTACCCGAAACCCAAAACCCCCGGACCAAGTTCCCTCTCCCAGGATTACCCCTGCCCGCATCTTGAACCTCGGAGTCTTAGCCCCGGAGTTCCAGACACCTGAGTATCCATAGGTCAAGTCCGCATTGTAAGGGCGATTGCTTTCCTGGAAAGCCCCCGACTCAGCGGAACCTGACAAGAAGGGGAGGAGTGCATGAGTATTTGCTATTTGCTAGCATGCTAGTAGATGGTAGCAGATGTCAGCAGATAGTAGCTGACATCCAAAAAAATCTTTCTGTATAAAAATAACAAATAATTTAGTAGGGACGGTGCTGGGTTAAAAGAGAGGAAACAAGTCTGGTAGATCTGTGTTCTGTCTATAAGCAGATGAATGGATCAAATGAATTTATAGACCTAACAGTACTGACCTATAGTAAGCGTCTATAGTCTAGTGGAATATTAATAAATTGATATTTCATATCAATCACAAGAGGCAGGTTCGACTCCTCTTAGTGCACATGATAGCAAGATACTGACATACACTAGCGTTATTCATTTGATCTGTTCCTAGACTGATATTTATTTACACCATAGAAGTATACAGGAAAACCATGTAGTGTAGTGGGATATTAGACTGATATTCATTTATACTATAGCAGTATAAAGTAAGACTCCATGGTGTAGTGGAATATTCTGAATTGGTATTCCTTGTATCTTGCAGTAGATGGGTTTGACTCTTACTAGTGCATTATACATCAAACTGTTGAGAATTTTTAACCTGCTTACCTTACTATTTACTATGTAGTAAGATAAACAAAGTAAGGTTTGTCAAGCAATAAATCAAACTTCTTTTGTAATTTAAACAGGGTCACATGATATCTATTTTCAGAACTTGCTTTGTGTAAAGTTCTTGTCCATTTCTTTAATCCTCCATCCACCATGTCTAATGCTGAACTCCACCAATGGGTCATTGACACCAATGTTCAGGTATTATACCTTGCTTGCAGAGGAGACTTTGGTAAACTCAAAGGACAGTTGAAGAACCTGGTAAGATGCAAGCACTCCTTTCTAATAGACCTGCACTAACAGTCATCCTGTAAACTGATATGTGGCTGATGGTCAGCCAGGTCAAGGATGACAAGAAACTCCTTCTTGATGCCAGGAGAAGTTTTATCAACAAAGTCATCTCACTACTCCAGAGCAAGCTTTCTGATGAGGAGATAACCAGGCAGTTGAAGGACAGTGCAAAGAAGTGGGCCCAGAGAAGTGGAAGGGGGAGTGAACAAAGTGGAAGTTGATCTGTTGACTGCAGCTAGTCTGTCAACGGCACCAGCACAAGAAGAGCAGATAGGTCATAAGCTGGCAGCAGAAAATTTATCTGGTCTGTTACCAGTTTCCAAAAAGAGAAAACGACTGAGTCCTCCAGTGGCAGGAGATTTGTCTGGTCCATTGCTGATCCCCAAAAAGTGAAAATGGGTGACTTACATTGGTCAATGTCCTCCTGGTACCCATCATGAACAGGAGGAGTAGGAGGACATGGATGAGGATGAGGATGAAAAGAAAGAGGAAGAACAAGAGTGCAGAATACTGAAGGGGGAAATTACCAGAGAGATGTTGTTGGGCAGGTATCTGAGGACAGCACCTTGTTGTAAGGGTCAGCACATCCTTCCTTGGCAATATTGTGCAAGTCAGCAACCACAGTATGTCAGGACAAAGGGTGGCACTATATGCAATTCCTGCTGGCTTATTCATAAATCAACATGTAGCCTGACGATTGTCAAGAAGACCACCAAGCCTGGCAAGAAGGAAAATGGAAAAAAACTACTGACAAAGAAGTCAGTGTCAATTATTGAGAGTGATAATAATATGAAGGTCTTTTCCTGCTCAAATAACTAACCAATAGTTAGCAGATGAACTAGCCAGTCCAATTGTGGGATCATCAAAACCATCCATCTATCCATCAAAACTGTTGACCTTCAACCACCCAATGGATTCTCTTCTGGTCAAGGAAAAGGGTAAGGAGTGAGCAATGGAGTCTAGTTACAGTGAGGACATTGTAGCTGGTGTGATGGCAGGGGTGGAGAGCTGTATGGACAGGATGGAGAATGGGTTCCAAAAAGCATTGTGGAATGTTGGGGCATAGGTGCAGGACAGGTTTATCACAGCTGAGGAGAGCTGGTTACCACATATTGAGGACTTCTTCCATTGCTACCCCACTCAAGTTGACATACTTGATGGCTGCATAGAAAACCTGCAAACCAATGTTTTTCTCATTGATGACACACTTGCAGACCATGACAGACAGATCTGTCAGACAGAAGAGGAGATCCACAATATTTGGAGTATGGTTGATACTTTGCAGAGTCAACTTCACATCTCTACTTGTCCCTCTAGTCTGTCAGCTCAGGATAATGTGACAAGAGAAAGAACCCACTACTGACCAATCCCCTGCCACTGCTGTATCTGTTCCTACTGATGATACCTCTGCCCCTACCACTAACCAATCCCATCCCACCGCTGACTTATCTGCTCTCACCATTGCTTTGTCCCCACTTCAACAAACATCCAAACAAATGTCTCCCTTATGAACATCTCTGTCACCCCCTCAAACATTTTCTGTTCCTCTGCCAGTCCCTGCCAAGGACTCTTTTCCTGGCCCAAGAGGATGGATAGGCTCACAGCAACTCCTGAAGTAGTTGGCTACTGATGCAATGGACCAGATCATTCAGTTGGCTTGATGAGAGATGCAAGGCAATAGAAGACAAGTGAAGATGGACATTGTATTATTGTGCACAGTTTTTTTCCCTACCATAGACATTACTACATTTTTGTAAACTATAGTATTACAAAAATGTTATGTAACTGGTGGACTGGTCAAATAACCTTAGTGCAGCTGCTACTTTTTTTTGCTGGTGTAGACATATCAATGTATTAAGCTGCATCCTATTGTAACATTTGTGCTTGAGACTTGCAGAGTTACTTGGAATTTATTGACAATTGGTTAGGCAATGCCTCGCACTTCTTGTGGTTTTGTAATGCTGGCCTTTCCTCACCTTCAAATTGGTCATTGCTATTATAAATGTCCTCATCTTGAAGAATGTTGAGTATCCTTCTTGACACTCTATATTTAGGGGAACCATTACTAGAGCTATTAATTGGAGAGTCTAGATAGTTCCATCCTCTTTGTTGTAAGAGGTGGATGGTAGTGGCATCTACTACTGCTATATCATTACTACATTTGTCATGAGCAGAATTGTTATGAGCAGAAGCTGATACATTTTGTCAGGATTCGTTGTGAATCATGGATCTGCTGTGGTGCTGAGGCTGTAGAGTGTGTGGTGAGCACAAGATGGAGGGTTCCTCCTGTAAGTCAGGCAGTGGTGTGTGCGGTATGCTAGGTGACAGAGGAAGTGTAGGCCTCTGTTGCCCCTCCAAGTTGGCTGCACATCCAGTGACCAAATGTAAGGGCAACCTCTGGAGGCTGTGGCTTAGTCACACAGCTGGCAGAGGAAGATCCAAAGTGTATTAGAGTATATACTGACAATATCATAATAACTACTTACCTGGCAGAGGGAGATCCAAAGAGAAAGTCTAGGGATTCCCTATGCCAGGTTGGACACTTCTGGGGCTTCTGAAGCATGGGAAACAACTGTACAGTATAACAAAACCTTAAAAACTCAAAAATTGTCTAAACAAACAACTGTGCAAACAAGGCAGGAAAACTCCGGACTTTGGAAGTCAGAAAGGCAAACTTGGGGCTTATATAAGCAGTCTAGAAGCAGTGCTGAAGGACCCACACTTGTCTGAATGATAGCTAAAGAACCAGAGCACCTCAAAGGCTGAGAATAGTACTAACAGATAGTATTGAGAGAATAGAAACCAGCAAAATGAGAGAATGATAGAAGAAATAAGGAAATGAATGAAAGGAGAGTGAAGAAATAAGGAGTGAAAGAAGAAAGAAATGAGGAGTCTCCTAACACTTCTCCACCTGTTTTTCCATTGCAATACCCTTATGACTAAAAAATCACTTTGCGCAATGTTTGAACACATCCAACTAGCAAGGACCAATTGTTCCCTGGCCAATAAGTGGGGCATGGCTAGCGGAAGCCTGCATAACTTCAGCAGTATAAGGGGTGGTGAATGTGGGTGGCATTGTGGTGTGACTAAGATTAAAGAGGTCTGACAGGTCTGATGAAGAAGTAGAGTCAGCCGTTGATAGAGCAGGAGATGGACATCTCAACTCTTCCAACATTACTGGAAGATCAGCAGATCAGCAGATCGTGGATACAGTCCAGGATGCTCAAGGACTTCAGGCATGGGAGGTGGATCAGATAAAACTAAGGATTGTAAACATGAGCATGTACGTGGCATAAACAAGAACAAAGTTGTCTCTGGGCACAAGTACAAGCCAGAGTGACAGAGTCTAAGAGCGAGTCAAGAACTAGGAGTGGTTGGAGAGGAGCTGCCATGGTGAGTGCCTTATATTCCTCCCAAAACACCTTTGGGGCAATAGATCTTCCTATCTCAGGAGCAATTACTTCCTTTCCTGTCATGAAAAAAAAACCCTGTAGCCAAAAGCCTGTCAAACAAGAACAGTGCTAATTAACCCTAGGCATAATCTACAGGTGTTCAGTGAGGTCATCCCTAAGAGCTACTTTGTGTGTATCAAAAAAAAAGTCTAAGCAGACTATGTCATCTGACTTTACTTAGACTGGAACAAGCTGATAGAAACAAAGTAGAATTCAAAAGTAGTCTACTGATGGTGTTGGCCTCTGCTTCTGATTTTTTTTCTCCATTTTTGCATATAGCCTTACATGCTGCTGCTGCTGCTGCATTTTTTTCACAGTCAGCTTGAATGCTGTACTTGGCAGCTACTGACTGCTTGTGATGTTTAAAAAAAACTATTGAAAAGTATCACCAGATATATGCTGTCCTTGACAGTCTCTCCAGAAGTTTAGCAGATGCAATAGCTCTGGCTGACCAAGATTATGGGGATCTTAGAATATCAGACCCTCTGGAAGATACCTTGAATGTATGAATTGCTGATTATTGGTCCTCACTGTCTTGTAAAAAGCAGATTCATACTGGTAACTGGATACAATGATGACATCCAAAGTTTGGTTAGTAACAAATGTAGGACTACTGTTACTGGGCCAAAAGCTAGCGTTGAGCATGCTTTAATGTATTGCAGGGAGTCCTGGACAGGTCAGAGATTACATCTGTAAAATAATAAAGAGGTGAAAAGAAAGTTGGCAAGTGTTAAGCACTAAGGGTAAAAAGTGCCTGTTGAAGGAGTAATAAGTGAGCATGGCAAAGACAGGTGGCAAGAATATGATAAGCTTAGCAATTCCTAAGCGATGTTAATGTCTGCCATAAATGCAAGGCATGAAGGTTCTGTAAGATAGTAAAAGTCTACAACTGCTGATTACTTTGACATTGCCAACTGTAAATAAGATCTAGACCATAAGAGAGACTAGAGTGAGTGGAGGCAAGAAACTCTGTTCTGCTGGGTATGCATAAGTCAGTAAGTACTTTTATTATAAGGAGTTCACCATTGCCAAGGAACTAATAATGCCAAAGTGCAGTGAACTGAAAAATTTTATAGGGTGGCTCCAACGGTTTCAGTGTTGAAGACAGGCAAAGCACAGGGGACAGAAACTGTCACTGAAGCTAAAGTCCAAAGTCAGAAAGAGTACATTGAGCAAAGTAAAGTACTACTAATCTGAAGTCCAAAGTCAGAAAGAGTGAGGACTTCAGGTAATCTATTTACAGTTTATATACTGCTAGAAAACTATATACATGTGATAGAATGAACTTGGAGTAGAATGATGATCATAATGGATAGTGGAATGCATGTAACAGGCAATTTCAACAGTCCCCCCTGATCTAGTGTATCTCCAAGTTTGAACAATTAATAAATTCCCATTCCTTGTCTGCAAAATTGCATCTTAGGCAAAGAAAGTCGTTTTGTAAGAAGATCTGCAACTTGTTCTGTTCCAGGAATGTGATAAGGCACAAGTTTCTGTTGTTCAACTGCTTCTCTAAGCCAGTAAAAACAAAGATCAAGATGCTTCATTCTTCCATGGTGCTCTGGATTTTTAGTCACATTGATGGCAGATTAATTGTCAATCAGCATAGGAGATGGAGCAGTAGCAGAATATCCCATTTCATGCAGAATATTTTGCATCCAGAAAATCTCTTTGCCAGCTTCTACAGCAGCAATGTATTTTGCTTCAGTTGTAGACAATGTGGCAACTGATTGAAGCTTGCTGCTCCATTCAATGGCTCCACCACCAATTGTAGTCAAATATCCACCAGTAGAGCATCCAGTGTCAGGGCAATCTTTATGTGAAGAGTTACAAAATGTAGTAAAAGGTTGGATGCCAGTGTCAGCATTGTAGTGAAGCTTGTAGTCTATGATACCTTTGCAATAGCGCAGTAAGTGCTTAACAGCTGCACAATGCTTAGGTCCTGAAGAAGAATTAAAGTGTCCCAAGCATGACACTGCATATGCAATATCTGGTCTTGTCATAGTAGCCAAATACTGCAATGAACCAACTGCATTCAGATAGGGTATATTCTGCATTTCCTCTACTTCTGCTTCACTTTAAGGTGCCATAGCTCTGGATAGCTTGAGACCAGGTGACATTGGGGTGGATACAGGGTTACAATCACTCATTTTATAGTGCTCCAACATATCAACAATGTATTGATGTTGTGAGAGTGAAATAGAGTGCTTTGAGTGGTCTCTGTGTATCTAAACACCTAGAAGGAAGTGGGAAGGGCCCAAATCACAGATTTTGAAGTGCTTTTGAAGGTCTTTGACAGCAGTGTCAATTGCAGTAGTAGACTTTGAAGCAAGTGTAATGTCATCAATATAAATGGGTACAATGATCTTGACTTCTCCTCTGACATAAAGATAGATAGAGCGGTCAGATTCAAGTCTTTTAAAGCCCATTGATAATAGTGTTGCATGTAGCTTCTTGTTCCACTGTCTGCCTGCTTGCTTTAAGTCATAAAGTGATTTTTTAAGCTTGAGCATTCTTTTTCCATTTTGAAACCCTTCTGGTTGAAGCATATAGATATCCTCCTCTAAATCACCATTGGGAAAGACAGAAGTGACATCTACAGAGCACAACTCCATGTCTTCAATGCCAGCAATAGCAAGGATAAGGTGCAGAGAGGCAGCTTTGATCCCAAGTAGTAATGGTCTATTGTGCTTAGTCCATGATATGTGAGGAATGGTCAGGATTATGACAGATGGAAAGAAATCTGTATGGAGGCTGCTGCATTCTGAATCTTCTCAGGCAAAGGCTTTGTTTTGCTTAGCAACAAGATCAGTAAGAACATCCAACTCATTTTTAGTGAGAAACCCTGTATTATGCTCTTTAGCAAATTGTTGCTGGTGCTTGGTGGTAAAACGTCCCATGGGCTAAAAGGATGGTGGATTTAGTGATAAAGTTGGCATGTCAGTAAGTAGATTGCCAATGATCTAGCACTCAATTTAAAAGGTCTTGGGAGAGTGTATGGTGATCAGTTTTGTTTTGAGGGCAACTAGTTTATATTTCTTTTTAACTTGGACCCCTTTTCTTTTGGGAGCATTAGCTTGGTTATATACAGAGGTGGAAAGCAGGAAAATAGCCTGAGGAGTGGCAAGTCCAAGAATGGCAGGAGAGGAGGCTTCAGGAAGGGTGGTCAAATAGGTATTGGTAGATGCAATGTTTTGAAATGATTTGCAAGTGGTAAGGTACAAGTATGCAAGAGAGGAGTCGGTAAGATTTTGATTTTTCTAAGAAGGTTCAGTGTCAGTAGCGGATAAGGTAGATAAAACTTCTTCATCAAGAAAAGTGATAGACACAACATTTACAAGACTAGTATGATGGTTATATTCAAGCATTAGCACTATATCTCCATGATTGTTGTCAATTACTTCTTCAATGGTTTATAAAAACATCTGTGGAGTTGTTCATTGATGTGTTGGTTGGTAAACTTTAAAGGCTTAGCACAGGTGCCTTTTCATTATCTCTTAAGGAATGTTGACACCATTCATCAGATTCTGGAATCTGGGTTGCTAATTGTTAGGATCGTCTTATTGTCAGTAATGGTTTTGACAATCAATTGTGCCAAAATGTCAAAAGATCTGCCAAGGAGTAAATCATATGCCAGGAATCGTAAAATATGAATTTAAAGGTAAAAAGTGATGTTGTCAATGATACAAGGAATGTTCTTGATGAGGCCCAAGGATCTGTCTACTATACTGTTAGCACTTTGCATATTTAGTATAACAGTAGGATCATAAATAAGACCAAAATTGTTAGTGACTTTAGCTGCTATAGAAATAATTTGAGAACCACTGTCTACAATAGCCTCAACTTCATTCTTGTTGTCCATGGTAAGCGCAACTGATCTGATATATAACTCCTGAGTGATGGTAAGAATTGCCAGGTCTTTATTGTTTTCTACTAATCTAAGGTAAGTCTCTTTCAGGTCCATAGAAGTGGTGTTAGCGACAGCATCAGCAGAGGGTTTGTCATTGCTAGGTGAGTCGACAGTAATAGAAAAACCAGGAAGTGCATTATCAAGTTTGTTTGCTTTGGCAAGAGATGTTGCCAAAGGTTGTCTGGGAGTGACTGCTGTTTTGACCTGGTTTTAAACATCAGGCACTATGCTACACAATTCTTCTACTGACAAGATGACTGCAGTTTTCATAATATGACTGAAGATGTGGTTAGATTTCTCTATGTCAAATATTGGTGCAGTAGGTTGGTAATTGCCCTCAGGATGTTTCTCAAGAGCAGCAAAGTTTTGTTGTGTAGGTGCATGATATTGATCAGAGATCCCTGCATAGGGGTGGAGAAATGGCAAAGGTGCTTTGGGAGCAGCAAAAAATGAGGATAGTTCCAAGTTTAAAGCTGAAAGTGCAGCAGGAGTGGAAGTCAGCATGTTGCTAGTAGAAGGCATTGGCTTATATTCTTTAAAAGACTGTTTAAGCTATTTAACTTCAACCTCATCAAAAACCTAATTTTTAAGTAAATCTAACTCCTTCTGTAGCTTAGCAATACATTCTTCCTGCAAGAAGATGGGGTGGTTGCCAACACTGTCAAAGTGTAAAACCTTGTGAATTATTTGTTGCTGGGTTGCCTGTTCTGGATCTAGATTAGCGTTGTCAGAAAATGTGTTTATAACTATTTGCCCTAGATTGCGTCTATGCCATTCATCAACCTATTCCTGGAAAGACTTTTTGTCTGGATAGTTGGGGATGGTGGCACCAGTGGTTAGGACTATCTTGCTGTCAATAGCCCTTTTAATTCTTCCTTGCCAAACATAATTTTCTAAAGTGGCATAACGTCCTTTAGTTATTGTGTGGCCAATTTCCCCACAAAAGTGGCAAGGGCCAGACATGGGTGCATTAGCAGGTTGGTTAGCAGTGAGATTGGTAGTGATCATGATTTAAATTTGTGTCATAGCAGAAGCAACAGCAGCAGTAATAGCAGTATTTAGATCTTCTTTCTTAATAAAATCGAAAACAGCTGGTGAGATGGGAATAATACTGTTAGTTTGTTTAAAAGATGGGCTCATCCTAATGTGATGCATGCCAACACTAGTGTCCATACCCTTGAGAATCCATTTGCCTGCTTTGAAGATGTTGGCAACATTATATGGCTCCTTTGGATGGTGTGTTGGTTGAACGATTTCTAGGCGATGAGCAATACAAGTCCAAAGTGAAGTTGATATGCTCTGTTGGAATAGGTGATGTTTTTTATTAATATAAAGCTTGCCATTTTGCAGAAGCCATCTAGCAATCTTTTGAAATTCTCAGTAATACATGGAGAACATGTTAAGAGAATATGTGCCATTGTCAAATAATTCCTGTACCAGTTTCTGTAACTCATTTACCATGTATTAGATAGCCTCTTGAGCACCAGAATATAACTGTATGACTGCTATTTTCCAACCTTCATACAAGGCACCTTGAGCTTAAGCCAATTGCACAGCAGGAATGAATATGGCAAACTTGGAAAGATCTGTTCATGTCTCTGTCATATCATAAGATATGTATTGTGCCACGTATTTCTTCATTTATGTGTGGTCAGTAACTTCATAATCCCTGAATAAATACTCTAATTCTTTAAAATACTGGGAGTTTTCTTGGCTTAGATTTGTCCCATTTAGATGCTGAGAAGTGGTTGCATGGTGGCATGCACTGAACAGGTTGTTCTATAGTGACTGTAGTGCTGAGCTCAGTTAGCAGAGGTGGGGAAGGAGTTTTAAGTCTTGATGACAGGTTGCAGGAAATGAAGAGCTAAGAAAGAGAAGTTAATGGCATTAGTAAAGTAAACAATTATATGGCAGCAAGCAGAGATGCTAAGGGATTGTCGGTGCTAAAATTATATTCTAAGAAATGCAGAAAAATATTAGGAATGTTGTTTACAATAAGCTTGTCTTCAGTGTTTTGTAGTTCCTGCTCTAAAGTATGGCATAGTAAGGCACCTGGAAGTTGAGAAGTAGATGGAGACAGGCGAAAAGAAAGAATGCCTTCTGCCAACTGCTCTAGCAGACAGTGTTTGTGCTAGAGACAGGTTTCTAGCAGAATTCTGCCCTAAAGTAAGCCTTGCAGTGAGCTCCAATTTGATGATGCCCAAAGTTTGGTTAGTAACAAATGTAGGACTACTGTTACCAAGCCAAAAGCTAGCATTGGGCATGCTTTAATGTATTGTGGGAAGTCTCAGGCAGGTCTCAGAGATCACACCTGTAAAGTAATAAAGAGTCAGGAAGAAAATTGGCAAGTATTAAGTGCTAAGGGTAAAAAGTGCCTGTTGAAGGAGTGGTAAGTGAGCATGGCAAAGATGAGTGGCAAGAACACGATAAGCTTAGCAATTTCTAAGTGACATTAATGCCTGCCATAAATGCAAGGCACCAAGTTCTATAAAATAGTGAAAGTCTACAACTGCCTATTACTTCAACATTGCTAACTGTAAACAAGATCTAGACTATAAGGGAGACTAGAGTGAGTGGGGGCAAGAAACTCTGTTTTGCTGAGTATGCACAAGTTGGTAAGTACTTTTTTATACTATAAGGAGTTTACTATCACTAAGTAACTAATAATGCCAAAGTACTGTGAACTGAAAAATTTTATAGGGTGGCTCTAACAGTTTCAGATTTCTACCATCTATTCAATGCATTAAGTGGTGCTAGGCAGCAGATCACAATGCTAAATTATCAATCCATTAAACATTCTGTCTGTCTAATATGTTAAGTGATGTCAGGTACTAGATTGAAGTGCTAAGCACTGTTAAATGCCAAGGTCAAATGCCACACTGTCTGTTATTTTTGATATATCATCAGTCTTTTTATTAAGCACAGTCATCAGTGATTGATGCTATTTATCAGTTGTCATTTTGTCTGCTGTCAGTGCTATCATTGATTAGATCTGCTTCTAACTATGTGTGGCCGTTAAATATTGCCAAAATTGGTCAGATAGCACACACTAAGATATTCTGAGCCAGTGCCATGCTGCCGTAGCCTGCTGTTGATGTGCTGATTCTTTATAGGGTCCTATCAGCAATTTCTGACAGTGATCAAATGATGAGCAAAGATAGAAAAAACTAGGATTCACTATAATGAGTATTTAGATAGTTCAGGACAAGTATTTCTAATTCTGCCCAAGTTTGAAAGATATTTGGTTCTGAATCTGCTGGTAATATTGGAAATCCATCCCTATTCAGATCAAGAATGAGATCATGGTATGTAAGGATAGGAGAAGTTAAATTATGAGGTGATTGCATATTGAACAGCATATCTTTACCAAGAAGAGCAGACAAATCTATCATCTTCTTGTTGAAGTCACTAACTAGGTCAGAAAAGAAGTCTTGAAAGGTAGGGCAGTTAGCATAGGTCAAGTATGACATATTGTTATGATTATAATTTATGTCAAAATTGTTTAAAGAATGATGGCACCACATACATTCTAATAGTCATGCCTTCATCTGCATATCAACCAACAACAGTCTAACTCAACATGCCCATCTCTCTAAATCAAAGCATATTCACATTGTCTACATGCTTCAAATTGTGCTTTCAGGCCTTTTTGGAGAGACAATTATTAAAAAGTGGAATCAAGCAGACAAATATACAATGAATAGAAGATAGAAGGAGGACAGATAGAGTACCAACTTGTGCTGAATTTTTAGCGGATTTTCTTTTTTGCTTCATTATGCAGCCATCTTCTGTAAACAACTTTTCTCCTATGGTGTGAGTTAATGCATAACATTTTTGACAGTTATATTATATTGTGCAAATGGTTTTCAATCCTGAGGCATTGTGATCCTTACCTCTCAACAATTTCTGGATCTCCTTATTTATCTTCTTGCCATTGTTTGCTGAACAATGTCTCACAGTAAAGTTTTCAGAAGTATCTTTGGATCTTTATGCTGGTAATAAGGGCATCAGCAATTCTTGATATACTGGACAACTTTTTATTCAAGCAAATGATGTCAAGTTCTTTGCAATGAGTTGCTATATATACTTTGATTCTCTCTGCCCACTCTTCTCCTGTCTTTGGCTCTGTCTCTTTAGTAGCTCAGTAGTTGAAGATATCTGTTAAGTTTTATTCTTCAAGATAGCAGTCCAAGCTTGAGGAGTAATTGAGGAGCAGTAGAGTTTCTTGTATGATTTAAAGATAGATCTTTTTTCCACTATAAATATCAGTTTTACTCACCCTTTCTTTAGTAAAAATATTGGTTCAGACAGTTGCAGGAGAATAGACATGTTTGTAGATAATATAATCTTCTCCAACTATGCAGTTTTCAACTGAAGGATCATATGATAAAATATTTATTTTTGTTCTTAATAAGTGGTCTCATAAGATCTCTGGTACAATGGCTAGGTCCTGGACATAGATATTTGATCATAAACCTGAACTCTCTGAAGAAACACAAGTAACTAAAAACAACAGTCATTAGGCAAAAGGACCTTATCTCATTTGCTGAGAAAAGGACACAACTCACTCAGAATACAAGAGGGTTGCCAGTCCTCATCACAGAACAGCTACCACTAAGTCCTATTCTGTCAGGTTCTGCTGAGTCAGGGGCTTTTCAGGAAAGCAATGCCCTTACAAGGTGGATTTGACTTATAGATACTCAGGTGTCTAGAACTCTGAACTGAGCTCTGGGGTTCAAGACGTGAATAGAAGAATTTCTGGAATAAGGGACTTAGTCCAGAGATTGGATGAAGTTGAAAGAATTAAGGAGATGGAGTTGAATCAAGAGCTGGAGGTTCTAGGACAAGATCTGGTTAGTAAAGTTTAAGTTGCAAAGTGTGTACTAATCTTAGGAGCACGTGAACAAGTTGAGTGTGCTAGTCAAAACGTGCTAGTCAAGCATACCAGTCAATCAAAGGGCACACAAGCAATCAAATATAATATTAAGACTGGCATACGACAAGTGGGTAGCTACTCTTAAATATTGGTAGAGGTTGCCCTGGATTTCTGAGGAGTCCTAGGATGTCTGGGGCAGTTCTGAGAGTTAATGGGTGGCAGCAAAAGAAGGGGAAACTGTATATCAGGGATCATACATGCAGGGTGCGTGATCAATTGGCACAGAAGGGTGTCCTGATGCATGATGCGTAATGGCCAGGGTAGTTGACATGATCTGGTGATTGGCACATGCTGGTGGACAGTTTCAGAGTTTGTGAAGCAGAGCTGTCAGGGAGTGCGATATGATGGTGGGGCTTGATGTGCGTGATAGTGGTGGGAATGGTCCTGATGGTGGGGGTCGTGTTGTGGAGTTGGCGGAGGGGCCCTGGATATAGCTTTGGGAGTGTTCTGGGATGGTTCCAAATGGGAGAGGTTGTGACATATTCCCATTGTAATTGGTATACCATCTGCAGCATTTTCAGATAATGATAACTTTGCACACTTGGTCAATAATCCAATGATAAATGATATAGATGATATAATGCCTTTATTTATAAGGCATGTAAAGATGATTTAAATTTATGCTATTATTGAGAGCAAATTATTCAAATTCATATATAGACATAGGCAGATTATTTTAATTACTTTATCAACCATATTCTACAGTTGCGTAATGGATTGCTTAATTGTAAATCAATGAATGAGGTTACTGATTGCTTTGCTTGTTCTGACCATCACCTGGCACAATGACAATGCCATAATTATATTGGGTCAAGAATATTCTGTTGCAGATGTTTCCACTGCATGTACTACTCAAACTTATTTTACCAATCTGAAGTATGAAATGGTAGGTATTTCCAATTAATGAACATGTCAGATACTGAAGAGTATTTCTATATCCAATACAATTTATTGCATGCAAACTGTCATCAAGGAAAGGTCAGGGTCAAGGCTCTTAAGGACCATGAGCAGAAAAAGAATATTCAGGAGCAAGAGTTTTTATGACTCAAATATCAAATGAATGTTAAACTTCTGTCAGCAGATAGTAACCTGAAATATCTGGCAGTAAATCCATCCATGACTTCAGATTTTCTGAGCAGACTTCAGAATGCCAGCCTTGATCAAATCATGAAAGAGAAAGAGCAACAGAAATCAAAGAATAATGTATCAATAGAAGATATTCCAGAAGATTAGCCAGCTATGAACAAGTTCCATATAGACAGATATAATTGTTTTGAGAATTCAATACAACAGATTGTTCACTGGAATACACTACATCACTGTCATTTTATGTGAGTGTTCTGAGATGGATGTATTGGTAGAGGATACCATCTGCTTGCAGCTGATCTCCAGTACATTTGATTGGACACAAACATATTTTACAACAGCTGTGCTGGACAACTTTTGTCTGACAAATCTAGAGTACAAAGCATCTGCCTACCAGTACTGGCAGAAAATTGCAAGAATAACTTCTCCAATTGCATCTTCTGGTAAGGTGGATAATCTTTACTATGAGCTACAACAAATTTCTCATTCATAGCAGTGGCTAAAGAAGTTGAAGTGGGCAGGCTTTGGACATGATGAATTGAGGTACTCCATGGTGCCAGATCATGATTAACTTGCAATATTCTGTCCAACTTGTCCCCAATCAGAAGTCAATCTTCCATTCAACTGAGAAGAAGATCCTGTCCAGTGGAAGTTTAATTATTCTTTAATAATAGACAGCAACTTCAAGGCAAATCATATCTAATATTTTAATCCTGCTCATGATGTATGACATTCAGAAGGTGGTGGAATGATGGCCAGGAAGGATGAGCTTACAGAATATCTCAAGCATGCAAAGGAATAGCCAATGGTGTGTGACATTCATTACTTCTACTTGTCTGCTATTCGCTTATTGATTCAATCCTGTCTGTCAGCTATTCACTGAGTTTATGTCTGTCCAGAAAGCAGCTTGTGAAAACATATTCAAAGCTATTGAAAAGACTCTGATGAGGAACAAGTCATGTGATATTACTGGTATTGTTGCAATGGCATGTACATAGCATAGCTGCTTTGCTTCTAATAGTGTAACAAACTTGACCTGTAATGAAGGCTAGGTTTATACAAACTTTTCCATCACATGGGTAGTTAAGATGACCAACATAGATGGAATTCAGTGTCTCCTACTGGTATATGATATAACATACCAATAGTGTGTCAAATTTTCTGAATGGCTTGCTGAGACTAGAGAAGTCCTGCTGAATAATCTACTTGTGGACTTTGCAATAGGACTGCTTCATATGCATGGACATAAGAAGGATTGTTTTTTCTGCTTTGCCCTGTCCTTTATTCCCAGAGCTGGTCATTTAGCTGGGGAGATAATTGAAAGTCTCTGGTCTATACTCAATAAAGTTTTACAGATAGCCCATACAGCTATCTTGACACATTGGGCAGAAATACTTGATTATCACATGTGTGACTCAAACTAGAAGAAGCTGCTTGACATGGTTCCATTCTTGTATCAAAAGTACAGGACAGCTGTTGAGATGAAAGATGCAGCCATTCAATATTTTACTGAGCAATCTGTTGGAATATCAACAAATTTACTAACAAGCTGAAAAGCTGGGATAGATAAGGCAGAAAGGCTCAGAAAGGAGAGGAACTGGAAAGCAATGAATATTCTAAAAGCTCTTACAATAACCTTCAATAATGCAAGTGAAAACCAAATAGCAGCAGACAGTGGAAGCCATTCAATGGATGTTGCAGCAATAGATATTCATTGGTTCTGAATTCAACTTGCTCTTAACATTGAGGAGCAGCAGTAAGTTGTATTGCTGATGGCCCAACCTATCTCACTAATTGGAAGCTCAAAATTGCAATTCAGGATCAGATTTGTCATTTGAATTGGCATGTAAGCAATAATAACTAGCAAAAGGTCAAGATGGAAAGACAACTATTAAGAGTTTGATTCAATGTCCTTGCTGCTTCTCAAAAAAGGAGTGGGTTTATTGCCAGTGGAAAGCATACTGCCCCTCTGGAACTTGATGAAGTTCCCAGAGCCTTTGATGACAATGAAATGGCAGAAGATGTACAGCTAGCAGATCCACTGTTACTACCCATGGACCTGCTGGTATGACTCACAGATAGTCTTGGACCAACAGATGTAGTTGTTCTGGAAGATTTTGAAATCTTCTTTCCATTTATGATCATGAATAATGTCTTACTATTAATAATGATAGAGCATAATTTGCACTTGATTCAAATTGAAAGACTCCTGCAAAAGCAGATTTGAATGCAAGCACAGCTATACAAGATTCCAACATTCCTGGTTTATTAAGGATTAAGATATTCTGAATATAGCAATCTAATTCTGATACAGAAAATAAATCTGCTACTATTTCTGAATGTGAGTCTTCTGATTAACATTTCCATTATCAATTCATCTATTTATAAATATATGTATTCAGTTAATTGCATTTATTATCTATGTGCTAGAGCACAATGCAACAAATAAACAGAGGAATGCCAGCTTGTCATCAGTAAAATGGAGTGGATAGCTCAGTATTTCTTCAATTAGGCAGAAATTTGGTCAAAGTGTGGTATATCAGTGAAGAAAAGAGGTCTTTGGTTATATGCTCATTAAAAGGTGACCATATAGCAAGAATTGGTCTCTATGGCAATTGATAAATTTAGGTAGGTGCTTCTTGATTTTATTCCCCCTAAATTGTAAGAGATCTGCTGTGAAAATGGTGAATACAAATATGGATTGACATGATAGATGCAGAGACAGATTGAACTGATAGATGCAGAAGATTATTTGACAGATGTATAGCTTGCTGCTATCAGCAAATGATCAGAATGAATTTGTGACATTGTCATATGCAATGGAATTCTTGAAAATCACTTTTGTTTACAAGGCAGAAAAATCTAATATATAGCAGTATCCACTTCTACAAGCAAGAGTACAATAGCATTTATATTTATACCATACAATATCCTCTCCCAAGCTATTGTATTAAAAAATTTGCAAGAAGTTGTTGACTACATTGAATCATGCTTTATTGTGGCACTTTTTATATTTGGCAATCTTGCATCAAGTGTTGAAGCAGAAGAAGCAGAAGAGGCATGAATGATCCAGCATTTAGACAAGGAGTTGGTAAGATAACTTCAAAAAATATAAATATATTATAATCTGAATATGCGCTATAGAACTTTGTATTGTTATATCTGGAGGCTACATCATTGAATAATGTAGTCTGCAATGTCCCAGACATTATTAAAAGCTTGAGCTAATTTTTTCCTCTTTAAAATCAACAAACCTTGCCCATAGAGATCCTAGAGTTTGTTAATGGCTGTCAAGGTCTAATCAGAAACCTGTATGGCTGTAATTGATGAAACCACATTGGCTAAAAGGATATTCAGGTTCTAAGCAATAAAACACTGCAGCATTTCCTTCTCATACATCAGCAAGGCTTTCACTTTATTGAAAGCTTCTTGGCATGCAACTGCTAGCCACCCATAATATTGCTATTAGCAGATGGAATGGTATCTGTCTCATCATCAGACAATTTGCTCCATATGTTTGGAAGTAGCAGATCTGCCATTGGCCACCAGCAGATGCTTCTAGCCCTAGACAAGTAGTGGTCGCTAGATAGAACAGAACATATCCCAATGGCCAACAATATGATTTGCCTGTTTTCTGGCAGCAAGTCCATTGCTCTTTCCATTGTTAGTTCTGTTGCCAGATCTGTGGATTCTGCTTGGATAAGCCAATTGACAGGCATTAAGTCTCATACTAATAGTCTTGATAGTAAGCAACCTGATCTTTAAGACTGCCTCTCTATAGCTTATCCTACCACTCTCACTAATATCAACTCTCTCCAATGGCCATTCTTGACACATATCAAACCCTCAAACTCACAACATCCATTCCACCACTTTTATAGTAAAGGTAAATCTGGACAGATGTATGGCCTTACAATGGAATACTCTTGTATTGTGGTTCAAGCGGCATTTCAACTTCCTTCTGCTCATATCTGCTGGACATTCATGAAGCTAGGGGCATTTGATGATGACCAGGTAGACATTTCCAACTTATCTATTTATGATTTAGACTTGGAGGTCATGAGTGAAAGTGAAGACATCCCTCCTTGTTTATTGTTGAGGACATGGAAAATAAATCATTGCCTCCATTGTCCATTCCTGTGGAAGAGGAGATGGATAATGATTCTTTGTCTCCTCTGTTTATTCCTGCAGAAGAAAAGACAAAAAAGGATTTTTTGCCTTCTTTGTTCATTTTTGTAGAATAGGAGATGGAAAACAATTCTTTGCCTTCTTTGTTCATTTCTGCAGAACAAGAAATAAAAAATGATTCTCTGCCACCTTTATTTATTATTGGTGAAAGGGCAAGCAGAATGACTGACAGTGATTGAGATCATGGCAGCCAATGACAGTGAACATATAGCAGTCAGTAACAATAGACATATGATGGCTAATAACAAAGAAAACCTTCCACCACTATTTATTGTGATGGCAGAAGAGACAAATGGAGACATAGCAGCCAATAACGAAGAAAACCTTCTTCTATTACTTGATGTAATGGCTTTTTAATTCCAGTCTTCCTCCTTCTAACAATTTTGTTCTCCAAGTGTATCTACTGGTAACAATTTTTAGGGGTGGAAAGAATATGAAACATATGACTCAATGTAAGAATAAGAGAAAAATTAATGACTTGTATCAACAACATGAGTTATAATTTGACACTGGTAAACAGAGTTTATTTATGTCAACAGAACAAGAATTTTGTAGAGTACAACATGGTTGATGTAGGCCTATTGGCCCTTTCAATCCAGCTGATCATACTGATGATATATCTGCTGATATGTCAGAGTCACCTCACCTTCTTTTTTGTTATGCTTGGTAGCAAATTATGAAGACATTATACTTACCAGACCTCAGAGGCCATATTTCTTCTATTCAGATGTATTATATGGATCTAATGAAAAGAAGAAATACACATTAGACAAGTAATTTAATAATTAATTACAACAATTTATAGCTTTTTCATTGGTTACTTTTTGTTAAAATTAATCATTCTGTTTTGCCAGTGATGAATCCATCTATTATAAATTTATTTGATCTATTATGCCACTCTCATAGACAGAAGATAGGATGCATCAGCAAAAAACTACACACTAGTCAACAAACACACAAGGAGGGAGTTGATCCTCCTATTGTGCACTAAAAGAAACATAAATTGACAATACTCTGCTAGACCACAGGACATGGTGGGGGTCATACATAAATATTACTCTAGTATTGTGCATTATCTTGGTAAATTTATTTGATCTGTTTATCTGCTCATGGATGGGACACAGATTTATCAGAATTGTGTCCCCTCTTTCAACCCAGCATTGTGCCTACTAAAATATTTGTCATCTTTACACAGAAAGATTTCTTTGGATGTCAGCTACCATCTACTGACATCAGCTGGCTCACATGCTGACATCTGCTACCATCCACTAACATATTAATGTACAGCAGACATTCATGCACCCTCTTTCTGCTCTTCCCCCTCTTTTTCTTCAGTGCTATTCTTTCTACTCCTCACATTACCTCACATGCCACTCCCATTTGCCATATGCACCCCACTTCCCTCCTCCTCTCTGACCTGACATCCAATATCTGCTACATCTGCTGGTGTGCCAGTGGACATCCACACTCTCCTCTTTTTCCCGACCCCCATCCCTCTTCCACCACTTCTCACACTCCTCCAGATGTCCATGCACTTTCTGTTCTTCTCTCCTGCTCTGATACCAGCAGATGTCAGACAATGCTGGAGGTTGCTGGAGGTTGCTGACAGATGCCCATGGATGCTGATGGATGCTGATGGATGCTAGCAGATTCCAATAGCTGCCCTGTGCAGCTAGGCCAGCAGGGGCCTGCATAGGTTTGAATGGGTCAATATAGGTCTGCATAGATATCTGCTGGTAGCTTGCATAGGCCTGCATAGGTCTGCAGAGCCCTTTTGTAGATATACACTGGCATTGGGAGTGGGAAAAGAAAGGAAGAGGAGGTGTGCAGTTTTGAGTTGCTATGGGGAGGAAGGAAAAGGGGAGGGAAGTGGAGAACCTCAAGAAGGATTTACTTATGCCATGCAGAGGAGGTTTTCACTGATGGGCTGATGCTTGCTGATGGCTGCTGACACATGTTGATGTCCACTAGTGTCTGCTGAGCCTGCATGTGCATGTGTGTGCCTGCCTTTCATTGATCTACTAGACTATGTCATACAGCACATTGTGACATGTCTGTGGCTCTGTATTCTACGGCACTGTGGAGACTGCTTTACTACAGTGTAGTGGACTCCACTGAACACATATTGTATAGCACAAAGCGAGCTTCTCTATAACATATGACACATACTATTGTGATGCCCTACCCTGTTTCTTGCTGTTTATCTCCTTTTCAACTTATTCTCTGGGACTTGCTTGAGACTTCCTCAAAACACTTAGCATGTCCAATGCATATTTCTCTGTCAATAGCCATAAACTATGTCTGCTACTAACCAACTTTTGAGCATCATCAGTGTCAGTGATGCTTATAACTAGTGTGATGATTTATTACAGTTGCCTGTTTTAGCAGGGTATTCCAATTTTACTATAGACTAAAATAACATGTCACATAGAATTGGCATGCCAAGAATACATTGCACAGATAGAACAGGAACTGGCAATGCTATAAGATAAAATTGCCACACTAGGAACTACTCAGACCCTTAGCATCTCCTCATCAATGTCTAGCACCACTTCTAGCACTTCTAGCACCAGCCTTAGTGCTAAAATTAAAGTATCTGTAGCAACACAATCAGTAGTTTCTCAATCCAAGTCTTGGAGCACCTCTAATATTAACTTAGCTCTTGCCAACAATGCCATCGCCACATCCCACTTGGCATGCTACTTAACACTCCTCCAGCACAGTCTAGCACCTTTCTAGTACCTCTTAGCACCTCTCTTGCCACTTCTGTAGATGCTTAATCAGAAGTTTCAGAAATTGCTACCAATCTTGTTATTATTGATGACAGCTTTAGTATTCCTCTTAGCATGCCTCTAAGACTTAGCTATTGGCCCTTTAGCTTACTGCACCATATAGCACCTCCTTAGCACTTCTTTAATGTCTTTTAGCCCCTTCTATGAGAAGTCAGTCTTTGCTGACATAAACTCTAGCACTATAACATGCTAATAGCACAGCTTATTTTGCCAACATATAATACTCTGTCTACTAGCTACTTCAAGTTCTCAGAAGCAGTCTGAAGCAGACTTCTTGGTGACATTGTGAGTTTTTAAGACAGAAACTCATAATCAAGTTATTGAATATACTACAGCAACACAAGTTATAGCAACAGTTGGAAGACTCTGCAGTATAGCTCCTAATGCAAGCATGCTAGTAGTGCTACTCTTAGTGCTTCTAGCTGGAACAATTATTTACTAGCAATGTTTTAGCTTGTTTTTTCAATAGTACATCTACTAATCTTTGCAGCACCAGTTTGGTGCCCATATAGCTTTTGAAGGACTGCTAAAGACCTCCAATGCAGTGCTAGCACTAGTGCTTCCTGACATTATTTCAAAAAATAAATAAAAGTACAAAAACATCAATATTTTACTAAGTTTTGTTTCTTGAATCATTTTTTTGTTAGCTTTCTTATTATACTTTTTATGGACAATCATTGTTACCACCTATACTAAATTTTGTTGCCAAGATCACTACAATTCTGCTACATACTTACCTCTTGAGTTATCTTTTACTTTTGCATGCTTTGTTATACTTTTTATTTATTCTTGATTCTTTGTCACGACTCCTCCCCTCCGGGCCCATCTCGGGACACCCCCAGAATACCATCCGGGACCCTCCCTCCGACCCCACAGGACACGCCCCGCCATCACGACCGCCGACACCGCCATCACGCGCATCAAGGACCGCCATCAGCCGCCACCAGCCCCGATCAACGATCGGATCACTGACTCGCTCCCGGCCATCACGCATCACGCATCACAACCCCCTCCACACGTGCGATCCAGGTATACAGTCCCTGCCGCTACTCAATGACTTCCGGAACCTATCCCAGACACTCCGGAACCCCAAGACCCAGTCCCATAGTACTTATAGCGTAGTTCCCTGTTGTATTCGCTAGTCTTGATATTACATACACTGTTACTTTGCATCACTTGGATTGTTGCGTGCCCTCTATTTGACTGGTACGCATTGACTGGCACGCTTGACTGGCACGCTTGGATAATCGCGTGCTCTAAGACTGGTACGCACTTCGCGACTTTAACTTACTAACTTGGTCTCGTCTTAGAACCTCCGGTTCACGACTCGACCCCCACCCGAACTCCCCAGTTACCCATCCACCCAAAACCCCTGGACTAAGTCCCCTCTCCTGGGATTTCCCTGTCCACGTCTTGAACCCCAGAGTCCTAGCCCCGGAGTTCCAGACACCCGAGTATCCGTGGGTCAAGTCCGCATTGTAAGGGCGATTGCTTTCCCGGAAAGCCCCCGACTCAGCGGAACCTGACATAATATCAAGACTCCCTCCTTACACCGTTCTTGATGGCTATGTATACTCATACTTACTACCCCACGGGCTACCAGACTGACCCCTACGGACGTCCGGTCCCCGATCATTACTCTGCGCAAACCCCCCGCCCCGTCTATCCACCCCTCCCGTACGAACCTCCGTACCTCCACCGCCACTGGGCCCCCGACCCATCCCTCTATGCCGCCCCGTCTATCCACCCCTCCCGTACGAACCTCCGTACCTCCACCGCCACTGGGCCCCCGACCCATCCCTCTATGATCTGGAGCCCTCAGCCAGCTGGGCTCCTCTGCCCAACTTAGCCATGGCACGACCCGTGGAGGTCCCCTCGTACCGGAGCATCCCTGGAGGCCTGCCGGAGACCCCACCAGCACCCAGTGGACCTTGCCCGATTCCCCCCAGCGAGGGCCCCTTTGCACCCACCCCCTACTACGGCTACCAGCGCCCCGTTCCCCAACCCCGAGAACCCCGAGGACCCCCCTGGGCCCCTTTGCACCCACCCCCTACTACGGCTACCAGCGCCCCGTTCCCCAACCCCGAGAACCCCGAGGACCCCCCTACCCCAACTACCCCCCTCGTCACTACCCGACCACCGCTCCACCCGCTCGAACCCCTCCCTCACCAATGGGACGACGACGCCTTGAGGAGTATGAACGGCAACGGGATGAAGTACTCCGATCACTCAGGATTACGCTGGAGGACTTCGCTTAATGGACAAGGGCGCTGCTCACGGAATTCGGGCACGACGACTTCGAAGGCACTCTGGAGGAATAGGCTCATTGCTTGGTCGAATTCGGGGACCGCCTCACGCAAGAAGAACTTCTGGAGCAAACTATGGTAAAGTATAGGCACAATACAATCCTCTGAGAGGAATTGCAACAGCTGCTCGACGAAGTCCATGCGTTCCCCTCCCCTCGACCCCTCAACGACCCCGCGGACCCAGGTCGCTCGATCCACGTTTGACGGGAACCCCTGGAGCCGGCCCCGGTGGCCCCGACAGCCCCTGTGGACCCCACTCCGGAACAACGACAACGGGAAGAGCGACAAAACACCTCAGCCATATTGCAGTCCCTCAACCTGACTGGAGGCCTCTTCGATCAACCCACTGCCCGCACGGTAGGCTTGTCAACTCGCCACAGGGCTAACTCCGTTCCTAGTACCTTTGAGACCTGGGGACAGCCCCAAAGACCCCTGGAACCCCTCCCGCAAACAGACAATGCCCGACCCCCGGCCCTGGCAAACCCGGTAGACCCTGCGCGGACACCCCTAGCACGGACGACACGCTGTGCTACATTGACGAACTCACGCATAGCAACAACAAACCACGCCCCACGCCTGTGCCCGTCCCGGTACCACCCCTACGTCAGCCCTGGTCCCTCCGGAACGCAGCTTCCGCCACGACCCGCCACCCCACTTCGACCTACAAAACCCCCCACGACCCCCGATACAAGCACGACCCTCCCAGGTTGAACGTCCCCACGCAACCCAGCACCTGACCCAGCACCCAGCCCCCTCTGCCCGACCCGACACCGCCGAACCCTCCCCGACCGCCTCCGCTACCCCCAGCCGAACCTCGAGGACGACCCCCAGGGCCCCCACCTCCGCCACTCCCTGCGTGGAGATCCGGGCCTCCCCCTGGCAGGAACGAACCCCCCTGGGATAACGGACCCCCAGGTGAGCCACCTGGAGGAGGCCCTCCAGGCGGGTGGGGTCCCACCCTTGGTGCTTTTCCTCCTTAAGGAGGGGGGGGTAATTACTACTACTACTATTACAATGCTGGCCCCCCTCCCCGCAACGCTGCCGGACCGGACGATGCTCACGACGCCCTCGCCCGCAAAGGATGACTGGACATTCAAAAGCCCAACGCTTTCATGGGCTGGGACCCCGAAAATGGCGTACCTTCCTCACTCAGTGTCTCAATACATTCCAGGCAAAGCCGCTCACGTTTCAGGTTGGGACCCCCGAAAATGGCGTACCTTCCTCACTCAGTGTCTCAATACATTCCAGGCAAAGCCGCTCACGTTTCAGGTTGACAGCTCCTGAGTGGCCTTTGCCACATCATACCTCCAGGGGATCGCCTTCGATCACTACACGGCCCTCATCCAGTTTGACCCCAACAACCTGGCACTCGCTCGCTGGCAGGCCTTCGTCGACGAGTTTTTCCGGGAAGTGCCCTCATCCAGTTTGACCCCAACAACCTGGCACTCGCTCGCTGGCAGGCCTTCGTCGACGAGTTTTCCGGGAAGTTCGGGATCTACGACACCGTGGCCGAGGCTGAGGACAACCTCTTCAACCTCCGGATGCGCTCCGAAGAACATTTCACCACTTTTATCGTACGTTTTGAGAAGGAAGCTTACAAAACAGGTTGGAACTACAGTGCCCTCCGGTACGCCCTCTGCCGCGCCCTGCCACAACGCATCAAGAACGTCCTCCGACTCGCCCTGAAACAACCCTCCTACAATGGGTACAAGGCCCTCATCATGCAGATCGACCAACGCTACTGGGAAGACCGCAGCGAGTACTCGAATTCCCGACCCCCCTGAAACCCTAGAGGAGGACCCCCTTGGCCCTCTGGCGAAGTCCCCAACCTCCAAAGTCAAAACTCCGGTCCCCCCGCGTTCCCTGATGGCCGACCCCCAGTGAGTCGCAGCCCGCCCAATGCTAACCCCAGCAGCGGCATCCGCCCCCCAGCCCAGCTTAACGCCGCCGTGGCCGCCCACGACCCAGGCAACATGCCAAGCCCCAAGGAACCCCCGGAAGACTCTGAAGACCTCAACTTCACCGACAAACGGGACGAGGAGGCCCTCCGGGCCAACCGGCTTCAAAAGAAGGGACGACTCTGGATTGAAGTCCTGATGGATATGCAGGAACGATGGAGAAGGGAGGGCGTCTGCATACTCTGCGGTGAGAAAGACCATTTCATCTCCGAGTGTCCCAAATGACAGGTCATGGGACGTACCACCTGGACCTTCGAAGGGGAGGACGCCACCTACGAGTATTCAGAAAACGACCTGGCAATTTAGACCCGGAAGATGCCCTAAATCGCGGAATTGACCCCGACGTCTTCTCCGCCCCGGTCTCACATCTTTGCTCTACGACACTCATACAGGACACCCTCACGGCTTACTTACCCTCCCACTCCTCACACTCCCTCCTCCTCAAAACCCGCCTCACCCCCTCCGGAACCCCCCTCAACACCCTCGTTGACAGTGGCACCACCGACAACTTCATTGATGAAGCATGGTCTACCCTCACCCCAGAGCCTGCCCAGTGACTCCCAGTCCCGGTACGGCTCTGCCTCTTCGATGGAGACGCCTCTACGGCGGGGGACATCACTCATTTTGTGCATATGCCCGTTACTTTCGCCAACGGACAGACTCACACCCTCCGGATGTTGATAACCAAACTCCACCCTTCCGCACCTCTGGTCCTAGGGCTCCCGTGGCTCCGAGACACCAATCCCCGCATCAATTGGCGACATCTTACCCTTCGCCTGACCCGGGACCTGATGCCCGATGACCAGCAACTCCCCTTCGACATCCCCCACTCTCCCGATCTTACCCCGAAGGATGGACCCCCGCCACCCCCCGGGCTCCAATCCTGTTCATCCCAATCCTTCGTCATCAATGCCAGGCTGGACGGCGCCCCAGAACCAGTATCGGCCCTCATCGACAGCGGAGCCACCGGAGTTTTCATCAGCGACGCCCTCGACCTCTCCCACGACTCCCTCGACCAGCCCCTCCGCCTGCAACGCCTCGACAGCACCCCCTCCTCCTCCGGCCCCATCCAGAGGTCTCACTCGGGACGCGTGACCCTGGACAACAACTACGAGTTCACCTCCGACTTCCTGGTCACACGACTTCACGAATCAACCCCGATGGTGCTGGGACTACCCTGGCTGCGCGACACGAACCCCGACATAGATTGGAGGACGCTCACCATGACCTTCCTGGGGCCCGAAGACCACCCCCTGCCGCGCCCCCCACGCATGCACCACCCACGCCTGTCTGAGACCACAAGGCCCCTGATCGACCCCCAAACATTCCTCGGAACAAGTACAAAGGGCCGAACTACCCCTGCCGGTCTCAGACACGCATCACACCCGCTCCGGCCGATGCTTCTATGACCCCAATCGACCCAAGTGCACTCGACATTAGGATCATTGGGGCCACCCCCTTTGCCCGCCTCATAAGGGATGGAACTCCCACGTTTCAGCTGCACACCTCGCCCTCTCTCCCGGAAAAACATCTACGAGGGGATGCTATTCCCCTGGAAAAGAAAACCGAGGAGCAAATCCTCCGAGAAGTAGTTCCCCCAGAGTATCACGAGTTCGCTGACGTATTCTCCGAAGGAGACGCCAAGGAGATCCCCCCTCACCGCCCCTATGATCACACCATTGACGTCGAGGAAGGAGCCACCTCCCCTTTTGGTAAGGTCTACAACATGTCGGAGGTCGAACTCCAGGCCCTCAAGGACTACCTCGACAAAATGCTCGGTAAGAGATTCATCCGACCCTCCGCCTCCGCCGCCAGAGCCCCGGTTCTATTCGCCAAGAAGAAGGACGGCTTGCTCCGACTCTGTGTCGACTACCAGGGACTCAATAAGATCACCAAGAAGAACCGCTACCCGCTCCCGCTCATTGGCAATCTGGTCGATCGACTCCGCAGTGCCAAGGTTTACACAAAGATCGACCTCTGCTCCGGTTACAACAACGTCCGCATCACCCCGGGACACGAGTGGAAGACCGCGTTCTGCACGCGGTATGGTCTGTTTGAGTATCTTGTGATGCCTTTCGGAATGACTAACTCCCCCACCACGTTCCAATACTTCATGAACAACATCTTCCACGACATGAGCAATGTCTTCATGATCGTCTACCTGGACAACATCCTCATTTATTCCGACTCACCGGAGGACCACCAGAAGCATGTCCGGCAAGTCCTCAAACGCCTCTGGGAGCACAATCTCCATGCCAAGCCTGAGAAGTGTTCATTCCATACGGAAGAAGTTGAGTATCTTGGCGTCATCGTATCCCTGAATGGTGTTCGTATGGACCCCCACAAGGTCGAGGCCATCGTCAACTGGCCGCAGCCCCGGAACGTCAAGGAAGTACAGTCCTTCCTGGGTTTTGCTAATTTCTACCGGAGGTTCATAGATAACTACTCCGGCATCATGAAACTCCTCAATCGGCTCACACGCAAGGACGTCGCCTGGAACTGGGACAGTAAGTGCCAGAGTGTCTTTAACCTGCTCAAGGAGGCTTTCACGACCGCCCCCGTACTCCGGCACTACGACCCGACCCTCCCGATTATCCTGGAATGCGACGCCTCCGACTACGCCATTGCCGGGATCCTCTCGCAGATGGAACCTGATGGAGGGGAGCCCTGGCCAGTTGCCTTCTACACTCGGTCCATGATCGACAAGGAGCTCCTTGCCATCGTCGAAGCCTTCAAGCAATGGTGAGCCTACCTCGAGGGAGCCCGGCACCGGATTCAGGTCTACTCGGATCACAACAACCTGCAGTACTTCACCATGACCAAACAACTTAGTCGACGGCAGGCCCGATGGTCCGAGGTTCTCTCGGAATACGACTTCACGATCCAGTACTGCCCGGGATGACTCAGAGCTAAACCCGACGCCCTCACCCATCATCCGGACATCTATCCCAAGAAGTCGTTCGAGGCGCAATGCATTCAATCATCGCGTAGTGATCTCTCCTGAACATCTGAATGCCGTACTAACCTTAAACAACGAAGGGACCCTGAGCCAGATCCGCTGCGCCCCCTGGGACAAGTACTTCACTGACCACAACCCCCACAACCCCCCTGACAGGACCGACCACGACTCCGTCTTCTCCCTGTTCCCCGACGAGAAACTCCTCCTCCAGGATGGCCACATCTACATCCCAAATCACGCCCGACTCCGCTACGACGTCCTCCATCAACACCACGATCACAAGCTCCGGGGACACCCTGGAATACGTAAGACTCTCCAGCTGATCTCCCAGACTTACTTTTGGCCAGGGTTGAAGAAGGACGTGACCCGCTACATTCGATCATGTGAACCCTGCCTCCGGGCCAAGGTCCCCCGACACCGACCATATGGACTCCTGAAACCCCTGCCAGTCGGACGACGCCCCTGGTCCTCCATATCCCTGGACCACATCGTCGAACTCCCAGAATCTGAAGGGTTCGATGCCATTCTCGTCGTTGTGTGCAGGCTAACCAAACAGAGCATCTTCCTACCCTGCCACACCACTCTGAAGGGTTCGATGCCATTCTCGTCGTTGTGTGCAGGCTAACCAAACAGAGCATCTTCCTACCCTGCCACACCACAGACACCACTCCGGACTTCGCCCGGCTGTTCCTCGAGCACGTCTTCGCCAAACATGGACTCCTGGACGACATCGTCTCTGACCGTGGCCCTCTCTTCGTGTCCAAGTTTTGGACTTCCCTGTGTAAGGCACTTGAAGTAAAGACTAACCTCTCTACCGCCTACCACCCCAAAACCGACAGCCAAACCGAAAGGGTCAACCAGTCTCTCGAACAATACCTCCGACTGTACGTCAACTACTTGCAGGACGACTGGCGTGCCGAGCTCCTCCTGGCCGAGTTCACCTACAACAACACGCCGCACTCTGCCACTGGGGTATCCCCCTTCTTTGCCAACAAGGGATACCACCCCCGACTGACACTCTCGCTCCGGGACATCCCGTCGCATGCCACCCACGAGGTCGCCCAGGATCTCCAATCCCTTCACAAGTTTCTCTGGGAAGAGATCGACACCGCAAACCAGGCCTACATGAAATACGCTGACCGGAAACGAGAAGACACCCCCGACTGGACCCCCGGGACAAAGATATGGTTAGATCGACGACACCTCCGCACCCGCTGGCCCTCCCCAAAACTCAATCACAAGCGCCTCGGCCCGTTCAAAATACTGAAGAAGGTCTCATCTCACGCCTACAAGATCGAGCTTCCCCCAGGACTAAAAGGTCTGCACCTGGTATTCCACGTCCACCTCCTGGAACAACACCTCCCGGATCCCTTCCCCGAGCGATGCCCCGAGCCCCCTCCCCCGGTCGAGGTCGAGGACGAGTACCACTACGAAGTTGAAGACATCCTCGACTCCCGAAACATTCATGGATGACCCCACTTCCTTGTACGGTGGAAGGGATACGGCCCAGAAGACGACACTTGGGAACTGCGTCAAAACCTCAAAGGCGCCCTCAACAAACTCCAGGACTTTTAACAACGGCACCTGGGAAACGACCTTCCCGGGTGCAGGACTCACAGACGGCAGTAGTGGGCGTAACTCCCGCCTCTGGGCTCAGTAGGGATTCAACTCCCATGTATACTTTCTACCTTCCCTTTCTGGATCTTACTCCTTTTTTTTAGTACCTTTTCGTAGTAATATCCCGGAGTCTGGGCAAGACATTCTTCCGGTTTTGTTTGGTTTCTTCGCCCCCTTACTCGTACTTCTCACTGATTCGGGACAACCAAGTATATACATTTTTTATAGAAATACACTATACTACAACTACGGACCCCGAAACAGGCGACAGCAAGAAAAGGGAGCTCCTAGAGCTGGGGCCCCGAACTACCCTCACCCTCCCCCCTCCTCGGCCAGCCCTGGAAGGCCTCCCCCATTCCCTCCGGACCGTGCTCCTGCAAGACTTCCTCCGCCAACTGCTCCCAGGACGGGAGAGCCTCACCCTCGTCCAGGACTCTTTCGAACCAGGAACTGGGGGCAGGCATGTTCTTCCCCCGGTGTGCCGCTACCACTCGCCCCAGCAAATCGAGGCCCCGCTCCACTCCGGGGGTCGTCACCTCAGGGCGCTGCCCCTCTTGCAGCGCCGCGAGTGCTGCGGCCGCCCCGTTCAAGAGCAAGCGGTGCTCTCAGGCCCAGCCTAGGAATGTCAGTAAGGGACCAAGTCTGAGAAGAAGAAAACCCACTTAACGAGGCCATGCGGGCCACCACCACGTCCTGGCACAGAGCCTCCGCCAACCCCTCGCTCCCTGGGAACCCCACTCCTTGCCCAAGCCTCGCCCTCAGAGCCTCCAACTCAGCTTCCGCTTCCCCCTGGGCGACCCTGGCCTCCTCCAGGTCCCGGATCATCACCTCCTGGCCCTCCTCCAGACCCTGCCCAGCTGCCGCCTCCTTCCTCGCCTCCTTCCCGTGGCCCCCCTGCCCCCGCTCCTGCAGGGCCCCGACTTTGCCAGCTTGGAGTCCCCCAGACAGGGGGGAGAATGTTGCTGGGAATAGGTGCGGGGGGGAGACCGGAGATGAGGTCTCCAGGGGCAAGCGCACCCTCTTGGAGGGCCCCGGGAAAGGGCTAGGCGATGCCCGCCGTTTTCCCTTGTCTGGGCACCCCTCAAATTGCTCCTGCCCTGGGACGCCGGACTGGGTCACCCGGCGTGTGATCAAGACCACGGGCCGGCCTCAGCCGCCCACCTGGACAAACCCCCGCCCTCCCACCCCACCCCCAGGGGCCTCCCCCGGCACCTCCTCCTGAACCGCCGCCGCCTCCACGACCCAATCCCTCTCCTCCACCCCCATCCTCCGAGTGATTCCCCCCAACGGCCAACCTTGCTCCCGCAAAACGCAATATGCCCTCTAGAGGGCCAAAACAGAACACTGCTCATGATTGAGGTGACAGGCCTCGCACATGGAAGTGTCGCGCTGGGACGAGGCGGACGGGACCTCAAACAAGCACATCACCAAGCGACGCGCACAGTGGAGACACTAGGAAGGATTAGCCACGGGACCAGAGGTACAAAGCTGCTTACCGGCCTGTTGCTGATACACCAGGCATGGGGAGGCAGGCCCTGGGGCCTCACTAGCGCCCCCTCGAAGGCCTCCTGCGATGCGCTGGCCCACTCAACGCGCTGGGCCTCCAGGACCTCAGAAATGGCCCTCACCACCATCCCAGAGCGACGGAAACGAGGGGCAACCAGTCTAGGGCAAGGAGGGGGAGGGGGACGGGGGGGACGCACGGTCATCCACGCAAAAGTGGGCACGGGACAACTGGCACCTGAAGGACCCCCGGGACCTGCACCAGGGACAGGCTCCGGGAGCCGGCTGGGACCCGCCTCCGGGGCAGTAATGATGTGTTGTTCTGAAAAGGGAAGGTTAGTAACGACAAACGGGCAGCGCGGGAAGCACTCACGTTGTCGCACAAGAGCTGCCACACGCTCCCAGTCCAGGCGCGCTCGGTACCGCGCATCCCGGGCCTCCCAGGCCATGAGGGGTGCGACCTCGTTAGTTTGGGGGGGCGTCGGGGAATGGGTTGGCGTACGCGACATGTTTGAACTTGACGGTAAAATTTTTTTTTTGATATATGGCGAGTCAGGTGCCAGATTCCACGGTTGAACCCCGGTCCGAACCACCAGCTACGCGCGCCTCGGAGGGTCTCGGCGCTGAGGGAGGGTGATGTCACGACCCCTCCCCTCTGGGCCCACCCTGGGACATCCCCGGAATACCATCCAGGACCCTCCCTCCGACCCCACAGGACACGCCCTGCCATCACGACCGCCGACACCGCCATCACGCGCATCAAGGACCGCCATCAGCCGCCACCAGCCCCGATCAACGATCGGATCACTGACTCGCTCCCGGCCATCATGCATCACGCATCACAACCCCCTCCACACCAATTGATCGCACGCTCCACACGCGCGATCCAGGTATACAGTCCCTCATGCATCACGCATCACAACCCCCTCCACACCAATTGATCGCACGCTCCACACGCGCGATCCAGGTATACAGTCCCTGCCACTACTCAATGACTCCCAGAACCCATCCCAGACACCCCGGAACCCCGAGACCCGGTCCCGTAGTACTTATAGCGTAGTTCCCTGTTGTATTCGCTAATCTTGATATTACATACACTGTTACTTTGCATCACTTGGATTGTTGTATGCCCTCTATTTGACTGGTACGCATTGACTGGCACGCTTGACTGGCACACTTGGATAATCGCGTGCTTTAAGACTGGTACGCACTTCGCGACTTTAACTTACTAACTTGGTCTTGTCTTAGAACCTCCGGTTCACGACTCAATCCCCACCCGAACTAAGTCCTCTCTCCCAGGATTTCCCTGTCCACGTCTTGAACCCCGGAGTTCTAGCCCCGAAGTTCCAGACACCCGAGTATCCGTAGGTCAAGTCCGCATTGTAAGGGCGACTGCTTTCCCGGAAAGCTCCCGACTCAGCGGAACCTGACATTCTTTTTATATGCTGGCTGCCAGGTTTCTGACAAATTTAGTGTCTATTATACCTTGCTGACATTTCCAACATCTAGCACACCTTAGCACCTTCATTCCTCACCTTGACAACCACTTGTTCAATTGCCAACCTCAAGACTAGTGGCCCTCTGGAGAAGTGACTGAAAACAGTCAAGACTTCAGTTGGAAGAAGATAATGAGCACTCATTATAGATGTCTGCAGACAGCACTAATTCAAGTATCTCATCTTAGTGCATTGGTACCACTGAGAGCAGCACATCCTAGCACTTCAGGAGCTAATTTTTGCACAGCTAGAGCCTCCAATTAGTAGTCTGAGACCACTTTTTATGGAATCACCTATGCTTAGTGCTACTAGACATCTTGCTACACCTCATCCAATGGCAAGGCCCCTTGACAGTTATATCCAATGACTTCACAGTACAGTTAGCATCAGTCAATCAGTGCTTACAGGCCAAAATGATAAAGTATTTTTATGACAGGCCAGCTGAGAGTTTCATCTTAGCACCTAACACCACTTAGCACCTTGCTGACTTAGATAGACAGCATGATTATAGATCTTTTATTATATAGTTTAATTCATGATATCTACTTATATTCTTATCAGTTCACTGCCCTTTGGTGATGTTTAGCCTCTTAGTGACAGCTAACTTCTTTTAGTATAAATACCTACTTTTTATTAGTAGCATATCATCAACTTGGCAGTAAGGAATTGTATCCCACCATTTTGGTCATCTCACATTACAGATTTTCTTTTAGTTGAATGTGTTGGCAAGAAGACTCTGCCTTAGCTTTTTCTCTCTTTCTGACCTCTTAGCACCTTGCAACTATGTATGGCTTGGTGATTGTGCTTAGATTTATTAAACAATTCTTTATTTTATTATCTCATTTTAGGTGCTAATACTTAGCACCTCTTTGCACTTCTTTTCAGTGCCTCTTAGCACTTCTTCTCCATGCCTCTTAGTGCTTTCTTGCCACATTTGAAGCCTTACATAAATGTCTTCAACCACCTACTTCCCTTGCTATCTATTTGCATGTTCTCTGAGACCTGTTTAAGACTCTCTCAAACACTTAGCATGCCCAAAGCAATATTGACTAAATAGCTGTACTAGTGATAGTGCACATAGCTCAATTTAAGTGTCATCAATGTTTTTCCAGAAATCTCTGCATGTCCTGAAGTGACATATATTGTTAAATAGTTGTGAACTGTCATGAAGTTGAATACTCATGCCTACTTTGAATTAAGTTTACTGCCTCATCCTAACTTGATCTTAGGATGGCAAGCAATAAATTTTGAACCAACAACTTTCTCTGACTCTCTTATATAAGTAACAAGAAGAGGATTATATCTTGACAAATAGTTTTTGTCCTGCCAAAGTCGCTACAATCATGTGCATTGTTTGGCTTTGCTTTTCTGCACACAAACAAAAAGTTTTTGTTTTGCTAAAGTTGCTGCAGTCATGTGCATCACATGCTCTGTTGAGCTTTAGCTTCAAAACTTATCATCTTTGCAATAAATAAATTTTCTTTATTTTTTATGTTTATTTTTTAATAAAATTTGCATGTATTGGTCTCTGCATCTTAAATGAATATGCATGTCCTCCATTAAATATTGAATATTATATAGATTATTATTATCTCTTTTTTATTCTAAATTATATTTCAATCAGCCTAGTCTATTGTTGATTAGCTTCTTTTTATTTTTCAAAATATTATATTTTTATCTAAATTTTTAAATGATGTGATTAGTCAGTTCTGATTAAGGCTGACAAAGAATTGCCTTTTTAGTTTGGTTTTCAGTAAATATTGATATAAAATGCTAGAAAAATCGAAGAAAAATCACCAAAAAATCAAAAGAAATTCAAAAGAAATTCAAAAGTTACTGATACACTGATTTTAGTTTTTTTGAGATTTATAAATGCTCAAAAAATCCAACAATTCCAAGAAAAATTCAATTGCTTTGTTTTTCAGCAGATATTAGTAGAAAATGCTGAAAAAATTCCAGAAAAATTACTGAAAAATCAGAGAAAATTCAAAGGCTACTGATACACTGATTGTTAGTTTTTTTTTTTTTTGATATTTATAAATGGTTAAAAAATCTGAAAAATTCAAAAAGAATTTCTATTTGGCTTAACAATAATATTTTAAGTTGAAAAAAACTGGAATTAAGCACTAAATTGTGAAAACTAAGGCCTTAACCAAACAAATTGAGGTTGAGGCTAGAATTAAGCACTAAGTTCTACATATATACTTGAAGTCCTAACTGAAAGTGAGATTTGAATAGAGCCTTAGTTGGAGGAGGTTTAGAAGCAGAGCCTTCAATGAGCTACAAAATTCATGCCAAAGACACAAATCATAGCTTATTAATTTTAATATTATAACTTTAAAATAATTTTTTTAAAAAAACTCTTTATATTTTACCTTTGCAGTTGCATTTTTTTTTGCTATTTTAAATTTGATTCTATTTATTCAAGCATGGCTAAAGCTATTGTTATCAGTCTTTGCATATAAAATACTTTATTTGTGCTTTGTACTTTTGCTCAAATCTATTTATATATTTTATACTATAATTATAAGCAAATTATTCTTCTTATATTTTTTATAAGTTTATTTGTTTACTTTTAAAATTAGAATATAGTTATAATTTATCATTTATTCTTACTTATTTTTTGAAATAAACATTTTAAATCTTTTCAATTTAAATAAAACATTAAAAAAGTCAAAAATTGCCTAAATAAACAATTGCACAAATAAAGCAGGAAAACTCTAAATTTTGAAGGTTAAAAAAGGCAAACTCTGTCTTATATAAGCAGTTTGTATGCAGTGTTGAAGGGGCCACACTTGTTTGAATAATAGCTAAAGAACCAAAGCACTTTAAAAACTGAAAGTAGTATTAATAGATAGTATTGAAAGAATAAAAGCAGTAAAGTTAAAGAATAAAAGAAGAAAAAAGAAAATAAATGAAAAAAAAGGAAGAAATAAAGAGTAAAAGCGAGAAAATATCAGAAATCCTCTGACAGTCCATATGTTGTTCTCTAAAGTTATCTTATGTCTAATAGTTGCTTTGCAAAGATGGTTCTGAGTTTTGTAGAGCACTTCAGTGCTATCATATATATAGTCAAGAAGGTAATATGCTAAGTAAAGCTACTGGTTAGAAAATATGTGTAAGTATAGAATTACAGTTATTATTGCAAGATTTAAAAATAAATAATTATAAGTATTTATAATTATTTAGTCATTATTAGGTTCCCTTTGATGCTTTAGATCTTCCTTTGCCAGCTATGTGACTGAGCTGTAGCCTTCAGAGGTTGTCTTTACATATTACTTCAGACATATCATAGCATGACAAGTTTTATTTTTAAGCTGTGTATTGCATTTTTCTCCCACTATATTCATTAGATTACAGCTTTATTGAAGAGAGTTTCAGTTGCTATATATTATATTTTTATTGGGCTAATAAATAATAATATTAACTTCTAATTTTAAATAAAAAAGCATCTTTGTTGCTATTATATAGAATTTCAGAATAGTCAAATTTTAGAACATGATTTTATTAAAGCATATTTTACTGCTATTATAGCAGAAAAATCTCTTGGTTGGTTTTGAAACTGTAATTATCTCTAAAGTAAAAAAAATTATGTATATTCATATAAAGAAGCTATTAAATATAAGTAAATATCAATTAAATCAAGTAGTAGCACAAGCTGCATGAATTCTTTGTTAGTGAAGAGGTCCTAATCTTGCCTACTCTCACATATTGTAAGAGTGACTTCTAGAGGCTATAGCTCAGTCACACAGCTAGCAGAAAGAGATCCAAAGTATATTAAAGTATATAGTAACAATATCAAAATAACTCCTCACTGTAAGGGCAACCTCTAGAGGCTGTGGCTCAGTCACACAGCTGGCAGAGGGAGATCCAAAGTATATTAGAGTATGTACTGACAATATCATAATAACTACTCACCTGGCAGAGGGAGATCCAAAGAGAACAAGTCTAGGGATTCCCTATGCCAGGTTGGACGCTTCTGGGGCCTCTGAAGCATGGGAAACAACTGTACAGTACAACAAAACCTTAAAAACTCAAAAATTGACTAACCAAACAACTGTGCAAACAAGGCAGGAAAACTCTGGACTTTGGAAGTCAGAAAGGCAAACTCCAGCTTATATAAGCAGTCTGGAAGCAGTGCTGAAGGGCCCACACTTGTCTGAATGATAGCTAAAGAACCAGAGCACCTCAAAGGCTGAGAATAGTACTAACAAATAGTGTTGAGAGAATAGAAACAGCAAAATGAGAGAATGATAGAAGAAGTAAGGAAATGAATGAAAGAAGAGTGAAGGAATAGGGAGTGAAAGAAGGAAGAAATGAGGAGTCCCCTGACACCAATACCATCTTTCAATGACAAGCAGAAGTCGAGTGAACTTAGAAGTGCTCTTGCTTGAATTCTGTCTAATGATACCTACACACATACAGATGACAATATTGTGACTTTTAAAAAGCTTGTCTCTAATTCTGAAACAAGGTAGTGGAAGCTACTGTTATATTTTGCACAGTCAAAGTGTGATGCAAGAATGCTCTATTGGTTTATTTAGATAAACTTTTGCTTGTTGCCAGAACTGCAACTCAGGTGCATGTTTTTTTTTATCATTTTTTACCTAACAATGCATGTTAGTTGCTGAATAATAGGATAGCACAACTTCAATTAGCAGTGCCTTTTCAACTGTCTTGCATATCTCACAAGTTTCTCTTGTGAGAAAATTCAGATAATCTCATCACATCAAACACACTGTGGTTGACAGTGAAGACGCTCTGCAACCTTTTACAATGGAAGCTGACTGAAAAGCATGCTGCTCTTTTTTTATGCTAGCTGAACAAAATACAATGCATTGCTTTTAAATTTTATTTGTTAATAAATTTCAACTGTTTTATACTAATTATTGTTTCATGAGTCAGGGATTGGCGCACACCGTGCGCCGCTACGATGAGATAGACTGTTGTTGAGCATCTGGAAGAAGCACTTCTACTTTAGGACAAAGAGTTTTTTTTGCTGACTGAGTGGCCTATAATTTCAAGGTATTTGATTCAGTCAACAAGTGCTTCCTTTTTTGCAGGGGTCAGAAGACGTTGATTCTTGTGCTTTAGTTTTGGATAGTGCGTGGCCGTTTGTAATTATCAACACCATAGGGTGTGATATGGTCACAATGCCGTCACGCTACTTAGTCGGTGACGTCGTGAAGGTCAGGTGAATAATGTTGCTATCTTTCTTTGCTTTACTTATTACCTCCGACTTCACATTTTAAAGCTGCGCTCAGGAAACGCGCTTAAGCATTGAGAACCTTTAACAAATTCGCTATTTATTCCTTTATGACTTTTGCTGGACAAGACCGATTGCATCTTCCGGACGATCCATGGCTCCGTTCCATGCAGGTTCTGCACGTTGGTAGTCGCCCTGATGCGCTCCCATGTAGGGAAGAGGAATTTGAGAAAATTTTACGTTGTGTCGGAGATTTGCTGGAAGAAGGGAGCGGCGGCTGTGTTTGTAAGTACCATACTTTAATAGATCAACATTGCTTCACCGCCTGATGCATGTCTTGGAGATATTTCTGGTGTTCCAGGAACAGGTAAGACTGCAACCGTCCACGCAGTCGTTCGCCAATTGAAGCGGATGGCGGAGAACAGTGTACGTTCCGCTGTATGTTTGCCTTGTTCGAAAGTGGATTAACTTCTTAGTCGTAGGAAACGAATCCATTTACTTATGTAGAAATCAATGGACTCAGAATACCTGAACCATCTACAGCGTACAATGTGCTTTGGGCAGGTTTGTCGGGTGAAAGGGGGAAACGTATCAGCTCGAAGGAGAGCTTGAAAGCCTTGACGAGATTTTTTAGTGGTGGCAGTCGGGGGCCCGAGAGTCATGCATGGTGAGACCGGCAGCTTCTATGTTCAATTGCTCTAGAGTGACATGGATTGCAAAGCGTAGTTCTCATGGATGAACTCGATCAACTGATCACTTCTAAACAGGATGTTGTATACAATTTTTTCAACTGGCCGACGCTTACAGCTAGTAGACTAATTGTGATTGCTGTCGCCAATACGATGGATCTTCCGGAACGAGTAATGACCGGAAGAGTTCGAAGTCGTCTTGGTACATCTCTATTTCGCTTCAACTCATGAAACCCAACTTAGAAGTTCTAGGTATGACACGAATCAATTTTTCGCCATATAGCGCAGTCCAACTTCAACAGATTGTTCACGCGCGGCTAAAGAGTGTCAAGGACGGTCTAGGTGATGACTCACAGGAAGCCATAAGCTCGGACGCCATTAAATTGGCAGCCATGAAAGTTAGTGGTATAAGTGGAGATGCACGGCGTGTGCTTGATATCTGCAGGTCTGATATATTTTCCTTGCCTCTCCTGTTGTTGACCATGGCATTTCTAGGCGTACAGTTGAACTAGTCCATCCGGAACGCCGGACGGCACGGCCCCCTGACGTGAAGGAGGTCATTCGGGTGATGCAGAATAGCCCCACAGCTGCGTACCTGCGCGACTGTAGTTTCCATGAGCGGATAATGCTCGCTTCATTGATAAAGTGCATAAAGCGCGAAGGTGTGCAAGAAATTAGGTGGGGAGAAGTGAGTGAAGTCATAAACATGCATTAAATATGTGTCCAACTGAAGTGTTTAGGTTCAGCACCAACATCTTGTTTACGTGAATGTTCTTCCATCGGCTTCTGATTCTATGCGAAAGCCAACGCCCGCCGAGCTGAGAATAGTTCTGGACTCTCTGGTTGCTTCCCGAGCGCTGCTGATCGAAGACGGTCCTGCAGTTGTACGAAAACCGGAAGGAGACAGGCTGGTGATAATGAATTTGGAGATAAGTGAGGTGGAGCGTGTATTGGGCGAGGTGGGAGGTACTAAATGGAAGAACGCACTAAATACATGAATAACAAGTAAATTTGGACGCGTTTCCCACGTGACGGACTTATTTTTTGAATCCTTCTTCGACGCGAGTCGTGCGCAGACATGGCCTCGACCTCGAGCACCATTTCGCTGCCGGTGGTCCTCACCACCAAAACGGCCTACCCTCTTCCGTCTCAAAAGTTCATGATCCCAGCGACATGGCGACGGTACCAGCTTTCTCAACTTGTTAACAAGGCGCTGTCGCTTGCGAAACCTGTACCATTCGACTTTTTAGTCAAGGGAGAGATCCTGAGGACCACCTTGGGCGAATGGTGTGCAGAGAACGGTGTTGGAGAGGTGCGTCTGGTGTTTTGCTGCTTGATATGCTATCAACACATGAGGACAGGAAGAAACCCTCGAAATCGAATACATCGAGTCTGTTCTTGCCCCGGAAAAGGTCTCTGACTTTCCTCATGAAGATTGGGTCTCATCTGCTTCATGCAAAATTCCAGGGTATGCCGATTGCATAGCAAATTTTTATACGCGATCTCTCCGTTTACGCTTTGTCGCAGACAATTCCTCACGGCCTCGTATGACGGCTCCATCCGTTCATTCGACTACTCTCAAAACGCGACATCGAGCGCGCCCGCACACAGTGCACCGATATCCTCCATCTCTGTCCTCTCTTCCTCAGACGATACCTACACCATCGCCAGTGCTTCACATGATCTTACCGCACAGATTAATCAAATCACCATTCCACCCCCTGGTTCTTCTATCTCCTCAAAATACGTGCCCTTGGCGACACTGCATCTCCACACTGCCCCGCTCTCATCCATAGCATCTAATACCACAGGAACCTGTCTCCTCACGGCATCCTGGGATGGGCTCATCGGTTTTTGGGACACGACCGTGCCAGATAAAGATGAGGTACCCGAAGAAGAGGTGGGCGAGCGTGGGGGTAGGAAGAAGAAGAGGCGCGTGGAGGAAGGTTCAAGGCCGCCGAGAAAAGCGCCGATCGAGGTTTTTAAATCGCATGTGGGACGCGTATCCGGGGCGGTGTTTGCACCAGGCCAGGAGGAAAAGGCGTATAGCTGTGGGTTTGACTCGACGGTACGGGTATGGGACACAGAGCATGGAGTGTCAGTGCATACTGTTGTACGTTCTTACTTCTCTTTCATCCATATTAAATGGTTAAATGACTCGTGATTGACCCCAGACGGCATCAAATAAGCCCTTCCTTTCTCTTTGTGCCTTGTCAACAATGCCCGAAAATATTCTCGCAACTTCTACGGACCGCACGATGATGCTTTACGATGTGCGGCTTCCTTCTCCCTCAGACACCCCCGCACCAGTCTCCTTTTTACACCCCGCAACCCCATCTTGCGTCGCCACATCCGACTCGGGATCACAGCAGGTTGTGAGCGGTGCATACGACGGAGTTGTAAGGTTGTGGGATCTGCGGAGTACGAAGGGTGCAGTGGCGAGCTTCAGCCCATGGGAGAGAGGGGTCAAGGTGCTTTGTGTTGAGTGGGGGCTAGGTGTTGTTGCGGTGGGCGGGGAAGGCGGGTTTTCTGTATGGAAGGTTAGTGAGAATGTGTCAAGCTAAAATATACTTATTGTATGCAAACAAACCACCGGGTACCTTGATTGCGCCCAGGATCCCCAGGTAAATCACAAATATTAGTAGGTCAATCTTGGATTTGTAGCTATAGTAGTACTAGTTCTTTGGCTGTCGATCCTTGTCGCAATTTCGCAGTCAAAAGAATTCACATAATATCGATCAACAACGTTACGAGGAGTCTGCGTTTCCCCTCTTTCGTGTTACCGTGATGGAACCGAACTTCATCGTATGTATCCTGTCCAAATAAACGTTCTGAGCCTTGTCTTTTCCTTTCCATTATGGTGCGGTTCACTTAGAGACCGCATGTTTGGACAGGCGCAAAATCGGCCGGAGGTCGAATTTTTTTTTTTTTTTGCCATGTTAGAGGCTCGAAACCGTCGCTAACTACGGGCTTCCATACCAGAGTGTTTGTAGAAATGAAATTTTACACTCAATATGCCATCTAAAAAGCTATACCTTCGAATTGCAGCTCAGCGTGCCCGTGCTCAAGCTCTGTTAGCGAGACAGGCCACCTCTCCATTCCCGGAATGAAGGTCAAGCAATTCAGTTCTGCAAAGCACAAGTCACACCGACGCATCACGGAGACTGTTGCAGCAACTTTTGATACATAAATAGGTCTATTTAGGAAACTGATACTATATTAGGCAGTGATCCGAGTTATGTAATTGATGGCGCAAAATCCATTAACAGTAGACAACATTACTTTATCTCCGACTTTGTACGCGATTTCAGGTGCCCGTTGTCCATTCGCGTGGTGAGCCTGATTTATCTTTGCCGTTATCAAATTATCCATTGCGTCGAGGTAATTTTGTTCGATTTCGAGCAAGACACGCAACGCGAGATCTTCGGCGGGAGTGTCGTGTGAAGGAGGTGGGTGCAGCGGTGGGAGCACTCTTGGCGAAAAACCCGACTTCAGCTGGAACGGCGAATACCCCGTCGATGAATTGACAGTGTTCAACATCCCGAATCGAATGCGAGGAAGGGCCTTTACCCACCCTGTCTGTAGTCGATGGTGCACCTCTCATTCAAAATTCCTCACGCTTGGCGGTTTGCAGTAACTGCATTGGTTACGAACAACCTCCTCTTGCCGCCGTCTGATTTATCTCCGGTCCTTTTCCTAAATACTGCCATAGAACACCTTGCTGATATAATTGATACATACCCTGTCTTTTCAAATCTCCCCAGATCTCCTCGGTTTCCTATCTCACGCCTGTTCCGACATCACATTCGCACTCTTGCTGATGTCGGCACTTTTTCCTTTCAGAATACATACTCTATCACCTTTACTTATAAACCTTTTTCCCGGCCCTCTCCCTCTCTTTTGAACGACTGGCACATGGCTTGCCAGGGTTCTGCCTACTTTCCCCTATTATTCCCCTTCAGGGCCTGACGTCTTTTTACCAAGGTCCATCCGACAAAGAATTGCAGAAACCTATTTGAAAACAATCGCTTCTTCCCATTCAACATTCCGCTCAACTACCATTCCACCCTTGTCCCGCATCCCACTTCAAATCTCTGCATCCGACGCTTCATTCGTATCCAAGCCTTCGCCTTTTTCACACGTGTTCGACCATTCCTCCCTCACTTGTTCTGTAATTGCCCATCAGCACGCCCTCATTGCTTCCCTCTCTCGTACAAAATACCATGCCTCCACATCCCATGCCGAAATTGCAGGCTGCCTCACAGCTGCTCTTTTAGCGAGCGAAGACCAACCACACGTCATATTGTCCGACTACCTCCCTATTGTTAACTGGTCAAAGGCTCCTGCCGGACCCACTACGGCCTTCCATCGTTGGCTCCTTGATGTCATGTCGCGCCACCCATTCCAAATGCACTTATCCCACGTCAAGGCACACACAGACAGCACTTCATTACCAGCACGCCTCAATAGAACAATCGATTTTCTTGCATCACACGCTCATTCCTCTTCTAACCCCCCACCTGTTTTTCCAACACCCTCCTTTACGCTTCAAAAATACTGTGTTTTTTCCCCCTCTCAGGGATTTATAGAAGGGAGTTTACAACAAACTATCATCGATAACAGTGCCAGACGATTTATCCACACCTATCCCGTCTGGTCGAAAATTCTGATTGCTCCCGACCTGTATAATTCTTGCCCTCTACCTTCATTCCCCTATGAGAGATCACCCTATGCCTACTCCGCCATCATCCAATTATACGCCCGAAGCGCTCAGTTAGACTCAAGAGACATTTTGTCCGATCGCCTTGATAATGGACACTCCCCATGGTGCAGATTCGGATGCGACAAAATCGAAACACCTCATCACTTATTCGTATCTTGCCCGTATTTCGACTCCTTCCGATTTTCTGCTTGTAACACCGTTATCGATGCCACACGTAATCTCCTCTCTCCGGAAACAAGTCCCAATAAAAAGAACGCGATTGTAACCATAGCTCACGACCTCTTTCGAGACTCTGTGACTTGGCCGGCTTATCAATCTAAATACTATGTCGGCTTCACTCCTCCACTTCCGGACCTCTCCCGGCATACTCGTCAAAATGTGCCCAACCTGTGGCATTCGGAGTCTATAAAGCTTGCGGGACGTATTTGGGCGGCAGTCAGGAAGAAGGCTTTCCAAGATAGACACTCATCGGGGTTACATAGTCTGCATTACGATATTCCTCCCGTCGTTCGACATCTTTTCCGTCTATAGTCCTTTGTTATATTGCTTCCCAGCGAGGTTCTTACCTGAATTACGTTACGTAATGTAGCTGGGAATTTAATTTCTATTTTCTATTTTCTATTTTCCATGGAATACAGAAAATATAACTCCGTCAGTTTTGAAGATAATAAAAATCTGTCTTGGGGTTTTGTTCCCCTCATCAAAAGGAGCATTTTGGCAAGATGGATAAGAAAAATACCGATTTTTCAGGGCGTGATATTATTTGTCACAAACATGTGGTCACTAAGTGAACCGCACCATAATTAATTCTTCCCATTACGATGCACAGATCCTTAGGTGGTACTAGATCAGTTTTTAATCTGTTAGATCATCGGGAAACAGGAAATATCTCTGTGGATGGTTCTACGTCCCTGTAACGTTAGCGTCTCGTTATTTGTAGTCAGGCACTAAAGCCATATTGCAATCACTTAAGCAGGAAATCTGACAGTCATCATCATTAATTCTCCTTAATTGTGTGGTCTGCAAGTCTAAAGGAGAAAGCGATGATATGATTATAATGAATGTATTTTGTCCGTCTACTGCACACGAGAGCATTAATCAATCCAGCGTCAATATGAATGACAAGGTAAACACACCTTCTAATACATCATCGAGGACATGTCGGCCCGGAGACGGTTGTAATCAAGCAGACCCTCGATGTTACCAGTTGCGGCCAACGCGAACTATTTCACAATGAGAAAATAAGATCCATTGAAAAAAGGGTTTACAACGCACGTCCTTATCCCACAAGTATTTTTGTGCAACGCGCTTGATTTCGTCAACTGTCACAGCATCGACGGCACTCTCAATTTGTTGAGGGGTCAAACGTCTTCCACTTGTCACGAGCTGCCTTCCAATGTCTTCTGCGATAGCAGTCGTGCCATCAAGACTAAGGAGGAGTCCAGCCTTGAGCTGGCTCTTGGCCCGCTCAACCTCCACCTCTGTTGGTGCTATGCTCATACGCGTCCACTCGCGAAGCGTAAAATGCATGAGATCATCGAGGTTACGAAGGTTCTCGGAAACGAGGTAGATGCCCCAAAGACCCGTGTCAGAGTACGAAGTCGAAAAGGACATGAACGAATTGGCAAGGTTGTTGGAGGAGATGATATGAGAGAGACGGGAAGACAAGAGGGGAGAGGCACCAAGAGCACGGTCCCAGTTGCCAAAGATACTCTGCATGACCATCATGGGGAAGTAGTCAGGGGAGCTCCAGCCGACACCCTCGACAGCAATAGCAACATTGGCAGTGGGGAGCTCATCGTTGCGGATGCGAACCTCGGAGCCAACAAAGGTGGTCTTGGGGTGGGAGAGACGTCCAAGAGGAATTGGATTGGAAGACACAGGAAGTGAAGCAAAGTGCTTTTCAGCGAGTCTGACGAGTTCTGCGTGTTCAACGCCACCAGTGCCGACAAGGACCATGCGATCAGCGGTGTAGTTAGTTTTAATGTACGTAGCAAGATCTTCGCGCTTAATGGACAATATATTCGCTGTCGGACCAAGAATGGTACGACCAAGGGGTTGACCTGTTTATCAAATAATATTTAGTTTTTATGAAGTTCGCAATGTATAACGACATAGCGTACCCTGGAAAGCAACAGCATGAAGGTGGTCAAACACGACTTCTTCAAGCTGCTTGTCAACCTCCTCCTGTTCCCTTATAATGACGTCTCGTTCGCGTTCCATGGCAGAACTGTCGAGCTTAGAGTTCTGGAGGATGTCAGAGATGATGTCGACAGCAACTGGAACATCCTTGCGGAAGCTCTTGGCATAGTACACAGTCTGTTCACGGGAGGTATATGCATTGAGGTGAGCACCAATGTTCTCAACCTCAAGCTCAAGAGAGTGTTGTGAACGACGGTTAGTTCCCTTGAAGGCCATATGTTCCAAGAAGTGGGCAGTTCCATTGGTTTTGTCGGTCTCTGCTCGTGAACCAGCATCAATCCAGACACCGACTGTTGCGGTTTGAGCATGAGCTTGGGTCTCTGTGGCTATTGTGAGGCCATTAGAGAGCGTCGAGACCTGGGTCAAAGGTCCAGAAACGTTGTGCGCTGTCGCGTATGTCCGGAGTGGACGCTATAGACGTATTAGACGGCGAGAAACGATGGTGAGATCATACTCGCCTGGCTACGAGCAGCAGACCTGAGAACGCGGCTGAGGACGGCTCTAGAGACCATCGTCGTCGTCGTCGTCCACGGTGAGGTTAAGTTTTTTGGTGTGCAACTCGTCGGGATTTCACGGCGCACTCACTGTTCGGACTTTACCGATGGGTAGTGATCCGGTCACGTGATTTGATCCTTGCGTAAACGCGGGTTCCAAGGGTAAGGAGCGTTTTCGGAGGCCTCTGCGTGGCAAACGGTTACATCCCGGATCACCATGACTAAAGGTCGTTCTCGGCTTGATGCCATTGCTTTGGCGGATGTTGAGTCGGGAACGGTATGGCCCGAAGTCGTACAGATTCAGTCTTTTACATGCAACGGTCTTGCATATTCATCAGCAAAGAAATTTTTTCTTTCAGTGCAACGGTCTTGCACTCTCACAGTTATCATCGTTACTATGGTGCTGGGCGCTTAGTCACCGCTACTTTTGTACAACCAAAGTCATACCTCTGAGAATTTATCTGATTTTTTATTCCTCTTGCCAAAATGCATTGTTTTATAAAAGGAATAAAACCTCAAGACAGATTTTCAAATTGATGGAGATAGAATTTTTGTTCGACTTCAATTTGGCCACCTACCATATATGGTAAAAAAGGGTCCTACCATATATAGTAATCTATACATCGAGAGCTGCTGTGACTCTCTCTGGAATCCTTCCATGTGATGTATACCGTGCTGAACTGAATTTTTTTGTTCTTGATTTTCTGGTGCAGCTCCTTCTTGCAGCAAGAACTCTTTTTCAGCAATAACCGTATCCAAAGTCTTGATATTAAAGAAACTTCGAAATTTGTTTGCCTGCTCACTGTCAAAAGGTACCTTCAGATTTCATTTTTCCATGTCAAAGCAGTATTACTGACCTTTCATGTGTGACTTTATCCTTTACTTCTTTTTCACACAGTTGCTGTGCAGTCCTGCATTGCAAGCGCTTTGACAACCCATTGTAACCAAGTTTCCGGTTGGCCTCAGCCTTGTTCCAATCTTTTCGTGTCTTTGGTTGCAACATCTGAAAATACAGCGAGCCTTTTTCAAAGCTTTCCATCTCCTTTTGTAAGCATTCCCACTTCTTTTTAAGTCCTTCGACTAGTTCTTCTCCCTCCAGTTGCTTGAGTTCTTCATCCTCTGATTCCATCTCATTGTCAGTGTTATTCCAGTTTTCATCCCCAGATTGCTCCTCTGATTGCTCATGATTCACTCCTCCAATTCAGGCTGTACATTCTTCATCAACCGAACCAACGATCTCTTGAGCAGAACTCATATCCAACATATTCTTTTTCGTTTTTCTTTCTTTGGCTCGTCCTTCATGAGCACGAGCCGCTGCAGTCTTGAGAGCCTTCCGACGTATCATGTAGGTGGAAAAATATGTCAAGTTCGATTTCCAATGTCTACTGACAAATCGTGTATTGCTATGTAGCCACTTCGACGTCCTCCTCCCTAGATTGTCGCGAGTTGGTTCTTATTTCTTAGTCTAGATCTGGGAACTGCGTTCATCATTCGGCTACACCTCCTCAACTTCTGTGCATCATTTCGAAGTAAATGAGTTTTCATGGTGAACCATCTTCCCAAAGACCGTCTCAACCTAGCGGATCGTCTACGCTCCCCTCCTTCACCGCACTTATCTTTCTTACTGTTCCGCTCTTAACTCTTACTTAAACTTTGTTCGTCTCCACAATATGGAGATAGAACCGACACCGGATACTTTGTCCTTCTACATTGTTTTCATGTCTCATCACATTGAACCTCGATCGGTCCGCACCTACCTCTCAGGGATTTGCAGCCAGCTCGAGGTGTACTACCCGCAAATCCGAGAAATCCGTCGCTCAAGCTTAGTCGTTATACACTCGCAGGCTGCATACGCATGAGGTCTGCACCTGTCAACAGGAAATTACCATTGTCACGCGAGCATTTACTTCAAGTTGTCAATTCGGCAAACTTTTCCATCTACGACGACCTCCTCTTTGTTGCGCTCCTTCTCACGGGGTTTTACGGTCTACTCAGGGTGGTGCCACCTTTTTGGCAGAGACGGGAGTAGCCCCCCATCTTATCCAGGCCGCTGGGAGATGGTCTTCAAAAGCTTTTCAGCGTTATATTCGTAAAAACCCCATCGTCATACACGCGATGGCCTCCTGCACTACCAATGATTGACTCGAAGTGAAAAAAAAAAAAAAATTATTATATATTTGACGACAATATAAAAAAAAAAAAAAAATTAATATATATAAAAAAAAAAAAAAAAAATTTTGTTGTCTCCGCCGCCTGTTTTTATCGTTGCACTCATACTTTAGAGTGTTAGCGGTAGGCGGCGAATAATTTTGTACTATCACTTCACTTATACACGCGTCGGGAGCCGGGACAGGCACATGTGGCCCTCCTGTGGTTCCTCCCGACTTATTCGGTAAAGACCTCTACTAAGTGCGCCAATTGGTGGCAATCAAAACCGTGTTTTTATGCGACCAATATGAGCTTACCTGCGAGGTCACGTGAATCTACCTGAGAGAGGGCGCAAGTGAGACCTATCCCCAAGGGAGTCTCACTTCGACGACCACTCTCCAGGTAAGCAGTACGACTTGAAGGGAGTGCAGCTGAAGATGACCCGAAGCAGGAGTTAGTAAAAATTCATTTCTGCGTAGCTACCCACCCACCTCTCCCGATAAGAAAATTTTTTTGAACCTCCAATTTGGCCGCTGTACAAAAGTAGTGCTGACTAAGCACCCAGCACCATAGGTGAGTGCAGAGTCGCTCAGTCATCACAGATCACAGCTTCATACATCTCACAGAGTAGTGATTGGCCCTCACAGTGTTTTCTCAGTCCTACATACAGAAAGCTTCACTACTCTGAGATGGATGTAAGATCTCACAGTATCAGTCGATGACAGGCCCATCTCATCAGTCACAGCAGATCAAAAACGGACTTGCTTCTAAAAGGAATTATCCTTATGGGCATTTTCCATTACAGCAGTAAGAAAAGATCAGTATAGACATCGTTTTGTCAATCTAATTCTTTCATTTTTGGTATTAGAAATTGATTTACAGCAGTAAGAAAAGATCAGTATAGACATCGTTTTGTCAATCTAATTCTTTCATTTTTGGTATTAGAAATTGATACGTTTAGTCACCTTGTTTTTTGCACACCCTTCCACCACTTCCTGATAACAATTATCTATTTTCAGTTACACTTCAGTACATACTACTGTTTAGCCATTGCTACACTGCTGCCTCGAAAAATTACATTTTGAGAAAATACAGAAAAAGAAAAAGTAATTGCCTCGGCAATCGATATGCTGATAGGACCCTATACAGGTTAGGCGCATCAACGGCAGGCTCGGCACCGGCTCCGGAAACCTTGCCGCACTCGTTTCTGATAGGACCCTATACAGGTTAGGCGCATCAACGGCAGGCTCGGCACCGGCTCCGGAAACCTTGCCGCACTCGTTTCAAACTTAGCGCACGTGTTCTACCTATTTTAAGCCATTTCTGACGGCCGCGCACGGCAAGAAGCAGATCCAATCAGTGATAGCGCCGATCGGCAGACAGAATGACAACTGACAGATGGCATCAGTCACTGACGACAGCGCTTAGCGAGAAGCTTGATGATCTATCAAAAACTGACGGACAGCTTGGCGTTTGACCTTGGCGTCTGACACCGCTTAGCGTCTCAATTTGGCGCCTGACATCGCTTAGGTGCTCTGACGGACAGAAGGGTGATGGAGTGATGGTTTAGCTTCGCGATCTGTCGCCTGGCGTCGCTAAGGCTCTTGAATGGACGGTAGGGATCTGAAACCGTTGGAGCTACCCCTTTGAAATTTTCCAGTTTACCGCACTCTGGCGTCATTAGCCACTGGCGACGGCGAACTCATTGTAGTATAAAAGTACTTACCGACTTGTACATAGAAAAACAGACGAAAAGACCAGAGTTTCCCCCTTTACTTCAGTCTCCCTTACGGTCAAGAGCTCATTTACGCTACGGTCAGCAACGTCAAAACTCATCGGCAGTTGCAGACGCTCGCCAACACTCGACATACTCGCGCCTTGCAACTACGGCAGGCATTATCGACGCTTAGACTTCGCTAAGCATATCGTGCTCTTGCCGCTCACATTGCCGTGTTCACTTACCGCATTTCCTTAGGCGCTTTACCTTAGCGCTTGACACTTGCCGACCTCGTTACCGACTTTACCCTTTTTCACAGACGCGTTCTCTGGGACCTGCCCGGGACTCCTCACATTACTTTTAGCGCGCCCAACGCACACTCTTGGTACGGTAACACAATCGTTACATTTGTTACTGACCAAACCTTGGGCGTCATCAAATTGGAGCCCACCGCGAGGGATCTCTAGGGCAGAATTCCGCCAGAAACCCGTCTCCAGCGTAGGCGCCGCCTGCTAGACCAGTCGGCAGAAGGCATAGCCCCTTCCCACCCATCAACCCCACAACCACCTGGTGCCTTACCGGGTCTCTCTCTAGCCCAGGAACTACAGAACGCCACTGTAGACGCATTTCCTGATCTTTTCCCGCATTCCCTCGATTATAGCGCCGACGACCCCTTAGCGTCGCCCTTTGCCTTACCACAATCAGTCACTCCCATCACTCCTTTAACACCGCTTTCTCAATTCGCCATTTCTCTTACCCCGTCGCCAATCTCTAGAACCCCTTCCCCACTACCGCTAACCGAACTCGCCAACACAGTCGCTATGGAACAACAAGTTCAGCGCATGCCGCCACGCAACCACTTCTTGGCACCGAAATGGGACGAGTCCAAGCCACGGGAGCTCTCCCAGTATTTTAAGGAGTTGGAGTATCTATTCAGAGATTGTAACATTACCGACCATACGCAGATGAAGGAGTATGCGGCAAGATACGTATCGTATGACACGGCAGAGACGTGGACAGGTTTGACCGAGTTTGCCGCCTTTGTTCCTGCCGCCCCACCAGCTCCAGCCCAAGGCGCTTCGTATGAGGACTGGAAGACGGCAGTAATCCAGCTGTACCCTGGCGCCGAGGAGGCTACCCGATACACGGTAAACGAGCTCCAAAAACTAGTTCAGGAATCTTTCGACAGTGGCACTTCGTCCCTTGGCGCATTCTCTACATATTACCGCAAATTCCAGAAAATCGCTAGGTGGCTTCTGCAGAACGGCAAGCTCTATATTAACGAGGAGCGTCGCCTATTTCAGCAAGGCATCCCGACTTCATTGTGGACTCGTATTGCTCGTCGCCTAGAGATAGTTCACCAGGCTCATCACCCAGACGAGCCCTATAACGTTGCCGACGTCTTTGAAGCTGGTAAATGGGTTCTCAAGGGAACGGACACTGGCGTTGGGCTGCAGCGCGCTAGGACGAGCCCACCACCTGAGCGAACTAACGGTATCATTCCCATCCCACCTCCTGTTGCCGACTTTGTTAAGAAGGAGGAACTCAACGCTGCTATTACCGCCGCCGTCGCTTCCGCTATGACGCGTATTGAAACTATGATTACCACCAACCTGACTGCTAACCGACCCGCTAACGTACCCGCACCTGGCCCTTGCCACTTCTGTGGGGAAATTGGCCACACCATGACGAGAGGACGCTGCGCGACTTTGGAGAATTATATTCGGCAAGGGAAAATTCGACGGGCTATCGACGGCAAGATAGTTCTCACCACTGGCGCCATCATTCCCAACTACCCAGACAAGAAGTCCTTCCAGGAGCGAGTTGATGAATGGCATAGGCGCAACCCAGGACAAATCGTTACCGGCACGCTATCTGGCAACGCCAACCCCGACCCAGAACAGGCGACTCAACAGCAGATGATTCACGAGGTTTTACATTTCGACAGCGTTGGCGACCATCCTACATTCTCGTGAGAAGAACGTATCGCCAAGCTCCAACAGGAGTTGGATTCGCTTAAGAATCAGGTCTTTGATGGGGTTGAAGTTAAGCAGCCCAAACAACCTCTTAAAGGATACAAGCCGATGCCTCCCGCTAGCAAGTTACCGACACCTGCTCCTGCCGCACCTCCTGCCACTGCCCCTGCTCCTGCTTCAGAACCATCGTCGTCCGCTACCGCTCCCGAACCGCCTTTGCCGCCTCTCCATCCCTATTCAGGGATTCCCGACCGTTATCACGCTCCCGCACAACGAAACTTTGCCGCTCCCGAGAAACGTCCTGAGGGTGGCTACCGACCTACCGCGCCAATTTTCGACATTGAAAAATCGAATCACGTCTTTAACCGCATCATGAAAACCAATGTTACCTTATCTGTAGAAGAACTTTGTAGTATTGCTCCCGACGTCCGCAACCAGGTCAAGACGGCAGTCACTCCCCGACGACCCTTGGCGACAGCCGTTGCCGAGGTTGATGAACTCGACGATGCGCTTCCTGGTTTCTCTGTTACCGTCAACTCGCTGGACGCTGAAGATTCTCTTGCCGACCCCATCGCTAACGCCACTTCTGTGGACCCAGTAGAGACCTACCTTAGGTCTGTAGACCATGGAGAGGACCCCGCAATTCTTACCGTCGCTCAAGAATCGCACGCTATCCGCTCGGTCGCGCTAACCGTAGACAATAAACACGAGGTAGAAGCAATCGTGGATAGCGGGTCTCAGATTATTTCTATGGCAGCAGAAGTCGCTAACGATCTAGGCCTCATTTACGACCCTACGGTTATACTAAATATGCAGAGTGCTAACGGCACAGTAGACCGATCCCTAGGCCTCGCCAAGAATGTGCCGTGCACTCTTGGCGACATTACGTTCTATCTTCAGATACACATTTTACGCTCACCAGCTTACGACCTACTACTTGGCAGACCCTTCGACGTCTTGGCGCGATCAGTCGTCAAGACAGTTACCGACGAGGAAACGACCCTCACAATTAGCGACCCCAATTCCGGAATCCGACGAACGGTGCCAACGTTCCCTAGGGGACAACGAAAAGGCGCCCGCGCTAAGCCCCCGGAGTTTACCGACCAGCACGCCAACGAGCCTCCCCACAGGTGTTTTCACAGACCATCGAGGAGGTGATTGGCGACGATCACGGAGATGTAGCGCTAACGCTGGAATATGACCATTCAACTGGTCTTGTAACTGTTATGTCTACTGCTTTTCTTGACCAAGACGTTTTAACTACTTTACCCACTATCGACGCAGAGCCTTCCCAGAAAAACCAAAACATTACCGACTCCTCTCTTGCCTACTTGTACCTTACCGCTTCCGAATCTTTTCAAAATATTGCGTCTACCGATACTTATCTCACTACCCTTCCCGGGGCCTCAGCTCCTGCCGTTCTCGGACTTGCCGCTCCTCAGGCTACAGTTCCCCTTTCCACATTTGTGTATAACCAAGCTAACGCTCCCAAAAGGAAAGGGGTACAAGTTAAAAAGAAATATAAGCCAGTTGCGCTTAAAACAAAACCCATCGCTACGCACTCTCCCGAGACGTTTAGAATCGAGCGCCAGATCATTGGCGACCCTCTTGCCGACATGCCAACTTTATCGCCGAATCCGCCACCCTTTCAGCCCACAGGACGTTTTACCACGGAGCGCCAGCAGCAGTTCGCCAAGGAGCACGACACAGGATTTTTGACCAAAGATGAGTTGAACGTCCTTACCGATCTTGTCGCTAAGCAAGACAAAGCCTTCGCTTGGGAGGACTCAGAACGCGGCAGCCTACGTACAGACTTCTTCCCGCCTGTGGTGATCCCGACCATCCCTCACGTGCCATGGACTGAGCACAATCGACCGTTACCGCCGGGAATCGAAGCCGAGGTCTGCCAAATCATTAGGACCAAGATACAGGCTGGCGTCTACGAGCCCTCAAATAGTTCTTACCGCTCCCGTTGGTTCTGCGTCCTCAAAAAGAACGGCAATCTACGCATAGTCCACAGTCTTGAACCACTGAATAGAGTCACCATACGACACTCTGGCGTACCGCCTTTCCCTGATCACGTTGCCGAGTCCTTTGCCGGGCGCATTTGTGGCGCCACCCTTGATCTCTACGTTGGCTACGATGAACGCTTAATACACCCCTCTTCCCGGGATCTCACTACGTTTCAAACTCCGTTTGGCGCACTGCGCCTAGTCACCTTACCGATGGGCTGGACAAACTCAGTCCCCATATTCCATGACGACATCACATTCATCCTCCAACCCGAGATACCACATAACGTCCTAAGCTTCATTGATGACGTTGGCGTCAAAGGCCCCAAAGACTGGCGACTTGTAAACGGCTTACCGGCGACCCATCCCGACAACTCCAACATTCGCTTAGCGCTATGGGAATTTTTCTTGCTGCTCAATCGAGTTCTCCAACGTATGAAGTATAGCAGTGGTACTTTTAGCGGCCACAAACTCCTCCTATGCGCGCCAAGGTTCAAAATACTCGGTCACATCTGCACTCCCGACGGTCGTGTTCCCGACGAGTCTCGCTTAGCACTCCTGGAGCGATGGGGTCCTTGCCGCGACTTATCTGAAGTTCGCGCCTTTCTTGGTACCGTTGGCGTTCTCAGGATCTTCGTCAAAAACTTTGCCCATCGCGCACATGCTCTTAACCGACTCACCCGCGCTAACGAGCCCTTCGAATTTGGGCCAGACCAGGTTACCGCACAACGAGACTTAGTAAAAGCCCTACAAGACGCCAAGCCCCTAGTTCCAATCGACTATACTTCTGCCGACCCTGTTATCTTGGCGGTGGACACCTCGTACATTGCCGTTGGCTACTTCTTGTGCCAATGCCTTAGCGACAATCGGAAACAGCGACGCTACAACCGCTTTGGGTCTATTACGCTAAACGATCGAGAATCTCGCTACAGTCAGCCTAAGCTAGAGCTCTATGGGCTTTTCAAAACCTTCCGGTCGCTAAAGATGTATTTGATTGGCGTGCGCAACCTTATTGTTGAAGTCGACGCTAGGTACATCAAAGGCATGCTGCAGAATCCCGACATCCAGCCATCCGCTAGCATGAACCGGTGGGTAGTCGCTATCCTCATGTTTCACTTTGAACTGGTACACGTCAAGAGCTCTTTCCACGGACCAGATGGACTCTCTAGGCGACCACGGCAGCTTGGCGACCCGGCAGTGGATCCACAGGCTGATAGCGATTTCGAGGATTGGATCGACCGTTTACATGGTTTCGTGCACCTTATACAACAGCCAATACCCCTACTACGACGGCAACAGCCTACCAGCATCCTTCTACATCCCATTATCCCTTACCGCCCCGAGACCTTTAGCGCACCCCTCACATTCTACACGGCAAGCATCCTTGGACAAGACTTGCCTCCAGTAAAAGTCGTACAGGAACCCCAGTCGCTAAGAGAAGACAGCAGAAACCTGACCTACGATGCCGTCCCCCGATCCGCCAAGGCAAAGGCGGAAGATAGTCGTCTGTTAGTAGTCGAGCAATGGATACAAGACCTTAAGCGACCCCCAGACCTTACCGACGAACAATACGCTACCTTTATCCGATATGCTACCCACTTCTTCTTTACCGACAACCGACTTTGGCGACGAAATCGAGATGGCGCTCACAAGTTGATCATCAAGCCAGATGGTCGCTTACGAGTCTTGCGCGCTATGCATGACGAGCTAGGACATAGAGGTCTGTACGCTACCCGAGCTTCTCTGTTAGAACGATTCTGGTGGCCACACGCTAGTGCCGACATCGCCTGGTACATCAGGACTTGCCACCTCTGCCAAATCCAACAGACACGCCAAGTGCTCATACCGCCAACCGTTGCAACGCCAGCTCCCCTCTTCAGCAAAATCTACGTTGATACCATGCACATGCCCAAATCTGGTCGCTATAAGTACATCATCCAAGGTCGTTGCTCGCTAATCCACTGGCCTGAGTTTCGCATGCTTCAAAGAGAAAATACCGAGGCGGTCGCCAAGTGGCTGTTTGAGGACGTCATCTGCCGTTGGGGAGCGCTAAGAGAAATCGTCACGGATAACGGTGCGCCCATCATCAAAGCGCTAACATACCTCGCCAAGAAATACAACATTCACCACATTCGAGTATCTGGCTACAACAAGCGCGCCAATGGCCTGGTAGAGAGACCACACTTTGACGTTCGGCAAGCACTTTTCAAGGCAGTCGATGGCGACGAATCTCGTTGGAGCGAAGCGACCTATTCAGTGTTCTGGTCAGAAAGGGTTACTATTCGTAAGCGCATGGGTTGCTCTCCCTATTACGCGGCTACTGGCACCCATCCGTTACTCCCTGCCGACATTATAGAAGCGACCTATCTTCAGCCAGCACCCAACAGTATCTTAGCGACTACCGACCTTATCGCCAGACGAGCCATTGATCTCCAGCGAAGGAAAGAAGATTTGGAGCGACTTCACGAGGTAGTTTTTAGCGCCCGTCGCCAAGCAGCCCTACGATTCGAAACCGAGCATAGCGCCACTATCAAAGATTACAACTTCCCGAGAGGAGCGCTAGTGCTTATGCGCAACTCCAAAATTGAAACCTCATACAACAAGAAAATGCGCCCGCGCTATCTTGGACCTTTGGTAGTTATCTCCCGTAACCGTGGAGGCGCTTACGTGCTCTGTGAACTAGATGGTTCAGTGCTACATCGACCTGTTGCCGCCTTTCGTCTATTGCCGTATCTCGCCAGAGAACACATTGACTTGCCGCTTGAAGCGCTAGATATCGACACCGCCAAGTTAAGAGAACTTGAGGAAACCGAACTATTGGACGATGATGACTTGCCGACTTTAGTTGAAGAAGAAGAAAACGATTAGAAAAGAATATTATTGATAAGCTCCTTTTTCTATTACTTACTTTACTTATCTTTCTTGCCGTTACTTATTATACTATATTCAACAGACATTTCTTTACATAGTCAAGTCGCAGCGCTAGCGTATCGCCAACGCTTAGCGCCTTGCGCAACTCTCGCCAAGGGTTTTTCGCTATGATGATTTACTGAGCGTTTCCCTTTTCCTCAAAACTTGTCTAAGTCCCTCACCTACTACTCCTCTTGCTAATACCTACCTCAGAATACTTACCGCTTGCTTTCTCTTTGCTATACTTTCCTTGCTCTCTGCGGCTGCGCTAACTCAAATTACGGGACTTGTCCTTCCACTCGGCAAGAAGGCGGCAAGAAATATATTTACGAGTACAAAACAAAAACTAAATACACGACGGCCTATCTACCCTAAGGTCCGTCAGTCTTCACGATCGGAAAGCGGCAAGGAGTCGTCGAATGGCAGAAGGTCGCCAACCTGGACCTGATTGAGGACTTGCCACTCTAGCGCCTCGTTGCAGTCGGCTTGGTATTCCTCCAGGGTCTCCATGCTACGGGTCAAGTTGGAGTACCTGAGTCGCGAAGCCATGATCTGTTGACGAGCGCGTTCGCGCTCGCGACCCAAAACCGCACGCATGCTTGCCGCACGAACCCCCAGCCGCTCTATAACCTGAGGCGGGTAAAGGGCCACCACGGGATACACCAAGTCCTCCCCCAGCCACTCGTAAGAGTCGCCAGTGACTCGTGGCTGAGGCTGGGGGGTCCACGACGAGGGCCCACTCGAGCTCGTCCAGAGCTGTGTCGCCAAGTCGCCTTCACTTACCCAGGGGGCGGCAGGCTCCACCGTCGGCAACTCCTGGGACTCGCCAGGACCGTCCCGCAAAGTCTCCTCCAACTCCCCCTCAGCATCCTCATTGCCGCCCTCTTCCTCCTCGCGGCTTGGCGACCCTTCCCTTTTCTCCTCCTCCCCGGCCAACTCCTGTGCGCCAGCGGGCTCCCCCATTACCACGTCACCCTCATCTCCTGGGGCGCCAGCAGTCGAAACATCGTGTGGCGCGTCTTCAGGCAAAGAGAGAGGGGACAGTAGGCGGCTGGGGCCAGCCTCACCGCTAACGGGAGGAAGACGGCTGGCGGCAAGAGCTTCTCCAAGCTCCCTCATCTCCGTGTCCTCAGCAATTGGAGAGGGGGAGGGCGACTCGATACGTACGCGCTTGGCCTTACCCTTGCCCTTGCTTGGGGAGGAGGCCTTGCGCTTTTCTTGGCGCTCGCCAGCGCCGCGCTGTCCGACCGATTCCGATTCATCTCCTTGGCGCGTCGGCAGCGCCAAGGAGGACTTGCTGATCTTCGCCGCTCTCCCAGCGGCAACCTCCCTACGTTCCCCCTCGACAAACTCCCTAGCCCGCTTGACCAAAACCGCCCGGGAAAAGGTCTTCTCGACAAAGGCATCAGGCGCCCCGCCACGCTCACGACTCTTGGCGCCGTCGATTGTGCAAGCACGCTTGAGAGTGCCGCAGCGGTAACAGGGTTGGGCGCCAGTGGGGAACCAGCAACTTTCTGGGTCGTTATCGGCCCAACATTTGTCACACTACTTTGCTTGAGAACAAAAAATCATACGAAAAGGCTAAGACAACTTACCGCTCCACGCGAATCTTTGAACTCCTGGCGCGTCGCCAGGGAAACCGTGCGCTTGTTCTTCATCTCGGGAATCTCCACTCCTCCCTCGATGCCCTCGTCCATCACTACATCTTCCCGGCGCGGCAAGAGCAGACCCTTCAACTCCTTGTCGTCGAAAGTAGTCTGACTAGGGAGCTGGGAGAGAGTCAGTAGAAGGTCGGCAAAGTGTCACGACGGCGTACCTCGTATTGAGGACCCTTCCCCTTGCGAGACTAGCGACAGTTACCACCGGTAAGAAGAAGCGCCAACGACAGCAGACTTACCTTTTTCTTCAAAGCCTTTCCAGGCTTTGAAGGCGAACCCTGTGTGCCTGCCGGCAGTGTGGGGCTCTGAACACTGCCGGCGCGAGACCCCTTGCTGGAACCCTCGGCAACGGACTCCTTCTTCTGCTCCTTGGCGAGCTCTGCCCTCGCCACCGCCAAGGAGTGCGCGGCAGCGGCAGCGGCAGCCTCCTCCTGCTCTTGCTCGATCTGCAATCGAGCAAGAGGCTCCAGTACCTCTTGCTTGCTACGAGGGGATAGTTCAGTCCATAGCTAAGGAAGGAAAGGTCAGGAGATACTCACTCGGTTGCCGATGCGCTTACGGTCATCGGCAACGCGCCAGAAAGGATGTCCTCCAGCTCATCTTCGATGGTGGGGACAGGGGGAGGCGCCTAGAGAGCAATCAGCTTAGCGACACGCCAGGCAAAAACAACAACTTACAAAGCGGGAGAAGGGCGCTAACCACTCAGCACCACGATTGTCGACATACCGTGCGCGGCACCACTCCCGCACCTCGATCTCGCGGTCCCACCCAACGCCAAGGACTCTCACCTCATACCACCTCTCCAGCAACTTCATCACGCCAACCACCAAGTTTTGAGACGCCTCGGCGCCAACGCCCTCAATATGCCGAATGAAACGGTTTGCCTTGGCGATGTAGGCGTATGCGGCTTCTTGAGCAGCTTGAGATGGGACGGGGGGCGGAGTTGGAATACGGAAGGACATATTTTTATTGTTGAGCGCCAGAAAAAGATGGGGAGAAGAAACGAAGTCCAAATTCACACGCCAGGACTATAAACAAAATTTCAAGAACGCACGGACCACCTGTCACAAAAGCGGTAACGGTAGCCTTATTTGGTGACTGAGGACAGTCAATTTTTCAGTTGGGGGGAGATGATAGGACCCTATACAGGTTAGGCGCATCAACGGCAGGCTCGGCACCGGCTCCGGAAACCTTGCCGCACTCGTTCCGAACTTAGCGCACGTGTTCTACCTATTTTAAGCCATTTCTGACGGCCGCGCACGGCAAGAAGCAGATCCAATCAGTGATAGCGCCGATCGGCAGACAGAATGACAACTGACAGATGGCATCAGTCACTGACGACAGCGCTTAGCGAGAAGCTTGATGATCTATCAAAAACTGACGGACAGCTTGGCGTTTGACCTTGGCGTCTGACACCGCTTAGCGTCTCAATTTGGCGCCTGACATCGCTTAGGTGCTCTGACGGACAGAAGGGTGATGGAGTGATGGTTTAGCTTCGCGATCTGTCGCCTGGCGTCGCTAAGGCTCTTGAATGGACGGTAGGGATCTGAAACCGTTGGAGCTACCCCTTTGAAATTTTCCAGTTTACCGCACTCTGGCGTCATTAGCCACTGGCGACGGCGAACTCATTGTAGTATAAAAGTACTTACCGACTTGTACATAGAAAAACAGACGAAAAGACCAGAGTTTCCCCCTTTACTTCAGTCTCCCTTACGGTCAAGAGCTCATTTACGCTATGGTCGGCAACGTCAAAACTCATCGGCAGTTGCAGACGCTCGCCAACACTCGACATACTCGCGCCTTGCAACTACGGCAGGCATTATCGACGCTTAGACTTCGCTAAGCATATCGTGCTCTTGCCGCTCACATTGCCGTGTTCACTTACCGCATTTCCTTAGGCGCTTTACCTTAGCGCTTGACACTTGCCGACCTCGTTACCGACTTTACCCTTTTTCACAGACGCGTTCTCTGGGACCTGCCCGGGACTCCTCACATTACTTTTAGCGCGCCCAACGCACACTCTTGGTACGGTAACACAATCGTTACATTTGTTACTGACCAAACCTTGGGCGTCATCAATGCGCTAAAACTTTGATTCAGACATTTCTACACAACAAGCTGCAGAGGTCAGTGGCCACAACCACTTACTTAGTACTCGCAACAGGAACAACATCAATTGGCAGATTAAATCACTAGGAATGCAAGTTTTCAAACTAACAAAATTATCTATTAGAAAAACATCTGCCCAAAGATCTGTATGCTCCTTGTGCTGCATTCAGCCCACTTTGCTCAAATAGTTCTTACATCAATGATCATTTACCCTTCACAACCATTAAACCCTGGTGTCAATACCATTGGCATGACTGCACTGAAGCTGCCAAGCCCCATCTCAAGAGTCTTTTTGTTAGACTGCATGTCTTATAGTTTCTAAGTATATTGCGTGGTCATGTGACATAAATTAGATATGCACCAATGTGGCAGTTACTACCTCAGTTGCTTCTTATATTCAGACAGTCACTGAGGTATCATTCCTCTGTCATGTAGGCTCTTAGTTTTGGTCTGGCAGGTTATGAGCATCTCTTCTGGAATTGCTAGCACTATCTGAGTTGCCAGAAACTACTCTTCCTTCTCTTATCCATATTTTTGTGCCTCTTTTATCTCATTTTATCAGTGTGCCTTGCACAACCATCAATTTGTCCTTTTTCCTGTTTCTATCTCTTCTAGTTACAAACTTGCATCCTTCACAATTCAATTTGGGCTCTTTGTCCTATATTTCTGGTCTCAATCTTCAGAGTTCTTTTAGGATTTACCTCCTCATTTGCATTCTTTTCCTTTGAATTCTTCTGATACTCTCATTTCTGATCCTTTGCACTTGTCCTTCTTGTATTTCATTATATTGTCCACATATATCTTCCTTCCTAGCTGATTTGTTTATTTTCAATCTATTACATACACATACATTCCCATCTTCTGGTTCTCAGATTCCTTTACTTAAATCTTTATACAAACCCACTCCTGTATATTTCTCATCTAAACCTTTTTTACATTGTTTGGCACATTCTAATTTAGCACCTAAACACCTAAACCAAATTCATCTTCTTTTCATGGTTCTTTTTTTCAAGACAATCCTTTGTCTTTTCAGACATCTCATTATGCATCTGATCTAATGCCACTAGTGCACCAAGAATCTTTTACTCCTTCTTTTTCTTCTCTAATTTTTTTTTGTCCTCTTTTTGTTTTTCTTTCTTCTTGCCCTATAATCTTTACAATTACAACCACCTAGTTATTTATACAAGTTTAACTTACTTTACTTCCATTATTTGGCATTCGGAGGGAGGGACCTTTTAGATCTGGATACTCATCATCTTGCTCTTTGTGTTTTTCTCTCTCTATGTACATACATTGCTTACCACTAAAAATATAGCCGGGTTCTATCATCTGGCTGTGTCAGTTTTTTTTTCTTAACTGAGGACTATGTCCTATGCTTTTTTGATGATAACAACCTTTTGCAATTGGCATGATTGGTTGGCAGCATTAGGATGGCAGCTTTTAAAAAGAATTTCATCCATTACCTTAGACTTGGCATGAAGAGTTTTGATAGTATTCTTCTGAGACTATCGCTAGTTTTTTTTATGCATATATTGTGTGCATTGCTCAGGTTGGAGGTGCCACATCATTTGTTAAAGATCAAACTGTCTTACACACTTTCAATTTTCATTTTCTTGACAATGCAAAGTATAATGCAGAAACAAATAGAATTATTATTGCCATTGACTTCAATTCTGTCTACTACAGGTAAAACTGAAGATACTGACTACTGATTGGAAGCAACTGGAAACATTCTGATTTCTGTTATGCTGCAAAATTGTACATGATATAAACACATACTTTCTTCAAACAGCTCTTCATCACCATCTTGTATTAGCCAAATCATGAACACCACTACAGAAACTGGGCCTAAACAGGCCACAGTAAAGGATTGTTATACCAAGCTGCTCATTTTGACTGAGGGCAATCTGAGCTCTGAAACTGCTAAAAATTATAAGACTGCCTGCTGCAATTTTTTTGATACTAAGGAAATAGATGAAGAAGACCATGTCTGTTGTGTATTGGTGGGAATTAAAGACCATTGTATGCATGATTGGATTTCAGGTCAACATAATCACATTGTGAAACTGTTGTTTGAAGACTTTATGAAAGAAATCTGATCAAAGTACCTTTCGCATGATTAGGAGCTAATAGTTTGAATTCAAATTCTCTTGGCAAATTTCAACCACAGAAAACAGACTTTTTGGGATTTTGCATCATATATTTAAAAACAAAATTCTCTTTTGCTAGGCACTTCTTTACATTTTGAACTTGAAAAATTACAAACATAGATTGAAGCTAAATTGGACTCAGCATTATTTGTCATTTATTTCAAACATAATTTGTAATCACTGACTTCTATATCTGGTTGAACAGTATTCGCCTTATCAATGAAACATATCAGCAAATGAGAAAAGAGCAAGGAAAATTGCAGATGAGATATACTGTCAGGCTAAGAAGCTACTTACAAATGCAAATAGATCAAATGCTTCAACAACTTAGGAGAACTTTTCCAATCTCAAAGGAAGGATTCCTCCATTGACCAATAAGGAGAAATGTCTTTTACATGAAAATAGTAGTTGCTTTTATTGCCATTGTCTGTTTGTATCATATCAAACAAGTAATTGCATGAAGCTGTTTCCTGATCTAGCTAAGTACTAGCTATTGACTTAGACATTAGTCGATGTAGTAAAAGTCTCAGAAGCTCAAGCATCTAGACCTGTTGCTGCTGTCACATCTATTATTGCTGCTTCTTTATTTATAACTGTTGCCACCATTCTGCCACAATCACCTGTAACAATAGCACATATTGATTTTGTTAATTCTGACACCAATTTGGATGTGAGTGACATTCTTATTGCTGTTTCACATTTAGTATGGACAAGCATAATTGCAGGCCCAAATGTTGATTTTCCACTGAAAGTGTCTATTTTATTAGATGATAGTTCTCACATTATTTTGATTAACACAAGTTTAGTAGACCATTTGGGCATACATTGCTGTCATTTAAAGGAACCTCTCATAGTAGATGTGGCTATTTCAAATTCAAAGACAAGAGTGACTACTACATTGTCTGAATACTACAAGTTATCAGTTACATCTATAGATCAAAGGTAGACTTCTTGTACTGTACATGCTGTCATTGCATCAAATTTATATTTCCCTGTAATATTTGGCTTGTCCTTTTTAAAAATAAATAAAATTGTGATTGATGTAGATGATTGAACAGCTATAAACAAATCATGTAATTATGACCTCTTAAATCTAGAGGTTGGAAAGAAGGCACCCTCACAGGTTTTTGTGCCTATGCACAAGAAATTTGAGGATATATTATAATAACAGAAGGAGTTCATGAAGGAGTTAAAGTTTATCTGTGCCATGAGACTAGAATGAATAAAATGTCTAGGTCTTTTTAAAAGCATAGCCAAAGTAAATATGGTAGCTGTGGTGTGTAAACAGATTGAACAGCTGGCAATACAAGAAACATTGTCAGCATTTGACTTAAAAATGAAGAAAAGGTTTAAAGATGTTTTTGAGCCAGTTGTGAATACTTGAGACTTACCACAAGATGTCCTGGCAGAGATTTATCTGAAAAGTACAGACCATTGTATAAAAACATGGTCTTATCAGTGTTCTCAGAAATATAAGAAGGCATAAAAGATACTAATCAATGAGCATTTATAAGCCAGCCATATTCATTCTTCCTGTTCCTCTTTTGCTTCTCCAGCATTTTTGACTTCCAAAGCAGATCCTATGGCACTGCTAAGATGGATAAATGATTACCAAGATTTAAACGCAGCAACAGTTCCTAATAATTATTTAATTTCACAGATTGAAGATATATTACACAATTGTGCAAAGAGAAAGATTTTTGCAGTCTTGGATTTGATGAATGTATTCTTCCAAACTCCAATGCATTCTGACCATGTTCATCTGACCATAGTGTCTACTCTATATGGACTGTACAAATGGTTAGTAATGCCCATGGGTTTATGCAATATGCTGGCTATTCAGCAATGAAGAGTGACAGAAGCACTACAAAAGTGCATTGGTGTCATTTGTCACATCTATCTTGATGACATTGTAATATAGTCAGAAACAGTAGAGAAATATCATGAGAATGTATGAAAAATATAGAAGATACTAAGAGCTGCTCAGATGTTTGTAAATTTGAAGAAGTTGCACTTATATTAAATGAGCATTGACTTTTTAAGTTATCGTATTTTAGCAGACAGAATAGAAGCTGACTGTAAAAAGGTCAATCACATTTTGGCATGGCCAATGCCCAAGTTGGTGAAAGAAGTCAGGTTTTTTTTAGGATTGATGAGATACATCATGGTATTTTTGCCAGGATTAGCAGAATATATAGAGATATTGCACACATTGGCCACTTATAAGAGATACATCATGGTATTTTTGCCAGGATTAGCAGAATATATAGAGATATTGCACCCATTGGCCACTTATAAATATGATCTCAAATTTCTAACATAGACAAGGAAGCACCAAGTTGCCTTTGATGCTGTGAAAGCATTGGTCATTGAATGTGATTGTCTCACCATGATTAATTATAAAGATACATCAAAGACTATATTTATGACTACTGATGCTAGTGATTTTTGTTCAAGTAGGATATTGTTATTTGGAGAATTATGGAAAATGTCACAATCTGTTGCTTTTGAAAGTCAAACTTTCAAAGGCACAAAGCTTAACTATCTTGTTTATGAGAAGGAACTTCTGGCAATCATTCATGCATTAAAAAAGTAGTCAGCCAATCTTTTTAGTACAAAATTTCTGATATTCACTAATTATAAGACATTGTTAAATTTTTAACATCAATGTAATTTGTCAAGATGACAAGCACATTGAATGGAAAATTTTGTCACAATTTGATTGTAAGATGATTTATGTACAAGAAGATGATTCAGTAGTAGACGCCTTGACACAGCTTCCAAATGACTTTCCTGACTCTGAACAAGCTGTAGGCATAGCACAAACCTTGTTAGATACAATAAATGACAACAACTTTATTCTGGACTGCATTGGGGCAATACTCTCTGTTAGCACAACTTCATCATTTCAAATAGCATTTGCATTGGCACACATTGGAGAAACCAGTATCTTTGTATGTGCAATGTTACTCTATTTATCAATTGAAATAAATAAAACATTTATAAAACAATTGAAAGATAGGTATAAAATAAATCTATGATGTCAGAAACTTAAGTTGGTGGCAAAAGAAATGACATTCTTTGTAAATCATGATGAATTGTAGTTTTGCAGTTCTTAACTTCTTGTCCCACATGTGGGAGACATTCACAAAAAGATTTTTTAATGGGCTTACAATGCCCTAAGTTATTTTGGGTTCAAGAAGGCATATGAGGCTTTGTACTGGGCATATTATTGGCTTTGAATGAGATGTGATCTTGAATTTAGTTACATACCTGCATGTCCAGAATGCCAACAGTATAAATCTCCAATGACCAGACTAATGGGGCCATTACATTCTTTGCTTGTATCAGATGAGAATGTCAGGGGACTCCTCATTTCTTTCTTTTCTCACTCCTTATCTCTTCACTCTCCTTCCATTCATTCTTTTATTTCTTCTGACATTATTTCATTTTACTGTTTCTATTCTTTCAACACTATCTGTCAGTACCACTCTCAGCCCTTG
>JAMWFC010000005.1:958221-1026115 GCA_027475525.1 Macrolepiota albuminosa | reverse complement strand
ATATATTCTAATACACTTTGGATCTCTCTCTGCCAGCTGTGTGACTGAGCCACAGCCTCTAGAGGTCGCCCTTACAGAGAAAGGAAAATCAGTAGCAATAGATTTTGTGAAGTTATTACCAGAGGATTAAGGATATAATTGCATACTAACTATAACAAACTGTCTACACTCAGATATTTGTATTGTCCTGACATGCACCAACCTCACAGCTCTACAATTAGCCAAATTATTCTTTGAACATTGTAAAAATAGATTGTTATCTGATATTATATATGACCACAACTGTCTTTTTGTGTCTTGCTTCTGGAAACATTTAACAAAATTGATTGGGATAAGAGTGAACATGTCAATGGCTTACCACCCTCAGACTAATGGTTCAAGTAAGCGCTCAAATAAAACTGTGATCTAGGCTTTATATTTCCATGTTGATCATAGTCAGAAGAGGTGGGTTTGGGCTTTGTGTTATATTTACTTCAATATTATAAATACTATGAACAATAGTTGCAAATAGGCAGGAGTCCATGAATAATACCACTATTGCTGCCTACTACAAGAAAGTTACTCACAGAAAAGAAAGTGGCAAGAAAGGTCATTGAAAGGTTGGCAAGAGACATAGCGATAGCACAAAACAATATATTATAAGCAAAAATACAACAAGCAGTGCAGTCAAATAAATCTTGCTCTAATGACTGCAAATTTTAAGTTGGCAACAAAATGCTTGTGTGTATTAAGGATACATGGCAATTGTTCAAGAGATGTGGTCACAAATGAGCTGCAAAATTAATGCCTTGATATGACAACCCATTTGTGGTTATAGACGTACATGCAAACTCCTCAAATATTATTGTATTCTGCCTGAATGTCCCAGAGGCCTACAGGCAATATCACATCTCAAAATTTTTGTTTTTTAATAAAAATAATGCTTGATTGTTCCTATCTTATGAATTCAAAAAACCAGGTCCAATATTTATACTGGACACAGAACTCAAAGAACATTATGTGGAAAAAATTGTTGATGCATAAAAACATGGCAGAGAGTGGCAGTATCTTGTTCATTTCTCAGAATATAGATTCAAATACAATGAATAGAAATCCAGGCAAGAACTCTCAAATAATCAAGTTCTCGACATGTAGTTGGCAGGGAAAAACAAGAAATCTAATTGATGTAAATTCTTTTTTGCCATGTTTCTGCCACTGATAGCTTTTTTCAAGAGGTTTTTAATGCACACATATGAGCAGTTTGTTTTTTATACTAATATTTTGCCCATACTTTTTTATTTTTTTTTATTTTGTTTTGAATAGGAAGAAATGTAATCTTTATAATTATGACCATCTAATTATTTATACAAGTTTAACTTACTTTACTTCTGTTCACACTTTATATCCATCATTTAGCATTTGAAGGGAGAGCTTTTTAGATCTGAATGCTTATCATCTTGCTCTTTGTATTTTTCTCTCTCTATGTACATACATTGCTTACCACTAGAAATATAGCGGAATTTTATTGTCTGGCTGTGTTAGTTTTTTTTTCTTAAGTGAGAACTACATTCTACATGCCTTTCACCATCAGTCTCATCTCTTTTTCATATGCCATCTCCTATTCCTTCTCCTGTTCCTCAACCTAGTTCTTTTCATCTCAATGTCTAATATTCTCTTTTCCATAATGTTTGCTAATTTCTATTGTACAGTTTTTCTCTGGCACATCATTATTTTCATTCAACAGAACTGCACTCTTATGTTTATTCCACCACTTTTTCTTATTTTTATTACTCTTATTATTATCCACCTCATTCAGTTCTTTTCACTCTCTCTCCTGCTTTTTCTGAATCTCATCTCAATTTTTAAGGGAGGACTATTCTTAAAATTAGCTCCTCTGTGAATTGGAGAAATTGGTTTGGTCCAGCATCAGCACTTATAGACTAAATAGGTCTGAACAGACACATATGCCTCTTTCCTCCTCCAGGTGCTCCTTTTAATCCAATGTGCAAAGTTGTCACTCCACATTCTTATCCTCCTTATCAGACAGCAACAACATTGTTTCTTACATTCTATCAGGCAAACTGTTGACTGAGATCTTTAATTCTCTTCTTCTCATACAAGGTGGCCCTCACAATTTCCCTACTCAAACAGCTTGTGATCTGTTAGCTTTTTGCAGAAGCTATCCTTATATGAATGTAGCTATGACTAAAATTGTCACTAAAAGTGCTCCTATTCTCCTGCTTCTTGTAGATAATACCATCAATACTTCTGTATTATCTACTATAGTCAAAGACAACAAGAATGACACCACTTTCCACTTATATTCTCCACCTATTGAGATTGAGGATTCAGCTTCTTTTCTATCTTTCATGAGCTCTACAGATCCTGTTGTTTTTGCCTCAGTGTCTATTCATTTCAATTTCATTCTTAATTCTGGATGTATGAATCACATAATTTGGGATTGCAAGTTCTTCTGAACTTATATAAATCTGACAGTTCTAGTCAAAACAGCTAATTCTGGTACTTTTACCACTCTTGCTCAAGGAGAATGCTGATTCCATATTCATATTGATGGTTGACATGTTACTTTCATTCTTTCAGACTAATTTTGTTCTTCCAAATTCATATCCTGCAGTATCTTTTCTGGCTGTTGTTGATATACTTGGGTCATTTTCTTGAGTTCCTGTCACACCCAATTTATAGCATTGTTGTTTAGGACATCCATCATGTGATGCTACTTGGATGATCCTTATTAAAGACTTTGCTTCTGAGGTTGACTATGTTGGCTCTTTTTCTGATGATCATTGCATTCTTTGTATTGTCAGCAAGCAACTAGCACAACCTTTTGATCATCACCAATGTCATGCAAATAAAGTCTGTAATCTCCTTCACATGGACTTGTATAGTCTATTTCTTACATAATTTGTGAACAGTCATATCAATCACTTTTATTGTATTCTAGATAACTTCTCAAATTTTAGTAATACTGTCCTCCTTTTTGCTCAATCCCAAGCTACTCAACATTTTAAAACTGTCCAAGCTTATCTCAAACTCAAATTAAGTAATAAAGTTAAGGTCATCAGATGTTATGGCACAAAGAAATTTGTGGCTAGCAATCTTCATGATCATCTTGATTCCACAGGTATTATTCTTCAGTTCATGGCACCTTACTCACATCAGCAGAATGGAAAGGCTGAAAGATAAATTCAGACTATCAAAGACACCACTCAAGCTCTAATGACTAAATCTAGTCTATTGATGTTTTTTCCAGGCAACACTATCTCTTACTGCCCAATATCTTTGTAATTGCCTCCCAAGTTCCACTCTTCCAGCTCTCACCACTTTGTGTGAAATTGTTGAAGGTTCTGACCTCTCACATCTACATATATAAAGTTGTCAGTACTTTGTGCTGCATCCTTTAGAAACATGCAAAAAAGGTGATACTTGTTGCTTTGAAGCTATTTTTGTCAGATATAAGGAAGATCAATTAGGATAGCATGTTTATGACTTAAATAGTTGATATTTTTTCTCTTGCAATGTTGTCTTCAATGAGAATGCTCATGGCTGTCTCAGTAGTAAATCTTTCTCTGAATTTTAAGATCCTGCTCCTTTTCAAGACCCAATTAATACTCATTCTGATCTGTCTCCAATATCTTCTTTTGATGATCACTCCTCTTCCATTTTACCTATTGATTATCCTTGTCACAATGTTAAACTCATTAATGCAGAATGTGCATTTTTTGATGATATATATAAACAAAATGAATACCTAATCAAATTGCATTCTAACCACTGATGATGTCTAAAATTAGGTTAATAGCAGATATGGTAAACTGCTACTGACCTGGAAGTCTGTATTGGACATGCTAAAGTATATGAAAGGGAGTATCAGACAAGGCTCAGAAAATGTGTCAGTCAATAAATGAGAAGCAGTAAGGTTAGAGTCAGCAAGAGAAAAGCACTAACAACAAAGTGTGCTGGGAAAGAGAAAGATAAAATGTGTGTGGCAAGACAGATAGCAAGAACTCTGTAAGCTTAATGACTCTAAGCTGTGTAATGCCTACCATAAGTGCAAGATGCTGATGATGTCAACTGTGGTTGGGAATACTGGATGCTATGTAGTAAAACACTGTCTCCAGCATCTGGTGTGTATAAAGTGTGAGGAGTTCTGGCAGAGTCTTGGTGTGCTCAAAATAATAAAATGTAGCTAAGTGCTAATTAATAGCACTTCTGATGCTACCTGGCAAACTGTAAGCACCATAGTCTTAACAAAGATATGGCAAAAAGATAGAATAGTGCAGTACAAATATGCCCAACATTGGCACTATAGACAACAAAGACAATATAAACAATGCTAGCACCTAACTATTTAATGAAGTTAAGTCAAGCTAGTAAGATTTTAACAGTGAGGATAACTGGGTTTCAATATGATTACAATTTATTGCTATTTACATGTTCAGTAGCTATTTTTTATACTATACATTACTGTATTTTGAAAAATAAGTCCATCTGCAGTACTACAAATTAGCATCTCTCTTCATAGCTACAGCTAATAGTGATTTATCAACAGCAACTAACAATATTATAGCTTATTGGCCACAGCAACTCTAAAACTACTTAAAATTATATGAGTTTGCTCACTTTCTTAATACAAGTCTGATTGGCCAGAATACTTCAAAATATGGTCAGAAAAACCCTTGACAAATGTTGTAATCCATAGCATTAACTCTGGTGCTAAACATTGTCCCACTTTCTAATAGGTCAAAGTATCAGGTTTTAGTATATCTTGTCCCATCAATATTAATTTCTATATTTCTGATAGTGGTGCCTCAACAGATGGCAGTGCCTAATGCTATCCTCTTCTAGAACTGATTAGAGTTTGGTCAAGGTTACTTTTCTGTAGTTGTGCTAGTGTTATCTCTTCATAAGATCTGAGTTCTTGAAGTTAATGAATGACTAATAGTAATTAAGACTGCTAAGTGAAAGCTGTATTAGAAAGCAATAGCCAGAGATATTCTGAGCTCCAGAAGGTAGCTTAAGTCTCCAGATTGATGGGTGTTGGTAGGCTTGTAATGTTCCTTGATGTGTTCAGTCTAAGCAGAAGCCTATCAGCATGAGGATTTTATAAATTAAGAGAACTGTGGCAAGCTGACAAGATGTTCTGCCATTTAGCAACTAATCACCAACTAACTTCTTAGCAACAACTGCTGACTAATCAACCATTGCTGACCAAGAATGAAATCTGGACAGTGAGGTAGACTGAAGTAGACTGGGAGCAAGAAGCTCTGTTCTCCTTTTTATTTTTACAAGTTGGTAAGTATTTTTTATACTATAATAAGTTCACCATTGCTAAGTAACTTACAATGCCAAAAGGCAATGAACTGGAAAATTTTACAAGGTGGCTTCAATGGCTCCACAATTCTGCTGTCCATCCAACTCCCTAAGCAGTGCCAGGCAGCAGATTGAGATGCTTAAACTATCAGTCTATCATACCTGCTATCTGTCCAACTTGCTAATCAATGTCAGATGCTAAATTGAGATGCTGATAGGCTTCTATTTGGACTAAGTACATCAAGAGACATTACAGGCCTACCTACACTCATTAATCTAAAGACTCAAGTGACCTTCTCAGACTCATGACATCTCTGGCTTTTAGCTCCTCAATACAGGCTTCACTTAGCAGTCTCAAACACCATTCACCAGCACTCACTATCCAATACTTATTAACTTAGAGGACTCAAAAAACTAAAAACTCATAGTGCTAATGCAATGATGGGGAGGTGATTCTGACTAAATCCTGATTAATTCCAAAAGGGGTTAGCATTAGGCACTGCTATTTGTTGAGGCACCTCAATCAGAAGTATAAAGAATTAATGACAACAAGACAGGATATACTAAAGCCTGACATTTCAACCTATCAGAAAATAGTACAATATTTAGCGCTAGAGTTAGTGCTTATGATAATGATGCTAACTGTGGTTGGATGCACTGGACATTACACAGTACAATGTCATTTCCAGTGCCTAGTGTGCATAGTGCTACTTAGCAAACTGTAAGCACTGTAGTTTGGACAAAGATATTGTGAAGAGAAAGAATAGTGCAATGAGATGTGCCCATAGATGCCATAAATAACAAAGATGATATAAATGATGCTAGCATCCAACTTAGTAATGAAGTTAGGTCAAGCTAGTGTGATTTGAATGCTGAGAGTAACTGAGTGCTCAATGAATTATGATTTGTTGCTATTTACATGTTAAGTAGCTATCTTTTATATTATGCACTACTGTATTTTAATGCTACTAGTTAGCACCTTTCCTCATGGTTACAACTAACAGTGACTTGTCAATAGCAACCAGCAGCACATGGGTGATGGTGATCAATAGTGTTATGGCCTATTGGCTATGGCAACTCTAAAACTACTAAAAATTGTATAAGTCTGCTCACTGTTTAATGTAAGTCCAATTGGCCAGGCCATTTTGGAGTATGGTTGGAAAATCCTCAAAGCTATTGCATTTCACTGAAAACAATGCAGACCTATTCCCTTCTCAGGAAACCCCAGAACTAACACTGGTTTTTGCTTCAGATACTAATTGAAATAAGTTTTTTGTGAAAAAAATTGTAGCTTTAAGGCAGCATGGCTGCAGAATGCAATACTTGGTTCAATATGTAGGATTTGGCTCAGAACACAATGAATGGTTACTGGAACAAGAACTCAAGAATAATGCAGCCCTTGATATGTGGTTGGCAGGAAGTAATATGGACTAATGTCCAGTTCTTTTTTGCCATGTTTCTGCCACCAGTAGCTTTTTCCACTGGATTTTTAACACATGTATATAAGTAGTTTTCTTTCACTTACTTACTGACATACAATTCTGTTTCATTTCTTTGAAATTTTTGGAAGAGAAGGGGTGTAATCTCATAAAATACAATTACTACTTATGGAGGCTATATCAGATGTAACATAGCCTCAACTCAATCAGATATAAGCCAGGGTCAGAAGTACTACTGCATTCTTCTTCTCCTTGCTCTTACTCTTACTTATAATTGTCTCTTCCTATTTGTACTTGTCTTGCTGCTGTGTTGGTCTACAATTTGTCACAATAAATAATGTGGTCTTGTTCTGTTGTTTGTGTAAATTCACAACTATATGGATTACAATAGTTCTTAGTTAGTAGACTTAGATGAAATTATATTATATTTATTATAATAAAATTTAATTTATCTTCACTATAAATATTTACATATATGCTGCTTAATAAGCAGCTTATTCTTAGTTTATACTGCATAGTCAATAAACTGATCTGGTCTAATTCTGTGAAGTGTGAACTATAAGCTCCTACAATACCATAACTTCATTATACAAACTCTTTGAGTTTGGTCCTGACTAAGTCAACTCCTAACATGACCTTGTCAAAGCCTTGAAAGATGCTAAGCCCTTCATTCTCATTGACTACACCTTTGACTCTGTTATCTTAATAGTTGACACCTCATATACTGCTGTTGATTGCTACTTCTTCTGCCAGTGCTTTAGCAACAACCAAAAACAGCAATGCTATAACTGCTTTGGATCAATCACACTTAACAACTGGAAATCACACTATGTATCTCTATCGTGATTACCACTAAAAAAAAAAAAAAAAAAAAAGACCTTCACTACAAATTTGTGAAAGCCTTGGATATCGTCTTTTTACCTAAATTTTCTTTCTTTATATTTTCATTTATTGTAACCACTCGTCACTGAACGAACATTATCCTATTAGGTCAGTTGGACGATGTGGTCACGTGATTAGGGTTTAGAAGCGCGTTCCTGTGACACTTCATCCTCAGTTGCTATCTGTTACGAAGACAGTCTACTGAGGATTCGTTTAACTGTCTCGTAAGTACTTGGATCTGGTTCAATATCTGTCACGTAAGTATGATAACAATCAGTCGCTTCTTATATTCAGACAGTCACTGAGGTATCATTCCTCTGTCACGTAGGCTCTCAGTATCGGTCTGGCACTTTTGCGACCAGGACAAGGACAAGCGATTGTTTCGCCATATGCTGCTTAGATGCGAGCTCACCTCAATGCGAATCAAGAATACATATTTATTGTTCAATGCTATCACAGATTCCGGTAGAATGATTTCATTCCGACAGCAACACCACCTGCGATTGAACGTGAACTCACTCTCAAGATGTGACATCACAGACACCGGGGCGCAAGGCACAGAAGTGTGGCTGCAGAGCAATGGCACGAACGCCCCGCTGAACCATGCGGTACCGGATATCATGCAAACGCGGTAGTGCAGAACCCACATTTGCCGTAGTTCCATCAGGAAGCGTAGCGCCGGTCCAGAAAACCTGACGTCCTTCGTAAGGTCTTTGTGCCCGATGAATGGTCCACCCACCTCGGCTGAGCTAGCAGCCCTAGGCCAAACAATGGAGTCCAAGTTTTCAGGTGACGATTGTTCCGTCCACAAGAGTTGCTGTCCTGTGAGAACGGGATATCAGTCGGTATACGATGATGCATGAGTAAGACGATCTACGGACCTCCTAGGACAAGGGGTTTTTGATCATCTTTAAGACCCGCAAATGGGTCGAATGTGTAGGACTAAACCCAATGTAAGCAATCGTTCCAACAGGCGCTCTTGCTGGTAAACCTTCTGCCACGTCTTGAACGGGTCACACCAGCTATTTCTGTGATACGAGTGCTATAAATGCGGGATAATAACGCTTCCTGGGGGAATCTGGACTAACCCAGTGGGATCTTGGCCGAGCCATTCACCCGCCCCACAGTCCTTGAGAAATCATCAGTATTCAAGCCAGGTGATGCTAGCCACAACGATCTCACAAGATAGAAGTAATCTGAAGGTGCATGTACCATGCGGAAATTTTTCTCTGCTACAGAAGCAGCATGCTGTGAGGAAATCCAGACCCTACGAGAGAGGATCGAAATCTATGTTAATGATGCCTTGATAGATGCCTACAACCAACACGCACATAATCACTGTTGTTTCTGGAAGTGCAACATCATGTTCCAACACCATTTCTTCCCAAACAACCGGAGTCTTTCCCAGGTCAATCAAGGGTTTATGGGTGGATTGAACAAACGAACTCAGAGCTTGTTCCAGGGTCCGGTCGCTACTAGAGAGATCCGCTTGTGTCTGAGCGTCTTTTGCGTAACAATTCGTGTTCAACTCATCGCCGCCGGTACTAAAAAGAGTCGAAGGCAGAGTTTGGGCAATTGAGGATATAAGTTCGGCCGTAAAATTTGCGGTAGCAGCCGAAGCCAAACGTAATTGTCCTGCAGGTGGTTCATTTGCAAATTGCGACCATGGCGATGCCTGATTACAAGCAATATGTTCTGGGTGAGAAGCAGCAATAGCCGCTGTGTGACCAGGTGTATCGATCTCCTGTTGATATCGATGGCCAAGTTAGAAGACGAAGATTCTTTATCTTGTCAATTTCGTTACCATTAATACGTCGATTCCTCGCTATTGTGATATGTCAGAAAGTGCACACTTAAACACTAACATTTTGTACGAACGGCGCCAGCATATGACACGATGTCTTCAATATCGGTGGCGCTATAAGTCTCATTCACAGAGTAAGCTCCTTGGGCTGCGAGTTCTGGAAACATGGGAATGTCAAGAGGGAAGCTTTGCGAATCGACGATATGCCAGTGGAATACATTGATCTACAAAAAAAAATAAGCACCTCGACCATCCTGAAGGCGAAGCGTGAAAATTCCGACCTTGACCCAACTCATAGCATCAAGAGTCCTTTTAATATCAGCAACCGGGAAACTATTGCGTCATCTCAGACGATAATGGATAATGATTCGAGGTTTCAAATCTTACAAGTTTCTCGCTGTGTCAAGCATGAAGCCTCGATACGGCTAGAGGAAAGTGAGTGTTAACGAACGGAAGTCAAACAAGGTACTTCAAGCATCCTGCTCACAAATGCTGGATTGTCATTGATGACTCTCACCGGAGCCTGATAGGTATAAGTGACTCCTGCGAGGTCATACCACAGCTGGCTAAAGGTGGTCAAGCCTCTGAAGAGTCCAAGAGTAGAGTTTGCAGTGAGGGTCGCAGGACTTCCATCACTTGGAATATCCAAAGAATAACCTTCACTTCGCGCTTCTATGGGCAGAGTGGCTTCCATGGCGATAGAAAGAGGCTCAGTCTTTGACAAAAGAGAGATCGTAAGACTTGGTAACTCCAATGCTTGACCAACAGCGGAACTGTCCTTTTCTCCACGACCGACAACAAGGCGCTGCAGTTTATCTGTTTGCAAGTAATCTCTTGTCCGGCTGACAGCATCAAGAAGATCTTGCGGGGCGTTATTGAAGCCAATCTCCAAATCGAACGTCGGAGCAAGCTTCAAGAATGTCGTGCCAAACTCAAGATTTCTCGGGATAGGCCAGAGACCAAGTACATTGGTCGGAAAGAGGATAGCAGCCCCAAGAGAGTAAATGAGAGCTAGCATCAAGTAAGCAACGTAAGAGTACTCCCCATGATGAGTCTTATATAAGACATGTTAACGAGCCATGAGAGCAGTGATCATGTGCATGATAAAATCTTCGGCCCAAGAATTCGAAGGTGCTTCTGGAGGCATGCGGCCGCAGTCAGGGACTAGACTTCAAAAAGGAACTTCCAAATCCACGAATATTTGTTACAGCGATATCTAGCAACTATTGATACACAATGATTAAATTTCAGTAAATTATGATATAGTTAGCGGTTGAATAGATACTCAAAAGGAACCAATCCATTCAATTAAGGCTTGGTCATCTATAACAGACGTTCCGCGCAGGACAAATTCTGGATGCCAGCTCAAGCAGAACGAACAAACGAGAATGAAATCGCAAATCAGAGGAGACAATGACTTCACAGTCCCTCGTCATACAGTTTCCTCGAAAGTGCAATGTAAAACCGTTCTAGGTCCTTCTTCGACGCCAGCTCGTTCTTCGTTCTAGTCTTTCCTTCTTGCATCGTTAAGGGGGACAGCTCCTCAACTTGGGCCTTCACAGCTTTCTCGATTATCTCCGTCGAGGTGACTATGCTCTTGTTCTTTTCACCTTTGAGCGGCGGGGACGGCATCTGATCCGTTAGCCAATCCACAACTGCAGAAAGTCTCTGTGTCGAAGATTTCACAATCGCATCATCCTTTTCCCTTTCTAGCTTTCGCTGTTCCTCACGACCCACTGGTTGCGTGTCGACAGCGACATCAACTTGAATTTTCTGCTCCTTTTTCCAAACACCGACTAAACGCCCAAAATCAGGTAATGTCCAACCATCTCCAGAATCAGCGCGACATCCAGTACTGACACCGAGCCCGATAGCAGGTATTGCTGGAAGGTCGACACCAAATTCTATGCCTCTTGCTCCCCTCATTTCCCAGTCTGTAGAACTCGGACGTTAGCGCTAAAATTAGCATAAATGGTAGTCCATCTTACGATCACATCCCTCCATTGTTCCTAAGAACTCGCCCCAACGTGCACTTTGCACGGTTACTAAGCCGTCATTTCCCCACTCTTGCCCCTGTGTCCAAAGCGGGGTACCCAGGGGACGTGTTTCCTGCTCCCATAACATACGCATTTTGTTCCGAAGTTTTTCCTCGGCGCCATCCAACACCATCTTGGTGAACCAGAAGGGGTGCCAGATGTTGACACTGTCCACTCGACCCGCGACACTAAAATACTTCACAGTTGGATCATCAGGTGTGCGAGGATTGAACACTTCGTTCAGATATTTAGTTGTGAGGTTGGCATACGCAGGCGAATCGACGATAGACAACAGTAGAGAAGTAAATGTCGATGGTAGACCAGAGAGAGACAGAGAGAACGGAGCGTCTTTGGTCTTCGTGAATTGTTCGCCCAAGGGAGATGGCAAAGTGTCAGTTGCTTGAGCAGGGGCTTGCTCGTGGTCGCATAACTTTCCAATGCCAAGGTATTCCTACACACCAAGTTGATTTTCGGGTACATATACACAAACAAGCAGAGACTTACAGCACACCAATCCATGAAAGGGCTTCCTCTATGGGGAGTACTAATGCTGGTCAGTGACAGGGGTGCGTACACTTCTGGTTTGATATGTGTGATGAGATGTCGGCAGTCAAGTCCCCCCATGGAATGTGCAAGAAAATTAATACCACGACCTCGAGCCTTATTTTGCAGTTGTCTATCTAATATCTCTGCACGTGAGGCGATAGAACCTGTCCTGAGGGCATCAACGTTTACAAGGGGTCAAGCTTAAATGGCAATAGCGACTAACCCTGGAACGGACGTGACAATTACTTCTGCTTTCACAATGTCTCGGAGTATATTGAGAACATTAGACCAGTAGTGCATCCTCATGCTCGGGAATTTAAGCGGTCCACGGGAATCAAATCCGTAAAGTCCTAAGTGGGATAGGGACATTGTTTAGAGAGGAGACGAATGAAACGTACCATGACAAAGCACTATGGGATATCGAGGTATACGAAAAGGATCACATAGTGCTGGATTCTGCATTAGTTGATGAATCGTGTCAGGAGATGCCCGGGTTGCTTCTGATGGTAATCTCGTCTCTGTATCTGATCGTCTTTCGTTCTTCTGAGGTTTCAATGGTGGGAGTGGGTCCCTTGCCATTGATAAATCCATTTGCGTGAGCGTTGATAAAAGTGCTGGCCATGACCATCGGCTACTGATCGGAGGGGACCCTGAATGGGCGAAAGAGAATCAGGGCCATGGCGCGATATAATGAAAGCAGATATATTGTTGAATACCATTGACGCTGGTTGCAGCAAGGCTAAAAGTTCTCCGCCAGTCCCAGCTCTTTAACGAGGTCAAAGCAGGCCATTCTCGTCCTTGAAGATCGCGCAGCGGTTGGGAAGATGCTTTGAGGGCTTTTACATGAAACTTTGTGGGCTCCTCGTCGGCCTGTGCTTGCTTGAGAAGGATATATTGGTTTGATATAGAAAGAGAAGACAACACGTTGACGATGCGACGAAACACGAGGACGACATGAGTTGGAAAGTATACACTGTTCATGGTCAGTGTTCCATTCGAAAGTCTTGGGGATCTTGGTTGGCGTGATCATCACGTGCTAAACGTGAGCGGTTATGGTTTTTCCCTGTTTTAGATCTTTCTTGGACCCTTTGGTAGCCTGCAGTCAAGCTCTGACCGTCAATGCCGAACATACGAAGATAAGGCTTTTTTTATTTGTAAATGTACAATATAGTGCCCGCTATGAATGAAGGACAAGAGTCGGCATACCGAACACAAAGTGCACAGACTTCTGTACATTGTTCTAACCGACTTCCATTTCTTATTCCTCAAGGATCTTATTGTACTTATATGATGCTTGATCAACAAGTCTGGTCTTTCACCAGCTCGATCAACCGTTGCTACCGCTTGACTATTGTCGGACCTTGTATTGGGATGTCTTTGTTCTCCGTCTTTGAAAGCGTTGAGATGGATACGTCCTATCCAAAGTGTCAAACTGGGTATGTCTATAAAGACCCAGAGCATGCGTATTTTACGCATCGACTAAATTGAAGTACGCCCACGAAATATTTCCCCGACTCAATTCTTCAAATGCTACCCTTCAAAAATACCTACCCTCTCATTGGAAGTCCTCCACCACCCTGTGAAAATCCTCAGAATGGAGAGCCTGATGAAGTCGACTCCAATGTACTCTTGTCCCCTACCACCTCCACGAGCACATTGACGCTAGTAGAGGACGATATCTCGAGTGACAAAATTCGAGAACTATTCATGGCAAAACCCAACTGCCTTGCCATAATAACTGCAGAGCACGATGTAGAAAATACCTCCGATCTTCCATTCTTTGTTAGTCCCCTCCTGACAGATGATCTCAATCCCCTCGCAAGTCCCTTCGTCCCGAAAAAAGCGCCTCCACCGAGTTTGCCTCCAAAGTCTCGGCGTCTTCTTCGACCTAGAACGATCACACAGCCTCGGACATTCAAGTGGCGAAGAAGCTTTGATGAAGCGACACGTCGACTTGAAGAGGAAAAAGACGTTCATTCTCTCATCATCATTGCCGCTGAAGCATGGGAACCCGAACAGCTCGCAGAGCTTGCGCAAGAGTTTTGCTGGCGGTTTGCGGAAGCGACACAAGATGATATGGAAGCGATTTTAGTCTTCGCGCTTAGGTTACATTGGCAATTTAAGCATATGAAGAGCGAGAAAATTGCTGACGAGTTTGAGTGGCATCTGAAGGAGTTTATTCTTGGCACTTTCATAAGCGTCTGGGATGCTGTAAGTTATTTTCAAGCATGTGGAAGGTTCCATCCTGACTTTCCTTTCTAGAACACAAACCGCGAAGCAATCTCCTATGATAACGCAAACCCGGAGGTCATAAATGCTGCTCAGACGCTTACCATTGTCATCGGAGAACTGTTCAACAGAGGTTTTCTGGACACGAGGGACATACACAACTGTCTCGGTGTTCTTATGACAAATTTTGTCTCAGTGGAACACGCCGAGGCGGTCGCTGCTCTGTTTCATCACATGGGACCTAGATACTGGTACGAACATCCCGACGGACGCGGTCATTTGCAAAATTTCCTACATGCGTTCAGTTACGTCATGCAAAGGCTAGAGGGCAAAATGAGCTTGCTCAATGAGCCTCGGTCTTATGACCATCTGTCGACCCTTATGCATACCGTAGTTGAGCGGACTATTGAAGTTGACAAACAGATGGTGCAAGCGCAGTTACAAATGTGTTTGCAAACGACCACCCCCGGAACCTGGATACCCCGAGGAGCCGATTCTTTTTGTACCACACAAGCTCCTATTGACTAGGGCAGGACAAGGAGGCTCCTGAGATATTTATGATGATCCTATGAGTTAGGATTTATATTTATACGGATGTATTTTACCAGACGACTTGCTCTACACATCGTAAGCTTTCTGCTCCACATGGATCCCGAGACTATCATGCTATCCACGAGTGAGACGTTGTGATAGAATATTTCAACAAGAGTAACCTTGTAGGGATGCTCAGACTTGCGCTAGAACGCTGCCAATCTGTCAAACATGCTTGGGAGAATTAGCTGGATATGTGGGCTATTTTGACGATGGTTTAGATGTAGTTCAAGGATGGAAGGACTGAAGGAATGATTCTGATGCAGTTCTGATTTCTTTGTGGAGCTCCATTTGAGAGGAATTATTTTAGAACCGGACATTCATGCCGGTGTTCAGAGAGTCCGATTCGGGTGGTCACAAGAAGCGACCCCGTGGATGCAGATCTGCCTCGTGGGGAACGAAGCTAGTCGCTGGGTTGGGGTCGCAGGTAGAGTTGGTTGGATGGAAGGGTCAGGGGGATCAGAGTGACAGTAGCATGGGAGGGATCAGAGGACAAAAGAAGCTGTACGGAAAAGGCAATCATTTACATATTGATCGCGAGTGTGAGATTGTCGGCTCGACTGCAAAGACCCTTTTACTCGCCATTTCCATGAGACTCCATGCTTCACGTCTTTCCCTCTCCCACCGTCCTTGACATTCATCTCTTCCAATGCTTCTCCGTCCTCTTCAATCTACCTCCGTTTACTCTCTGCCCGTAGAGCTCCTCACTCGTGTATTTGTTCTTGGTGCAGGCTATGACTACCCTTATGCAGGCACTCCATTTCTCCTCAAGCCTGACCAGGACTACTATGCATTTCCCTCTTCTCATTTCCAGCTTCTCGTTTCTCATGTCTGTCGACACTGGCGTCTCATTGCCTTGAGAACCGCCTCTTTGTGGAGCATGCTTCACTTCCGTGAACCTGCACACATAGTCCGTGCTCAGGAGTACATTGCTCGCTGTTTGCCTTCGCCGCACCTGTTCGACATTCTCGTCGATACAGTCTCTGAGGGTGACCATGTCCCCGGTGCAACTCTTTGTAGAGAAGAATTGCAGCAGATTTTCAAACTTATCTGTCCCCAAGTCAAGCGTTGGCGAGCCTTCCATCTCAAAATCTGTGACCATGAATGCAAGGCCACCGCTCGACAACATCTCAGCACTTGCGGTCCCGCCCCCAACCTCGAAACTCTCCAGTTATATCATTTCGAGGATTACGTGACGTCGCAAAATCTCTATCTTGCGACATACAGACCTCCCGTGATGGTTTTCGATAATAACCTTCCTCGACTGAAAAATGTTTCATTAATTGGCGTCAACCTTCCTTGGGCGCAAAGTCCCTATCTTGCACATCTCCACACCCTTGAGCTTGCGCTCCATCCGGAGAATATTCGGCCCCCATACGAGTACTGGGACAACATGTTGCGTAACAGTCCAGATTTACAGACTTTGTCACTACATTATTCTGGCCCTCGCGTAGCAAATGGCGACACGAAACTAGTCTGGCCAGCAGAGAGGGAACGCATTATCATCCAGTCTCTTGAAAATCTGAGTTTAACCGACCTCGACCCAGACTACCTCGTCAGACTCATGGGTCGTCTCGTCCTACCTGGACTCAAGAGACTTAGTCTCGATCTCCCCGACCAAGACTTTACACCCTTCCTCGAGCTCATCACCGATGCAAAAAATCGCCTTCAGGCAATGAAAAATCATCTATCTCCTCTCTGTGTCTCTCGCATTCCCTTTCCATCTTTCTCCAAGCTCGACAGCCTCGTGCTCACGGCGCTGGAAGCCAACACAGACAGCCTGCGCAATTTCGTGCATGGTCTAAGGGAGCTTCGCGCGCTCGAGATCCACTTTGCCAGCGTGAGTGACGCGTTCGTGGATATTCTATTCGAGGAAATGGATATCGAGGTCAAAGAAGACTCTGTCAAGATACCTGATGAGGTGTTACCGGCAGTCCCACATAAAATATGCTCCTATACCCCTTGTCCAAGTCGCGCGGCCTCGACGCCACTTTCTGTTAGACGTGTTCCCGTGCTTCCGCTACTTGAGACCGTGAAAATGTCAGGACTATCTGGGTCCAAGACAAGGGAGCTGATACACTTTAGGCACACTCACTTCCAGCGCCTATCCTGCCTAGGGAAAGAGAAGAAATCGCTTATACCTGGCGTCTCGATGTGGACAGTAAAATGGAGCGAGAGGTGGAGGGGCAAGGATGAAGTGTTGGATCAATTGGTTGAGCAAGGATGGATAGCCGAGGACGGAACGCGAGTGTACTTGAAGACGTTCGAAGGTGAGAGCGAAGATGTGGATTACGATGATGTGGAAGGAGAAGAAGGCGACGAAGGAGAACAAATACAGGAAGAGTCTGCAGATGCAGAGGACGAGTTTGATGGTGAAGAGACCGATGAAGAAGACACAAGCTAATACAACTTTGGAATACCCAGTTGTCTTACACACACCCTTGTACGCTGCGACTACCCAAAAGTTGGTTCTCTTCCTTCACTGTATCTCGTACATCTGGGGAATGTGCAAGCGATAGGAAGATCATTGTCCAATTTCGTTTCTTCTGCTGTTGGGTTTATGGGGACAATTGCCATTTATACAAACGTATCTTAGACATTTTTGTTTAATGCTCTCATTAAATGCATATTATATCTACTTGACTTCTGGATACATTCAAGTAGTAGACATCAAGTGCGATGCAAGTAAGAATAAGTAAAGTGCAGTTCGAGTACACTAGCGTAGCACGAATTACAAAAACCCCCTGCCGCTGCACACTCTCACTCGTGCTTGCTCAACGGCCCGTAGTAGGTCAGCACCAGAACTCGGTTTTAGGTTAAAGGTGTGGAGTATAGATGGGACGGCATCACGCGTGAGGAGAAGCTCGTGTTGCTCTGTCGTAGATTTCGAGCTGCTTTCCGGCTTTTCATATTTGGACGCGTCAGGGGACTGAACGGCAGTCCTTGTGGGCGAGTGCTCTCTGTACACTGCGTCAAATGCTTGGCTAGCTTCTGGAACAAGTGCGTCGTTGTCTAGGAGACTTTGCAAATACTGTGAGGCTCTATAGGCTATGATGGTCTGCATAAGCTTCTGAAAAAGAAAAAGGTTGAAACCCGTACCATTATAATGAGACCATGATCTCCACGCACAAAAGAAAAAAGGAAGATTAGGAATGACAGCTGCGTCACCGCGTCAGTTGGCAATGGCTGTATTATTCCGTAAAAGCGCTCACGAATAATCATAAATGGAGCAGTCAAAGGGGCAATAATCATCCATAGATAGAAACCCTTTCTGTGCCTTGGTGTCCGATACGCAACTAGCGCACGAAGCTCTGCCAAAGTTGCAGGACCCGAGTTAATTGACGGTGGGTATAGAAGAGGAATCTAGGAGCAACTCTAAATACGTCTTACTGGACAAGGTCAAATGGCGTACCTTGACCTTCTCATGTTCAACAACCTGAACGTCTTGGCCAGACGCGTCTCTTTGCGTGATAGTGGGGCCTAGAGAGGGGTCAATGCCCTTTAATGCGAGCTCCTCAAAATCCAAACGGTCTACGAGCCGTTCTCCACCCTGGTACACTTTGAGCTGGAGGGAGTCCAAGTAAGACCAAACGCAATAGACGTTGTTGGCTGAAACAAACCTTCCAGCCTCCCTTTGCCTTGCCGAAGCCTGCCCAAGTGTCCGCTGCCTTTGTGGTGATCCACTTTATATAACCGCCCTCGGGAACCCATCTCGACGCAGAGCCATTCTCTGAGGAATTTTGGGAGACTGGGTGTTGCGGATACCCAATTTGGAACTGGTAGTAAGTCAATGCGGCGAGGGCGTCTCTGCGAAGGGGGAGCTTGGGACGAGTGAGTGGGACTGCAATGATGCGCAAGTTGCGCAGAGATTTTGAAGACATTGACATGAGTCTACGTGAAGAAATTTCGAGCAACTGTGTGTGCGTCATGCCGAATGTCAACTTTGATCACAATAATATGCAAACAAATCAATTTCCGAGTCGGCTATGGACACTGAGTCCTTTAAACAGAAGGAATCCCTCATCAAGCCATATATAACGCTTTGAAATCACGCTAATAAACGAAATAGCAGAGGCAATTGCTCTGCGAGGTAGTATGTAGCTGCCCATGGACGGTATGTCGGCCCGGTGTCACGTGATGCTACCCTCGCAAGGGCGGCAGTTGCTCGTCGCCGTCACACAATGAGCTTCCAAGACATCGAGGCCGGCGTCCACAGCCCACGCAGCTCGCTGCTCGCCACATCAAGCCCCCAGGATGCCTCCTTTACTGCTCTGCAATCCTCTCTCTCGCTCCAGGTCTTCAAGATGAATGCAAACGTGCAGGGGATCCTTAAACTTGTAGATCAGCTTGGGACCGCAAAGGACTCTGCGGCCCTCCGTAAATCATTGTGCATATTCAAGCTCATGCATTGCTAGCTCGCCATTGATCATGTTCTTTGCAGGCATGACCTCACCGAGACCACACGTGCAATGGCCAAACGTGGCTCCGAGGACCTCAAGAAGCTCTCGGTCCTACAGGCTTCGCTTGTGCGAATTCAACTCTTACCGATACTTAGTCAATGTTCATTCTTTTCTCCTTATTTTGCAGCCTCTTCAGAAGACAGCCCTCCAGAAGACATCCCACGACCTCCAGCTCTCACTCGTCGCTTTCCAGCGCGCACAACAAGTCAGCGCCGAGCGTCAACGAACCGTCGTCCAAGGAGTTAGACTTGCGTTGAGGATGACCATGCACCACACTCTCCGTAAATAATTTTCCTCGCTTTATTCTTCATTCAAGACTCAACCCAAGCGTTGAGGATGACCATGCACCACACTCTCCGTAAATAATTTTCCTCGCTTTATTCTTCATTCAAGACTCAACCCAAGCCAGGTCTCACGAGGAGAATCCGAACACTCTCCGTCAAGTTCAAATACTTCAACAACAGCTTTCGCCACACGAGCTTGCGTACCAAGAATCCCTGATTGTAGAGCGCGAAGCTGAGATCCGCGAAATAGAGACCGGTATGCATGAACTCGCCGAAATCTTCAGAGATTTGGGAACGCTTGTCGGAGAGCAGGGTCAAATGATCGGTGAGTACCTCCGCGCTATTGAAATGTCTGCACTGATGCAGTTTCAGACGACATTGGCAATAACATATTCTCTGTGGCGAACGATACTAGCGACGCTGCTCAGGAACTGACAACGGCACACCAGTATCAACGGAAAGCAGGCCGTCGTGCCGCTTGTCTCATGCTTATTCTTGCTGTAGTCGTTGCCGTGGTTTTGTTAGCTGTGAGTGGTCATCTCCACTTTACGGTGCATAGGACTAACCAACATCATAACAGGTCTTATCATAACTGATACCCATACTGATTCGAGGAATGTCATACTTACTTATGTATATGGTAATTTTGTGATTGGACTTTGCGTGTTTCCTGTTGCCAGCCGTGTGAGAGCTAATCGTACGAATCTTTGTCCCAAGTCGAGAACCGACGCCTGGTAAGTTTTCAGCATTCGCAGAGGAAACGACTTTTCACATCTATACAGGTACCATGGGTATGAAGCACCTGACACGTAATATTTTCATGGTTCTGCGCATTGACGGAGTTCGGCTGCGAGAACTTTTTGCAAACTCGTGAATCTTTGGCGTCCTCAACGACTTTCCAGCCTCTTCAGATTCTTAAGCATTTTATCAGAGGTCTCGGCTAAGTTGAGCATGGTCACAGGTGTTGTTCGGATAGCGATCGTGATACAATTGAACCTCACACATTGTTTCTTCACTTATCTACAAGTTTTTTGTGAAACACTCATTAAGATTGGCAGATAGAAGAGACTGGACGATGTCTGTTTTGATGAAATCGAGAGGAATCTCTGGCATTCTGGTGCTTGAGGACGGAGAATGGGATATTTGTGGGTTACGGTACTTTTTCGTGGCAAGTCACTCTACATTTTTCACGCATTTGGTAGCTTCAATGTGATATCTCAGCAAGACCGCTCATTTTCAAGTCGGCGAAACAATTTATCGGTCGTAAAATCTATACTTTTTGAGCAAGTTATCGGTTTTGACACCCCTGGGACCCATCGGTCATCGAGGACGGTTATTGGTGGACACCCAAAACCCATCGGTTCGAAGGGGTCATCGGATGCAAGGGCCATCGGTTATAAGAGGTTCAACTATAATGATCTCGAAACGCAGTAAGGCAAGTAATATTGCAACATGTCGGCATATTTCTAATCTTCGGTCCGAATAATGACCAGTAACAGGACACCAGACCACCTTGGAGCAGAAACATCTGGAAGGATAGTTATAAATCAGGTACGGCTGAAATTCGGTCGACATCAGCGGTTGCCCAACCATGCGCACCACAGTAACCTATGATGCAAATGCTACATTGTCGGTCTAACAAATCACCGGATTCTTTCCAGCCCGTTCTTAGAATATACCGCTTCAAACATTAGAAAAACATGCTTCGAAGAACGATTGCTTGTTGATAATTTTGCATCTTCACCATGCGGAACTACCTCATATTGCTCGCTGCTATTACTGTCCAACTTGTTAACGCCCACTGTAGGCTCAATGTCTTGAATTAATCATGCTACTTAAGTGTTGCTCCCAGACACGTTCCCTGACTTGTACGTAGATGATGCCTTAACAAGCGATTGGGAATACGTACGGATCACCGCAAATCACTATTCTCAAGGACCTGTAAGTCCCAGCTTCTGATGCGCCTACACAAACATTACGCTCAATTATGACCAAAAACAGGTTACCGATGTCACTAGCTCTGCGATTCGGTGCTACGAGTTGGATAGCACTGCCGCAACTTCAGCAGGCATCGCGACTGTTGTGGCTGGTTCAACAGTTGGTTTCAAAGCAGACAATGTCATGGGTCATCCTGGTGTGCGTGTTCCTCACGACAACCACCCATCATTGACCAAGTCTGGACTATAGTATTTCTCTGCCTACATGACTCCAGCCATTCCCGCCGCCAACTCGAACAGCGCCGGACTCAGCAAGACCTGGTACCCAATCATTCTCCCTTTTCTGTAGCGCTTGTTCTCACTTTTTGGCCAGGTTCAAGATCTGGGAATGGTCACCGAGTTGGTCGGCCAGTACAGGCCTAATATTTGACTCGGAAAGTGTGTGAAGATGGCCGGCCGTATTGAGGTATTTTTACTGACTCAAAGTAATCAGATATCTGGCAATTCAACTTCACCATTCCGAAGAATACGCCTAATGGGTGAGCATACTCGTGTGCTGCATATTGGGTTGTTGAGTCCCATGTGTTCCCTTGTAGGCAGTATTTGTTGCGTGGTAAGCTCTCTGGAGATCTAGATCTTCTGAAGACAAAGTTCATATCATCACAAGGGGAGCAAATTGCTTTGCATGTGGCCTCTACTGTTGGAGGCGCCCAGGTGAGTGCGATCGTTTACAGGTCCCCGGGATTGCTAAAAATTCCTCCAGTTCTACCTCGCTTGTGCACAGATCAATGTTGTAGGTGGCGGCAATGGCGATCCTAGCCCTACCGTGTCCTTCCCTGGTAGGATTTACTTCGTTTTCGCATACAAAACGTTACCAACCTGTTGAAGGTGCCTATTCCGCCACTGACCCTGGTATTCTTCTGAGTAAGCAAAACTCTTCTTGTCATCTCCATTTTCTGATCTTTCCTAGATATCTATGCCCTTCCTGCCGGATATTCAGGTTACCAAGCCCGTAAGAAACCTCCTTACTTCATCTATCAGTATCATGACCCCGCTTGCAGCCGGCCCTGCTGTTTGGAGAGGGTGAAGCTGTCTTTATTATGGAGGAAAGGTGAGGGCAATTGGCAGATATGTGGTAGTTGTTGGAAAGTCGTTGTAACCTATGTCACAAAGGACTATCACGTACAGGGGTGAAAAGTCACGCGAAAGACATCTTATAAGTGTTACGTGAGGACTTATCTAGGTAAAATCACCATATGCTTACAGAATCCAGGTTAAATTTACAATCATGCACGACCATTCAGAAGTCATGGTCGCAATCGGTCCAGAGCCATGTACGTGTGACTAAAAAATCTTAAAGATACAATCTATCTATTAAGGAACAAGGAATCAATGTTGCATCAATCCTTCCTGCGCAACCACTAATCCATGTAATCGATGAGCCAACTCAAATTCGAGGTGTTCACGGCCATCTTCACCACCCCAGATATCCATTCTGGAAAGGTCCATTCTCCCATCTCCAAGTGCATCTTCATAATCCCAGCTAGGTTCACCGGCACCTTTCATGTTCTTCAGGACCCCTTGGAAAAAATGGTCGCGGAAAAGGTCATCAAGAGGGCGTATGGTAGGATCAGTGATGTGTCCAAGTCTGAGAGTCTTTCCAGCAACGTCTTCATAGCCAGCGACAAACGGAACAATGATATAGCCACGCTGTAAAAATTGTTATGAGACACAAATTCATGTAGATCAATGGAATAACACGCACATCAGGATTGACAGCAAGCTGGTAGTCATCCCATGCATTATGCAAGTCAGAGCGCAGAAGCATCATGTTTTGAAGCGAGTCAATCTTAGTAGATCCCCCCATTTCCTTAAGGGGAGCAGAGTCCGTGATATGGCTGGAATAACCTTTGTTAATCCACTGTACATGTTCTTCAATCTGAGACCTTATGGGATTGAGGATCATGAAAAGAACACACCTCTACATCATGCGCGCGTGGAAAGATATGAGCAGATGCAAAGCGCTCATACTGCTGGTCTCGAACTCTTTCACCTGATATGAGACAAAAATGATCCCGTGCGCGCACGCGTCTTCGGTAATGTTCTCCCTACATATCAATCACTTAGATGTGGGAAAAGATTTGTGATTGTGAGCATACACTGCTGGCAGTGTTAGACATAGTAGGATGGCGTAGCCGAGCACGTTGACTAATGAGATTGACTCTGATAGGACTGCCACCTGCAGAGAAGTGTGAGAAATGAGATAGTAAATAGACCGGTAGATAAGCATATACTTGGAGAAAGAATAACATAGTTCCCTGGTTCTGGTACTCCTGGACCAGGGGAACAAAGGGGTCCTTGTCCATGACACGCATTTTCATTAAATCCAAAGATGGCCCAAGGGGGAGTAGAAGTACAGATGATACTCGTGAGACAATCGTGAAATTGTTTCCAATTGATGAGGCCATAGTTGTAGAATCCTGAGATCGATAATGAAACAAACATCAGAATAGGGAAACACTTCAGTAGTCGGCAAATGCTTACTCGATACAAGGTTACCTTCAGAATCTCGCAGAAAGACTTTATTATCTTTATCTGGATTATAGGATGTTGTTTCTCTCTCGATTCTTTCTTCAATCCACCTAGTTTTCCTATGTTCCCACTCGATGTTCCAATTTTCGAGCAGTATTCCTGCGGCTTCTTCATCGGTCATCCCATCCCTAAGCTGCATTAGAGCTTCTCTGACAAACGCATGCTCATCCAACATGAAATTCGGTGGGATTTCTGAATTAGGGTCAACGGTGATAGTGATCATAATAGGCGACCTTTTGAAATAGATTTCTACGTTCTTGATAAATGGTTTATTCTTGGAAACAAAGACAGAAAGGAGTTTTAACCTCGTGACGTCAGGTAGATTTCTACGTTCTTGATAAATGGTTTATTCTTGGAAACAAAGACAGAAAGGAGTTTTAACCTCGTGACGTCAGGTGACGGACCCTCCGCCTTGGGGCTTGAAGCTTGAGGACTGTGGTGCGGGTGGATGGCTCGGCCAAGATCCTACTGGGTTAGTCCATGTAACGTTTTGCCTAAAATGGAACACGTCGGGATTGCACTCGACGAACCAGTTGGACTACCTGTCCCATTAGAACAAACATCGTTACTATACCAGAGCGGAGGAGGATCTGGTACTGCCAGTCATTTCCATTGCGGAAACCCGACCGCTACAGTCCACCACCTGCCAGATTATTAATTTTTGTCATTTACAGCACTTATTCACAGGGAGAGCTCGATGCGAACCGTTTAAGACGTGGCAGAAGGTTTACGATCATGCACATGCTTGGAGATGGTTGCTCATAAGTTATAGTCTTATACCTTTGACCCCCTCGCGGTCTTAGCGAGAAAGAAGAGACCCTTGTTCTCGGAGGTTCGCAGATCGTATCATCCATATATGTCATATGTATGATGTATGTTATCACAGGACAGCAGCTCCTATGGACAGAACAGTCGTCACCTGAGAACTTGGACTGCATTATTTGGCTAGAGCTGCGAGCTCAGCAGAGGTAAGTAGAGACCACGAAGCACGAACAGATTCATATTAATCAAAAACATTAGGTTTAGAGCTGCGAGCTCAGCAGAGGTAAGTAGAGACCACGAAGCACGAACAGATTCATATTAATCAAAAACATTAGGTTTTCTGGACCGGACCTTCCAGACGGAACTGTGCGAAACGTTGGTTCCGCGCTTCCGCGGTTGCATGATCTTCGATATCGCATGGTTCAGAGGGGCGTTCGTGCTATTGCTCTGCAGCCTCATTTCTGTGCTTTGTGCCCGGGGGCCTGTGATGTCTCATCTTAAGCGTCCACCGAATTCAAGTATCGCTATCTCTATCACAATAAGTCAATCTATCTTGCCCACAATCGTATTATCCAATGATATAACCCTCCATTGTATTCAAATGTTCGATGGTCATTCCGAGGCCCATGTCAGCTCACATTTAGTCTTTATGCTGGTCACAGGATAAAGGGAAGGCTTGGTGATGGCCTTTATGCATTCTCCGTCATTGGACATGCCGCATTGTACAAAGACACATGAATTGGACGAGAGTTGCAGACTACGGAATTCCACCTCTTCGTTCCGTCATTTCCATTCGAATGAAAGAAGATTACTATTATCAGATTTTCCGCCGTTTGTTACGCCCCCCTCCTTCTTCCAACTCGGCAGCCCTCTTGATCTTCTGCCCAGCAGCCCTCATGTATTCCTTCCTCTTCTCTTCTCCTTCTCGCTCTTAAGCGCCTCCTCCTTAGCGAGCTTTTTGCGTCTCTCCTCCTTCTTTCCAACTTTTTTCTCTTCTCCTTCTCGCTCTTAAGCGCCTCCTCCTTAGCGAGCTTTTTGCGTCTCTCCTCCTTCTTTCCAACTTTTTTCTCTTTCCGTCGTGCTACTTGATCCTTGCGCAACGCCCGTATTTGCTGTAGCACCGCCACAGCCTTGCGCTCCTCAGGTTCCATCACTACGGCGCGCTTCTGGAGGTATGTCTGTCCACGCTGTGGAAGCATAACTCTAGGTTTTGAGGCGTACGGTAATGCAGCCTGCAACTTCTTTGGTACGACGAGGGGGTTGAAACGTCGTGCGGGTCGCTCAATTGGTTTGTACGTTGAATTGACATTGAGCGGAGTCTTGAGCTTTTCGTCGCGCCGCACTTGGCCAGTGAGACGCATTCCCGACCATTTCCCCTTGTCCCCGAGCAGTAAAGATGTTACAGGATTATAGTATTTGCGAGGTTGAACAGAGTACCATGCCCGAAGAAAGATAATATCTGATTACATATGGATACCAGTTGGATAAAGAGCAGAAAGGTGAACGTACCACTCTTGAGCACTTTATCTTCAAAAGTCGCCCTGAATGCACCGTCCGGCTTTGGCAAGGCCTTCTTAATCTGACCTCTAATTCCCGAAACAGTCCTTATGTTGGCGCCCTCGAATTTTACAACCTCGAGAGCACTATTGAACATATCTTTGACAAACGCCGTATTCTTGAAAATTTTATATGGCACGCCTGTCAATTTTATCTTCTTAACAATCTTCACGGACCGATCAATATTAAGCACCACGCCGGTCGCACTAATCCTAAATCCCGGGTTGGAATCATCGAGAGAGTTAAAGGCACAGAAACCCGTATTGGGGAGTGCGACCGGCCCGTAGAACGTCGCATAGCAATGCATGTGCTCTGGTGTGTACTTGAGCATACGCATGCGAATCGAGTGATCGTCGAGCGAGTATATCGGTACTGTTTGGAAGCGACGCCACCCCACCGAGACAATCAGTGGGTCATTGTTCTTCAGGGTACGCGTGAACCATCGGTGACGCTTGATGCGCACTTGCACAAATCCAAAGCGCTCCTCAGAAGAAAGTAGCCCACCAACTATAAGCGGATAGGTAGGATCGAAGTTCTCAATAAGTTCGCAAGGAACATCGACAAGCTCGATGCGGACATATTGTCCAGGACGGAAGCCTTCAATGAGGGTCCGAGTCTCAGCGTCGATACCATCAAACTCGGCACGATTCAAGACGAGCTGGCGGGCCATTTCGTCCTTCTTCTCCTCATAAAAGTCCAATTTAGCGCCTTCGGGGTCATCATATTGTGCATCAAATTTCCGTTTGAGGGCCTCCTTCTTTGCTGAAAGTATTGCTGCAGAGTCTACGTTTCCCGGGTCCTCTTGATTTTCCTCACCCTCCTCGTTGTCATCTTCACCTTCATCATCATGGATCTTCTCATCTTCCGGAGGATTGTCCTCTCCTGTGATGAACAGGTGACGTATTGACTCCAGCATCTCCTCATCCTCCCAACGCTTTGACTCTTCCTCGCTAAGACTCTCCTTGCTCTTGTCCAAGATCTCTTCTTCTCCTACGCCTGCTTTCTTCTTAATATGGAAAAAACCGTCTACCATTTCATCTTCAGTTTCCCGCGCCCCTTCGACGTCATCCTTGGGATCCCGCAAGATCTGTTCGGGTGAGAGGTCTGATGCGTATATCATTTTCATCCAATCCTTTCGATGAGCCTTATGGACGAGTGAGAGGGTAGCTTGTGCACGCGCCGCTAGGTTTTGCTTCCATCTAGGTGCCTCATCTTTGTCATTTTCAGCGGCCTCGTCGTCCTCGTCAGCACTCGGAATGTGCTCGTCTTCCTCATCGTCAAACTGGACTCTAACTTGATCATCACCGTCGTGGTTTCCAAGGTCGGAATCACTCTCTACATACTCAACCTCTGTACGTTGCTTGGAAGAGGAAGGAATAGAACGGGTGGGTTGACGTAAGGATGTACGGCCAGTGTTTGTACTTCGTAAACGCGACGACAAGGCCTCGTTGTCTTGGTTTTGATCTTCATACTCATCCGAATTCAAGTCCTCTTCGCCACCGAAATCACTCCCTTCGTCGTCAAATTCTTCTCTATCATTATCGTCGTCGCCGTCTTCATCGTCTTCATCATCTTCATCCCTCATAGCCACTTCCTCAACCGTAAGGGTTTTTGATGATGATCCTAGAAGCCGAATTTTACTTCCAGCGACGACATCTTCAAGCGTCGCCTCTGCGTCCTGTAAATCCATAACCATCTGTTCGCCTTCGCCCTGAACCACTGTAGAAATATAAATCTCCGTTTGATAGTCAGAAATCGAGCCCTACTGACTGCCATCATTTCCACGCGTGAAGCTCCCCGGCACATTGATCCAACGGCATCTTTATCATACATTACGCCTCCAACGTCACTCATAGGAGCGTGCAAGACCAACTTCTTCTTTTCGCTCAGCTTCCTCTTCTTCTCTTGTTCTGGATCTGCCCCAGGGAGCGGGCACGGATCACCTAGCGCCTCCACACTTTGCTCAGCTTCCTCTTCTTCTCTTGTTCTGGATCTGCCCCAGGGAGCGGGCACGGATCACCTAGCGCCTCCACACTTTTTACGGTTAAATCACCCACACCTGGAATATGTACCCTTGCTCCAGTCCGCAGATGGGTGCCACGCACGTACCCGTACAATGTCACTGTCCGATCACACTTGCCTCCTGATGTGCGTATTTTCTCACGTGGCGTGAGGTCCTCAATACGGTCTGCGAGGACATATGTGTGTGCATTTCGGAAGACGAGCGGACGGAATTTCATCACAGAGATGAACCGCGAGAGATTTAGAATCTCCGAATCAGGATATCGTCCATTTAACACGCCTGAGAGGTAGAAGAGTTTTGCTCCGGCATAAATCTCCGTCCAAAAACGCTTCTTGAGAGCCTTCTTTGTGGCACGAAGAGTGGCTGCTTTTTTGATGAGGTCAAGGTGGGTTAAAACACCAATGACTTTAGGAAAACCATGGGCTTGAAGGATATTAAGGAACTCAAATGTTTCCTGAACCACGATGAACATACGTAGACTCCTTCTAAGTCATCACACACCATTTCGAAACCAAATGAGCCATCGATCATGAGGAGGACAAGGTCAGCAATTTTGCCGATATCAATCATGCTGTTGAGATCGTTATTACATTCAATGAACGTGAGCCGTCGCTTCTTCCCGCTAACCACCGTGATGGGGCCCTTAGCATCGTTCAAGGTCTGCTTTGAATATCTTCTCACAAGACTCTTGAGTAGAGTAGTTTTGCCCACACCGGGGGGACCCACAATAGCAACAATGACGGGTGGTGGCTCATCGTCAGGCGTACGATTGACTAAAGGTACGTGGAGTCGAGTTTGGTCGCGCTCAACGTTCCGCCTCCCCTGCCGATCCGCACGACGGCCTGATTTCGGTGCAAATGCCTATATAAAAGCAGTTCGTAGGAACGATAAAGAGATGAGCAGGATGCTCAATACCTTCTCATTAAAACCCTTTTGCTTCTCCTTCCCCTTTCCTCTGTCCTTCTTCTCGCGATGCGGCTTGTGAGATCTATCTTCCATTCAAGTAGTCAAGTGTTAAGCCTTTGTAACCAACTGTCTGTAGAGCGGCCGACTGCATAAGGTGAAACGATCCTTATATCAACAAGAAACCAATCCTCACCTCAGTAATCCGGTCGGTGATTATTCGAGATGCATATGCTAATGATAAATCACTTTTTTTTTCTAAAGGAGAAGCAATCCTAGAAAAAGCACTTCGAGGAGCACTTTTGAATAAGTCGAAATTTCAAAAATGTGTCATCACATTCCCAGGGTGTCCGTCGGAAATAAGCGACCTAATCTCCCACTCGAGATCAGAGTATACATACATTCATACTACAATATTTAATCATACAGGCAGGTATTGAGCGAATACCGTTAAGACACCTAGAATATGTCTATAAACGAAGTATACGTAGATTCATTTGCCTTCTGATAAGATATATATTAAGTCAGACCTAAAGATCAAGAAATACCTCGAGGCGTCGAATCCGCTCCAACAAGAAAGGCAACACGTATAATTATGGAAACGCTGTATGGTGTCGTCTGATTTCTGCGCCTACATTTCGACCCATCAACGTAGAAGGAACGACTGTGGTCGGAACTGCACGTCCCGATTGCATTTTAGCAGAGGTTTTCGCCAGTCTTCTCGGCGGCACCACAGATTCCTCAACTGGTTTGTCCTTGAATGTCAACAGATCATAAAGCGCTGCGATTTGGTCGCCCTGGACAAAATATGTAAACAAAACGTCTCACTTTCGCAACCAGGAGTGAATGACTTACCTTTTGCTCAAGAATATCGACAACCTCACGTAGATGTTTTGCAAGAAGATTCCTACGGGCTACGTCAGACACGGGATCCATGTCTTTGTACTGGTCAGCCAGTTCCACATAAATCCTTGTCACAGAGATTAGTTGTCTTCCGAACAACAAAACTGGGTTATTATACCCTTTATAGTGCATAAAGTCATCCTCCAGCTCTCGAATCACCCTTGCGACCACCGTCTGTGGTGGCAATCCTTCCTTCCGTCCACGAAGCCTCCAGATGTTTTGATCTTCCTCCGCTTTTCTTCCATCGTCATTTGCTACCGGAGGCTGCCTGTCGTCTTCATCCACAAATCCCTCATCTTCATCCTCTTCACTTTCAAATTTCTCTTCTTCCTTCTCTTTCCGCCACTCCTTGAATCGCGAGGGTAACCAGGACACTTCCTCTTCTACACCTGCACTAGCACGTCTCCGACGACAGCACACATTACAGGTACGTGCATTGTGCTCCGGTGCTGAAAAAAATAGCCGCTCAAGATGCCCACCTCTAATTTGCGGAAAAGGCGTCTCGTCGACGCGCTGGCGAGCGCGTTGGTTTCGGGCGTTTGAATTCTGGAGATGACGATTCTGTCTCTCTTCTTGATTCATTGTCGTGATGTGGTGCCGAGGAGGCGCAAGTTTTTGAGAGACTTTCCTCTTTTCCTCTTCATCGTCCGACGCATCTTCCACAGTTGCACGGCGTATTTTTTGATGTTGGGATTCAGATGGAATTGCGTGAGGGTCTAAGAAGCGTCGTTCCTCCACCTCAATAGAAATGCGCTCAAACTCTACGGGATTTATGAGCGGAACTGAGGTGTTTATACCCTGTACTTGAACTGGAGGTGTTAAAGAGCGAGAAGGACCGGGACTTGAGGATCCGAAATCCGCGTGGTCTGTCCGTATCGTCGTAGTCCTATTCACCGGATTTCGCGATGGACCAGCGATCGACATCTGTTCATACGGTTCTGGTATTTCCTCGGCTTCCTCTTGCGGAGCTTGGGCATCTTCCTCTCGTATCTCCTGTTCTTTATCCTCAACTTCCTTATCGAGCGACATTGCCACGTTCGACTGGTCTAAAACCTCCTCCGCCTCTCTAGCACCTCGACGCTCTCGGAGTCCCTCCTCTACCACTCCACGGAGTACCTCTACCTCTCCACCCAGGCGTTCAACTTCTCGACTTAAGCGTTCAACTTCCAAACTCTTTGCCTTTATTGCCTGCGCGTCGGCATCGCGCAACTCCCTGAGTTCCATAAGCAGTACGCGATGCGATGACAACTCTGCAGTGAGTCGCGTTAGATGCGCGCGAAGAGTCGTAATCAGGGCTTCGAGTGCTGCACATAGGAATAAGTGAAAACTGTCGCTTGGATCCCCTATGAACTACAAACCTTTCTGGCCTTCCACAGCTTCTCTGTACTTCTGGTAAAGTCCCTCCTGCTCGGTGGTGGTATCTTTTGCTCTTGTCTTTCCTTTATCTCTCCGCCGTGAAGCCGCAATTAAACTCGCATCCCGCTGTTGCTGCACAATGACCTCTTCTCTTTCCAACACCCGCGTTCTCTCTCTTGCTACATCGCGCTTGCATACCTCAAGCTCGAGTTCGAGTTCCCTCACTCGCCTGCGCGAGATTCCATTCTCCTCTTCAAAATACTGGAGCTTGGATTGCACGGCGTTGAGCATGGCCACAAGGCGGGCTGCGACAATCATCAAAACGACGTCAAAACCGCGCCTAGAACAGTCACAAACCTTCCGTCTCACGAGGGCTCCCAGGATAGATGTAGTATTCTGACCCAACTTTCATCGGCGACTCTACGGCACTTGTCAGTCCCGTTACATCAGGGAGATGGACTTTGCCCTTCAAGTTTGGACCAGTTGTTGGGTTGCGCTGTTTCATTGCTGATGGGCGAGCGGGCGTCTGCTGCTGCGGCTTCGCAGATGCATGGCCTGCCGGAGCGTCAAAGGGATTGCGCTCGGCATATTTGGACGCCTCGCCGCGCTGCGCGTGTTGAATCTCACGTGTGATACCCCGCGCAAGTTTGGTAAATTGCGATTGTGATTGTGATTGTGAAACAAAACTAGTCTTTGTAGGCGTTGGGGGCCGGAGGCGTACCTGCGGCCGAGGAGTAGCATAGGTATCGGTCCTCTTTTTTTCGACTCGCGGTGTGATTTCATTTTGATTTGTACTGCGAGGTTGTCTCGAAGCGATACGGGGCGACCCTGGGTTACTCCTCGGTCGCTGTGGAGAGAAAGACACACGACGGAGTGAGTCAGCAAGTTTAGGGCGTGTGGAGGGATTTCGATTATCATGGCTTGATTCGGAGTCTGAGTCAGAAGAAGACGGTGGAAGAGGGGATGCGACGGGTGGCACATGTCCCGACTGCAGCATGCGATCCAGCTCAGCGGTGCTCTCCACGACGAGCGGATCACCCTAGATCAAAATTCAGCGAAATAAATCAAACCATTATGACAGTCAAGGGTACCAGATATCTCGAGCGGGAAGGCTCCATGTCGAACATACTGAGTTTTGGGTCCATGCTAGCGATCATGTCCTTCAGTGGTCGGTCGGGGTCGTACTCCGCCCCGCTGATACTGATATCTCGCCTTCCCGTACGACCCCCGCCTAGTCCCGCACTCAGAGTGAGCGCACTGGCATGATGTGCTGCCGTGGACAGCGAGCCCCCGGTAGCATAAGGATTGATACCCTCTTCATCGTCGTACGTCTGGAATGACCACGGGTGAATCTGACTCTGTGTCTCGCCATCATAGTGGTGCCTTGATGGGATCTCAAAGGAAGCAAATCCTCCTGGACCAGAGTTATGCCTAGGATATTCAACACTGGAAGGCTCCTCGAATTCATCCTCGCTAGGCGTTGACAACCGTAACGAAATCTCGGTGTTCTGAAGGTTCTGCTCGAGCTCGATTCTATGCCTCTCGAGCTCATCGCCGTGTATGCTGAGGTCGAGTCCTCGGGTCTGTTCTCTCATCGCCTTGAACGAAGCAAATGATGAACGCAGTGGCAGAGAACAAACCTCCGAGTCAAACTTGGATCAACAACGCGCGTACTCACGTGATCGCGTTGACGATACCCCTCTCCCTAAAGCTCATCCCTGCCGACTGAGAAGCTTCTTTCTACTCTGTTGCTCTTCATGTTATCTGCCCCATCTGCATCTTCCGTACTGCTATGTCTGGTTCTCTGTTAGGTTATAAATCCTATGGACCACGGCCAAGCCACTCCACCCGATTTCCTGTCCGTCAGTTTGTGACCTTGGGGAAATACGATGCTGGAGTTGATGCACTTTGACTTGAAACTGAGCGCGCCATGTTGACTCTTGTTTGTTTCTTGGTTTTGGTGAGAAACATCACAAGACATGTTTTTGGAAACGGATATTATATTTGTACTTTCTGACACTCATCCTCTGCGTTGCATTAACCCCTATCACAAGACATGTTTTTGGAAACGGATATTATATTTGTACTTTCTGACACTCATCCTCTGCGTTGCATTAACCCCTATCCTTTCTCTTGTCTGCCCGCCCCGAGCCGGTTTCATCATCTGTAACTGCCCCCAAATCCCTCGTGCCTCTCTGACACTGCAGAAGGTTACAAACGCTGTGCAAAATATTCCACACCTGTGATTTATAAACCTGTGCTGCAGATTCAAGAGATATGTCCAGCGAACACAAACGCTGTGCAAAATATTCCACACCTGTGATTTATAAACCTGTGCTGCAGATTCAAGAGATATGTCCAGCGAACGGCAAACCACTTCTCTCACGAGTACATCCCTTTGACATCTTCCCCTTCACTCGTCAGCATGGACGGCTGGGTTTTAGCAGTGATTTGTATCTCAATTTCCGGTGGGTTGATTCAGTCTAGATGTCAATTTTCACTCGTTTGCTTGTAATTTATCTTTCTATCAGGCTTGAGCTTGATCATCATCGACGTATATTATCGAGTATGCTCCGTCCATGAACACTTGCACTCGTCATCACTGTTGCATTTTCCTAATGAAAATCCATGGATACATCGTCCATTTCTCCCGGCCCTTGATTTTGCTAGAGTTTGGCGTAATCACCTACGAGTAGGCGCTCCTTCGCTCATTGCGCTAAGGACTTTCCGCATTGGGAGGAACGCGGGCCCTGATACCGACATTGAAAGAGGTATTTCGCTTGGCATCATGCCAGGACTTGAGCTGGAAGAGCTCTCCAACCAGGAGAGATCTGTCCCTCAATCACTGGTATTACAACCACCTACTCTTCGGTCTGTCCGCTATCCACTCGATTATTCGAGCATGGATATATCACACATTCTCCGGTCAATTGGCGTCAGCAATATGCCCTTTCTCGTCATCGATTCAATCAGTAGCACTCGCTCAAGCCACTCGTGACGTTCGGAGCGACGCGAGTCATCCCGTATACCAACAACCTTCATGGACTTTTTACATACCCTCAATCTCGCAATACCCTTCGATTTCCCCAACGATAGCAATGATTCGTCTTTGGCCCTCTGCAAAGCTCAATCAACCTTCCCGCATCGACAAGCTCCACTCATTTGTTTTCTTTACCCATCCCTTGGCGAACTCTCGAAGTTGATCCTCATCATATTTACGATCTATTACCAATTGATTGTTCTTCATTTCTGCCTTCCCACTTCTTAGCGCTCTTATCTCTACGTTAGTGATTGTTTATAACCAAACTGCCAAGTAGGCTGGTTTGCAGATCAGTCAAATCGTGAAGCCGGGTCAAAGCAATGATTCTTGAAACAGACAAAGTAAATGCTGTAGTTTATGTTGCAATAATCATAGCAACGATTACGGTACGCTTCAAAGCTGAAGTAACTGGTTCAACAAAAACTGTCTTCTGATCAACTAAAGGGTATATCACTATCCCACGGATCCAATCTTCGATTGCTGCTGTGTAGATTGATAGTCCAGTCAAACAGTCTTCAATACTGTCACATACATGACGCAGGTTGATAGACATTCGCAGTTAGCAATAGATCCAGGTGCCAGGTGCTGTGTGAGTGCTGTGAGATTGTATATATATCCCTTGTGCAGATTGTCACGGCTGAACAAGCCTGAAAGATCAAATGATCGTGTTTTCTTCTCACAATGGCAAAAGGATCCCGACTTCTCCACTCTTGAATGATTCAGTACGTATGCACAGATTGTGCAGACTTTTAGTTCTCAAAGATTGGAAATCTTAATTAAAGGACCCCTTTTCGTTGTATTCCTGTTTATTTTCTACGCTTTAGCACTTTGGGATCGCTGGGTATCTCTGAAACTTAGAGCGGAAGAAAAAGAGCGCTTATCTCGAGATAAGTGCTAAATATTCCGTTGGTTTGAAATTATAATACGGGTGACAGCCAGCGAGCGCTCAGGGCTACCAGCCAACCGGGTCAACTTGACATAATATAGTAACAACCCAACTAGAAGAACAAGAAGCATAATACTTTTCTCAGTCTGGTCCCAACGGTATGAAGTTCTCCGTTATCTCAGACAGTGGTGATTGATTTACTCGGTGTCCGTATGAGAGAAAAGTGCCTGGCTGCAACAATAGTGCGACGTGCTACGATCGGAGTTCAAACGTTGCCTAAAATGGAACACGTCAGAATTGCACTTTGACGAATCAGTTGGACTACCTGTCCCTTTGGAACAAAGGTCGTTATTATACTGTGACCCGTTACTCAGAGTGGAGGAGGCTCTGGTACCGTTCCAGTCATTCCATAGCGGGAACCCAAACCGCTACATCAACGTTCATCACTTCCAGTTCTAGCTATCTATTGCCGAAAGAGCACCGCCAAGTCGACTTCCATCACAGAAGTTATCCTGTCAGGATACTGCCCCCTGACAAACAGCTGTGAGGATTTGCCAAGGCGTCTACAGTAGCCACATTTACTCAGCTGGTCCCTTCTATGTATCTCACAGCGATTCTCTATATGGTGACCAACGGTTTCCGAAAGTGTTCATCGATGCTTCTCACCCCTGCTTTCATGACAAAGCTTCACACAGCTCAAAACGTTTATAAATATATAAACATTGAAAGAGGACTATCTTACTTGGATACGGATTTCTCAAGTTACATTCTTCGGACGATTCTGCTTGGCTGCTCATTTTCTGGAAGTGACAATGATTTTTAACAAAAGAGATTCTATGGCAGATTCTGACGTCCTCCTTGCGCGTGAGTAAACCTTGTTCCTCATTTTACATGTCTAACCCCGAGTTTTCCGGTTTTAGTGATCGCCATTCTACTGTCAATTTCCACTGCATGCGTCTTGTCTATGACTTTCCATCGGCTTCGGCGGCAATCAATGTCGAGAAAATGGCTATCACGACAGGCTTGGGATACTGTTCCGTTGTGTCCCGTAAAGGACGTAGAAATGGTGTTGGTACACTGTGTTCCAGTTGACGGTTCGTCCAAGCCGGAGGTCAAACAATCTTTCGTTTATTCGTTTAATGCAGCCCATTCAAGGTATATAAGAATTCTTCCTATTCAAACGTAGCCATGATTTCACTTTTCTAGAACCTCCACCAGCAATCTATGTGCCGCGCCTTAGTCGGTGATGTTTGAACTCCTGATTTCCTGCAATACTGGTGGCGCATCCCTGTCGGCAGATTCCATATTTTTGTGGAGAGGAAGATCAGAGTTCTGCAGTTCACTATTATTGTCGCCCGCTTATACATTGATATACGTTGAAAAAAGGTAGTTAATCTCGTACTTCTGAATGTATGATTATTTTTTTTTGTGATGTAGCAAAGCGACTCACGATGCAGTTGACCATATGGTCCCGAGTTAGTCATGTTCGAACTGGAGAGTCGAGTAAGGCGTGGATGGCGTTGCTCAGGGCTGTAGTATGAATGGAACCATCTTTATGGCAGTTCAGGGAATGACATAGAATTCAACTGCAGCAAGTGAAGAAACGTTTACCGGCGTATAAAGAGCGAGGACGAAGAAGATGTGGGAATGACATAGAATTCAACTGCAGCAAGTGAAGAAACGTTTACCGGCGTATAAAGAGCGAGGACGAAGAAGATGTCCTAGAGTCCTTGAATTGCCTCCATGCTGGTGCCGATTATTGCAACCATGCAGTTCCAGTATCCATTATGCTATCGACTAGCACATGAGAACCAAACTGTATAAACTCTATAACTGCTTTTTTACTCATCATCTTGATCTTTATCCCCGGATTGTTTGCGAAGAGCCCAGACAAAGCTTGAGTCGACAAAAGGGGCACCACAATTTGAAAGGACATTCACTCGTGTTCAATATGCAAGACTGGTATAAGTGGGATGAGTCAAAAGACTATAGAATTACGAATTCTGAATATAAATTATTGAAACCCTTCAACAGGATGGAGGACCGAGAGTCTATAGCTTAACCTCGGAGCAACGGTTCTCAACCTAGTTGATCGGCGAGGCTATACGCGGCGAAGAATTGTTGTTCGGCTCATCCTCTCGTTGGCTTCGACATGCCTTCCTTTAGGGTCGAAATGATTTCAGCGCACATGACTCAGTGTCTATCCCTGATACTTAAGATGTTGTGAGATATGTAGCGAGATATGTAGCCGAGAAGACCAATTGCAACAAGAAACTCTCGGGAAATACTGAAAAAAATCCGACCACTGACAAACATGAAATAATTTTAGTCCATAGACATATCGAAAATAGTACAGGATTTTGTGCAGGATATGGGAAGAACGGATTCAAACGAGAGAGATGCAACAAATATTATGATAAATGTTAATGTGCTAAAGGGAGAGCATGTGATAGTGCGCGAGTGTGCAGAGTCAATAAAGTCCGATGGAGATTAGATGTTTAACTATGTTGCGGGTCGAGTTCGATAGGGCATGAGGCATCAGACACCTCCATTGATGTTTGGTGTGAAGTTGGAAGGCCAAGGATATTCATGTCGAGAACAAGGCGGAACTTGAGGGCTAATGGAAACCCTGAGCAAGCGAGAAGAAATCAGAAAAATTGCAGGAGACATACGGTCACGCTGCCCGTTGTTGAAAAGAGTTTTGCTTTTGCATGCGTTATACCAATTCATCCCTACAGAAGATGATAAAATAAGGCTGTTGTCTAAGTCATACAACGTACATGTCTGGTCTGACGAATTCGACGCGACATAGGTGAAGTTGAGGGGGACGAGAATGTCCGGAAATGACTTGGCTGGAAGGGAGTGAGAACCCCAGTCGCCAACGCCAACGAGCCTGGAAGTTTGCAGATCATAGACGCTTGCCTTGAGAGACTTGAAATGAATCGGTACATAATTATTGTCTGTGTTAACCTGGAGAGAGGCGAACGCGGGTAAGGAAAAGTTGGCAGGAGCCCTATTGAAGTATGTGGGTACGGAATTATTCCAGTCTCCCGATGCTGGTTTCAAGGGGGTATCATTATCAAAAGAGAATGCGGGTACTCGGGGAATGGTAAATCCAAGGATAATGGCAACACTAGAGTAGCAGATATGAGAACAAGAATGAGATAACAAAACACCAATGCTCACATAGCACAGAGACAAAATACCGTGATGACAAGTGTCTTTCTTGTAAAATATTTGCCGCAGATTCCACGCTCCCCTCTGTTCCATGCAACGAATTTCTCGCGACGTGCGTCCGCTTTTTTTTCTCGTCGACCTGCTTTGGTCATATCTCGCATTTCTGAGCGACCCCACTCTGGTCCAAGCGCTGGAACCGTCACCATCTCGACCGCACTCGCACCTGTATTATCGTCCTCTTGTTTCGGCGTTGAGGGGGGCAGCTGTTGATAACTTGACGGAGTCTGTCAGCATCTCGTCACTAGCAGGCCATGCTCCGCACCCTTTCTCCGTCTGGCCAAACGCACTGCTATACCGAGGTCCGGTGTTATTGAAATCTGCATACACATCCCAGATCGCTTCGCCAACACGGTTCCCGGCTTCCTCTTCCTCGTCCGAGCCGCCTTTCAAAGGTTCCTCTCTGCCTGCATGGAAGAAAGAACCTCTGTTGTATCCAGCAGTACTTGTGCGAGGGCCATTGAGTGGGTCCAAGCTACTGCGAGGAACCTGCTCAGGATTGTAGAACGACGAAACATCGTCTCGGGGCCGTCCAGTTGTCGTTGTAGCCGGGAAATTGGCATTGAGAGCATCTAATGAGCCTTTGCGGCCTTCATAGAAAGAGGATACATTGGACTTGCGATCATAATCCATTGGTCACGAAGATGAAAAGGAGTGTGTGGTATAGACTAAGATACACGTGGGATTCGTTCTCCGGGGATAATATCATCCCGTTGCAATATCAACCATAAACACAATACATATGGAAAATTACGGATAGCTTCACGCTTGCATCAAGTACATAGATAGCAGGACTGAACGAACCCGGGTTCATTCAATCAGTAGAAACGACAACTGATAGGCTCTTTTCCATCTACCAATCTCTTGTGAACGATGTTACTCGTAAAGGAGGACCACTGCATAATAGCATCAGGCAAATCTTGACAAGAAGAGTGAAGACACCTACCCCATTACCAACAAACACTGCTGCCCTTCGTGCAATCTCCATGTCAACAGACATGTTCACCTCAGTCTGCTCTTGATCGAGCTCCAAATCCTTACTTGTAACGATGGTATGCCAGCCATCTTCTTTAAGAGTTGTCTTGAGCTGGTCAAGCCATTCACCCTCCGCGTTTGTCAACAGGTAAAGCACATCGAGTGTTTTGTAGCCCGTTTTTGACTGTCGCAGATAATCGTACCGCGAGTCCCGGACTTTTGCTACTATGTCGTCAAATTGTGGGAAGCAGTGTTCCAGGTACTTTTCAATGTTTTCGGGTGTGTTTTCACCTTTTTTCCCGCCTGGCGGAGGCGTGAAAGCGTCAGGAAGATCTTCAAGTAAGTTCCAGCTATAGAATGTCGAGTTCCATTTTGCGAGTTGCAAGCAGGCCTCTTTGAAATCTCCACGGCGGGCATGAATGGCAAGCATGCGGTCGTAGGGACTGCGGGAGACTGGGTGCTTTGAACGGGGTCCACGGGAGTTGAATAGATATGCATTTCTTTCGACAGCTGATAGGACAATGGGGGAAGGTTCGAGGAGGCGAGAAGTAGGTGATTGGGAAAACATGGGCCACAGAGAAAGGACACGTGTATTACCCCAGAGCCACAGGTCGAAAGTCTGGGGATAAAAGTCCTCTTCGTGCGACTCAATCTCTATACAGCGCTCGGGCGCGTTGAGAAGTATCTTTTTCCAATAGTTGAACGTGTCAATGCCATCTGCCCAGCCAATTATGGGTTTAACTTCACGTGTGTTGATGATACGTCGTTCCTTTCGTGGGCACACGACATCAAACCACTCTTCGGATATAGAACGCGGAGCATCATCACCCACGTCCCAAGGACCGCCCGCAGACGGTCCGGATATAATAGCATTGAGAGGAGTATGAGGGGGGGATTCATTCTTCCGGTAGACCTCCGGCGGCCACGGGTAGTGCTCCTGTTTCCAGACAAACGGCTGAAACACATATGCCCGCTTTGACTCGTATGCAAGATGTGTGTTCATTAAACTGTGCAAATGTAAATACTATGATCAGGGATAGAGACGAATGCACGCACATTTCATTGAAAGCATTATTCCAGCCCAGCCCCTTCACTTGGTTCGAGAACTTGACGTAGCGACCATCTTTACCTTCTGGATAGGGCAAGTCGAGGTTATGTTGCGGAAGATCATGCTCCCATTGTCTCAGCTTCTCTAAGGTCGGAGGAACAGCCCACTTCCTCTTGGCTTCATTGGCTTCAGTGGGTTTGGTAGATTGAGTGGTTTCAGTGGTTTCAGCGTCTTGGGTGGCTTCAGTGGTGATTGTAGGGGAATGACTGGGCATGGTGATGCTTGCAGGATGAGTGATGAAGAAGATGATGAGGACTACGAGGCCACAGAGGAGCCACCGGCGACGACCACCACCTAGCTGGCCAGACATTCGGCGCATCGAATTGGGTCTGTCATTCCACCCAGACATGGAATGAAGAGGAAAGCTGCGCTGTAGCCAAGACAATCAAATTCAATTAGATCAGCTCCAATAAGATTCTCTTCTCCCGAATCCTTCCACTTCCTGCTTCTTGATCGACCTGGACTTCGCATCTCGACAGTATCATCACAACTGTCCAGGAAAACGTCTACGTGAGCCACTGGGAACCCATGCGTGGTTTTCATGATCGCAACTTGATTCCTGCAAGCCACAGGGGTGTCCATGGATGTGGTTATCTAATCGACGCAGGTAGTATTTATCCTTTCAATTTGTATCATAACACCCACAGTATCAATTTCCGACACATTGTTTGTTATGCCAGTATATTCAGTCTGGAGCCTGCCTTGCGGATATGCTCAAATCATGCATGCAAGTATGCACGAGTGCCAATAGGCATTGTCATCAGCTATACTTTGTTCGAAGGATCGTTACTAGAAACCTGTGCTGGAGACAAGGCGGGTGAGCAGTGAAATGCTGTCGCTTGTGATACAGGTTCTTTGTCTATCTTTAAAGAGCATCAATTGAAACCTTTGCAAGAGGATCATGACACTTCATGTTACTCTTAGTACATGAGCGCTGCAGTGAAGGATCAACTATGTTACTATGGAGTTGACTATCACCATGGCACTTCATGATGGCACAGATGAATGGGCGATCTGCTAGGAAGGGACCTAATACAGCAGCACAACAATGAAACTTAAAAAGACTTGGGGGGTGGTAGCTCTTAGCCATAATGAGAAAAAAATGCATTAGCATGAGGATTCAGACGAACACAAGGAGGTAGAACCGACAGTAGCAGAACAAGACCTCGACGGGTATAAATTTTAAGTCATTTACTGCAGCATGCTTGACACGGCATAAAAGCAATCGAATCGTGCTACTTATCTGCCCACCCTTGGAACTTAACATCAAAAATTTTATGTACACGATTTGAGCTTTTTTGGTACAAGTTCAGAGTGTTGAGCACTGAAGGTTCTGGAGATATCAAAAACATCAGAATAATGAGAGCTTCAAATCGCGCAACACACGTGATCTCCACACTTAGAGAGCAATCCGAGACATGAGCCCGGCAGGGACAACCACCTCGACGATTGCTCTCTAGGTGAGTTTACATAGCTGAAGGAAGGGACAATTTATCTCATAAGATTGGTTTCTAGTTGACAGCGTTTTGAATACTTGTCCAATTACTTTACGCGTTACCCACCCACCACTACCCTTAGCTTACTGTCACGTAGCCGTCACAGCAGGTACAAAAATCCTAACTCTGCGACCGAGACCGGCTCTGCGAGCCCTCTCGGAAAACCGGTACAACCTTTTTTCACTTGTTAAGTTGAGAAAAGCAGCTCATTGGTTTGTATTAGTTTGAGCGCGTATCAGCCGCCGAGGCGACCTTCCATTTTTTTAGACTGTTTACTTAATAATAATAAAGAGTAAATTCAAAAAACAGGGAGCCGAGGGAGGGTTTGTTGGGAGACATTCCACTAAGCCACTGTGGCTTAGTGGAATGTCTCCCAACATAAAGTAAACCCGACCGACCCAGAAGGCGGCGGATCGATCCCTAAGCCACTGTGGCTTAGTGGAATGTCTCCCAACATAAAGTAAACCCGACCGACCCAGAAGGCGGCGGATCGATCCCTGATAGGGGCAATATCCTGGCATGAAGCCTTTGAGCCCGAATTTGATAAGGGTTGGGAGAAACATCACTAGCACGTGGCTACCGAGCCTGGCATTCCTAGGACAGAGGGGGGTATCCACCGACCGGATGGGTCGGGTTTACTTTATGTTGGGAGACATTCCACTAAGCCACTGTGGCTTAGTGGAATGTCTCCCAACAGGGTTCACGGAAGAATGCGACTTTGTTCTTTCTGAAACTAGGTAGTGAATTTGCAGTGATAGATGAACAATGAGTTCGCAAACTCATCAAAACGGTAGGTGTCATACTTTGCAAGTAGTGATGCTTGTGACAACGAAGGCTATAGACTGTGATGGCCAAAGGACAAAATCTATAAGCTGACGGTGGTGAAGCGACAGAGCGCTCAGCAGTGCAAAGAGGATGGCGATGAGAGTGCAAGCCTTGCACGAAAAAGGAAAACAGAAACCTTGAGCTCTACTGTTCTCGGCCAACCATTGATGGCGATGAGAGTGCAAGCCTTGCACGAAAAAGGAAAACAGAAACCTTGAGCTCTACTGTTCTCGGCCAACCATTCCGAACTCTGGCACTATGCCGCAACTGTGCTGTTGGCAAGAGCTAGAGAAACAACTTTTACATAGATCATTTGAAGTTTGCAGATGTGCATCACCCTAAAAACTTGGTACTTTTCAGCAGCTTCCGCCAATTTCTACAGGTCTTGTAATGGCACATCACGCAGAGGATATATATACGGAGACAGATTTTCAAGTGTCAAAGCCACAAAAACTCGACAATACCCCTCCCATCCAAGTATTACCTCAGATTCATTCGGGATCTCGCCCTGCTCACCCAGCTGAGGACGGGACACGTCCCACTGAACCAGCATCTCTTCCGGATCAGACGGGTTGAATATGAATATATGAATCTCCATCTGCCCGCGCTGCCTGAGGCTCACTGTCGAATCCATCAACCACTACTTGTTTGTATGCCTATGAGCGACACGTCCACTTGCTGCGGCTGCTCAAACATAAAGCTGCAGTGTAGTAACTGTGACTAGTCGGGGCATCTGACGTCACGAAGTTAAAACTCCTTTCTATTCGCAACCACCGTCACGTCTCATCGACGCGCTCAAATTAGTCTCGCCTTGTTTTTTCAGTCTTTGTTTGCCAGAATAACCCATTCATCAACTCAAGAACGTATAAATCCTATTTCAAAAGGTCGCCTATTATGATCACTATCACCGTTGACCCTAATTCAGAAATCCCACCGAATTTCATGTTGGATGAGCATGCGGTCGCCAGAGATTTTGTAATGGAGTCTAGGGACGGGATGACCGATGAAGAAGCCGCAGGATTACTGCTCGAAAGATGGCACATCAAGTGGGAACATAGGAAAACTAGGTGGATTGAAGAAAGAACCGAGAGAGAAACGACACCCTATAATCCAAATGATGATTATAAAGTCTTCCTGCGAGATTCTGAAGGTAACCTTGTATCGAGTAAGCATTTGCCGACTACTGAAGTGTTTCCCTATTCTGATGTTTGTTTCATTATCGATCTCAGGATTCTACAACTATGGCCTCATCAATTGGGAACAATTTCACGATTGTCTCACGAGTATCATCTGTACTTCTACTCCCCCTTGGGCCATCTTCAGATTCAATAAGGACATGTCGCATGGACAAGGACCTCTTTGTTCCCCTGGTCCAGGAGTACCAGAATCAGGGAACTACATTATCCTTTCACCGAGTATATGCTTATCTATTGGTCTGTTTACTATCTTATCTCTCACACTTCTCCGCAGGTGGCAGTCCTATCAGAGTCAATCTAATCAGTCAACGTACTCGGCCGCGCCATCCTACCATATCTAACACTGCCACCAGAGTACGCTCACATCACAAATGACTTTTCCCACATCTAAGTGATTGATATGTAGGGAGAACATTACCGAAGACGCGTGCGCGCACGGGATGATTTTTGTCTCATATCAGGTGAAAGAGTTCAAGACCAGCAGTATGAGCGCTTTGCATCTGCTCATATCTTTCCACGGGCACATGTTGTAGAGGTGTGTTCTTTTCATGATCCTCAATCCCATAAGGTCTCAAATTGGAGAACATGTACAGTGGAATAAGAAAGGTTATCCCAGCCGTATCACGGACTCTGCTCCCCTTGAGGAAATGGGGGGATCTACTAAGATTGACTCGCTTCAAAACATGATGCTTCTGCGCTCTGACCTGCATAATGCATGGGATGACTACCAGCTTGCTGTCAATCCTGATGTGCGTGTTATTCCATTGATCTACATGAATTTGTGTCTCATAACAATTTTTACAGCGTGGCTATATCATTGTTCCGTTTGTCGCTGGCTATGAAGACGTTGCTGGAAAGACTCTCAGACTTGGACACATCACTGATCCTACCATACGCCCTCTTGATGACCTTTTTCGGGACCATTTTTTCCAAGGGGTCCTGAAGAACATGAAAGGTGTCGGTGAACCTAGCTGGGATTATGAAGATGCACTTGGAGATGGGAGAATGGACCTTTCCAGAACGGATATCTGGGGTGGTGAAGATGGCCGTGAACACCTCGAATTTGAGTTGGCTCATCGATTACATGGATTAGTGGTTGCGCAGGAAGGATTGATGCAACATTGATTCCTTGATCCCTTAATAGATAGATTGTATCCTTAAGATCTTTTGGTCACACGTACATGGGGCGAAATCACTCTGGACCGATTGCGACCATGACTTCTGAATGGTCGTGCATGAAGGCTCAGCTGGGTGCCCGTCTACCAGTTGCCTTAGAGGTCAATTTTTGTTGATCTATTGTAACAGATATATATAGAAAGCAAGACACGTGGCTGTAACGGAAGTCTACTCAATAGAGCAGAGTTTCGTCACACAGGATTAGAACTTCACGATAGTGTTGGGAGACATTCCACTAAGCCACTGTGGCTTAGTGGAATGTCTCCCAACATAAAGTAAACCCGACCGACCCAGAAGGCGGCGGATCGATCCCTAAGCCACTGTGGCTTAGTGGAATGTCTCCCAACATAAAGTAAACCCGACCGACCCAGAAGGCGGCGGATCGATCCCTGATAGGGGCAATATCCTGGCATGAAGCCTTTGAGCCCGAAATTTGATAAGGGTTGGGAGAAACATCACTAGCACGTGGCTACCGAGCCTGGCATTCCTAGGACAGAGGGGGGTATCCACCGACCGGATGGGTCAGGTTTACTTTATGTTGGGAGACACTCCACTAAGCCACTGTGGCTTAGTGGAATGTCTCCCAACAGATAGAACTGGTGTAAGTCCTAATATTGTGAAAGCTGCCTAATACACGATCTACTAGGCCTTTTATACTAAGGTGAAATAACGGATAATTTGGTAATCATTATTGTGAAAGCTGCCTAATACACGATCTACTAGGCCTTTTATACTAAGGTGAAATAACGGATAATTTGGTAATCATAACTAATGAGTAAGAATGAATGAACTTGATTTTAACCGCCGGCAAGCCACACTGCTGGGCTAAGAGGCGGGGGTAAAGTAACACATGTATTCTACTCCAATATAGCGGCGCACGTGTGCGCCAATCCCCGACTCATGAAACAATAAATAGTATAAAACAGTTGAAATTTATTAACAAATAAAATTTAAAAGCAATGCATTGTATTTTGTTCAGCTAGCATAAAAAAAAGCAGTGTGCTTTCCAGTCAGCCTCTATAATAAGAGGTTGCAGAGCATCTCCACTATCAACCACAGTGTGTTTGATGTGATGAGTAGGAAAGTCATCTGGATCTTCTCGCAAGTTTCTCTTGTGAGATATGTGAGATGGTTGAGAAGACACTGCTATTTAAAGTTGTGCTATCCTATTATTCAGCAACTGGCATGCATTGTTAGGTAAAAAAATAATGAAAAAAGCAAAAAAAAAAACATGCATCTGAGTTGCAGTCTTGGCAACAAGCAAAAGTTTATCTAAATGAACAAATAGAGCATTCTTGCATTCCACTTTGACTGTGCAAAATATAACAGTGGCTTCCACTAAATGGCTTACATGAAAAGAACCTGGATAAACTTCTTTTTTCTCAGGTTGCCTAGAGGAAATAAAGTAAGATTAGAGCATGATCAAAGTATATATGCAAATAAAGCATACCTTGTTTCAGGATTAGGGACAAGCTCTTCAAAAGTCACAACATTGTCATCTGTATGCATATAGATACTATCAGACAGAATTCAAGCTCTAAGCTTACTCAACTCCTGCTTGTCATCAGTGCTCACTGGCTCTGTGGAAGGAGTTCCACAGATGTTACTTCTTATTTCTTCACTCTTCTTTTACTTATTTATTTTATTTCTTCTGTAATTCTTTCACTTTATTGTTTCTATTCTTTCAACACTATCTATTAGTACTATTTTTAGCCTTTGAAGTGCTCCGATTCTTTAGCTATCATTTAGACAAGTATGAGCTCTTCAACACCACAACCACATATAGACTGCTTATATAAGCCAGAGTTTGCCAGAGTTCACTTTTTATTTGTGCAATTGTTTGTTTAGGCAATTTTTGAGTTTTTAAGGTTTTGTTGTCCTCTACAGTTGTTACTATGTTACTATTCTGTTATCTATCTCTGCTAAATCAATAGCTAAGGACAAATCTGTAAGGATATGCCTTGATAGACCTAGTAAGTAGTATATGAAAAATGAGCAAGTGGGATAGCATGGTGGTGGTTGTTGTTTTCCATGCTTCAGAGACCTTAGAAGCATCAATCCTAGCATAGAAAATTCCTAGACTTGTTTTCTTTAAATCTTCTTCTGCCAGATGAGTAGTTATTTTGATATTATTAGTATATATTCTAATATACTTTGAATCTCTTTCTGCTAGCTGTGTAACTGAGCCATAGCCTCTAGAGGTCACTCTTACAATATGTGGGAGTAGGCAAGATTAGGACTTCTTTACCGACAAAGAATTCTTGCAGCTTGTGCTACTATTTGATTTAATTGATATTTACATATATTTTTACATGAATATATATTATTGTTTTTTTTACTTTAGAGATAATTGCAGTTCCAAAACCAACCAAGAAACTTTTTTGCTATAATAGCAGTAAAATATGCTTCAACAAAATCATGTTCTGGAAATTGACTATTCTGAAATTCTATATAATGGCAATGAAGATGCTTTTTTACTTATTAATATTATTATCTATTAGCCTAATAAAAATATAATATATTGCAACTGAAACTCTCTTCAATAAGACTGTAATCTGATAAATATGATAAGAGAAAAATGCAATACACAGCTTAAAAATAAAACATATCATGCTATAATATGTCTGAAGTAATATGTAAAGACAACCTCTGAAGGCTACAGCTCAGTCACATAGCTGGCAGAAGGAGATCTAAAGTATCAAAGTATATATCAACAATATTGTTGGAAATTGAACTCATAGAATCTAATAATAACTTAATAATTATAGATACTTGTAAATATTTATTCTTAAATCTTGCAATAATGACTGCAATTCTATACCTACATATGTTTTTTTACCAGCAGCTTCACTCAGCATATTACCTCCTTGGCTGTATATATACTGGCACTAGAGTGCTCTACAAGACTCAAGACCATTTTTGCAAAGCAACTATTAAATACAAAATAACTTCAGAAAATAACATATAGACTGTTAAAAAACTCCTTTTATCTTCTTTATTTAATCTTTATTTCTTCCTTTTTCTTCATTTATTTTCTTCTTTCCTCTTTTATTCTTTCAATACTATCTATTAGTACTACTTTCAGTTTTTGAAATGCACTGGTTCTTTAGCTATCATTCAGACAAGTATAGCCTCTTCAATACTGCATACAAACTGCTTATATAAGCCAGAGTTTGCCTTTCCTGACCTTCAAAGCCTAGAGCTTTCTGGCTTTATTTGTGCAATTGTCTATTTAAATTAATTTTCAAGTCTTTTAATGTTTTATTTAAATTGAAAAGATCTAAGACACAGGAGGATGCATAATATAGCAGGAATAGGCTCCTACTTAAACTGAGCACATCAAGAAATACTAAAGGCCTACCAACATTTAGCATACTGAAGACTCTAGTGACCTGTTTGAACACAGGACTGCTCTGGCTTTGGTGCCCTATTACAGGCTTTTCATTTTCAATCACCACTTATTAGCTTCCCAGCACACACTATCCTTTGACTTCAAGGATTTAGGAGACTCAGGACTTATAGTGCTAGTATAATGGCAGGAAGGTGACTCTGACCATACTCCAATCAATACCTAAAAGGGTTAGCAGTAGGCAGCGCCATTTGACAAGACACCTTAATTAAAAGTCTAAAAAATCAATGACAACGAGACAGGATGCACTCAAATCTGACATTTAAATCTATCAGAAGAGGATACAATGTTTAATGCTGGAATTAACACTCATAGCATTTGTTGAGAATTTTCTGACCATACCTCAGAGTGGCCTGGCCAATCAGAATTACATTAAAAAGTAAGCAGACTCATACAATTTCTAAATAGTTTTAGAGTTGCCATTGGCCAATAGGCTGTAATGCTGTTGATCACCATCATCCATGTGCTGTAGGTTGCCATTGACAAATAGCCATTACCTATAGCTACAAGAAGAGGCACTAAATAGTAGCACTGCAAATGGACTTATTTTAAAAAATAGTGCATAGTATAAAAGATAGCTACTTAACATGTACATAACAATGAATTATAACACTTTAAGCACCCAGTTATACTTAGTGTTCAAATCACGCTAGCTTGACCTAACTTTGTTACTAAGTTGGGTGCTAGCATTGTCTATCTCATTTTTATCATTTACAGTACCATTTATGGGCACATTGCATTGCACTATCTATATTTTTGCCTAAACTTTGGCACTTACAGTTTGCTCTAGTATATTATTTTATCCCATTTGCTTGAGCATACCAGCACTTTGTCAGAACTCCTCACAACTATGCATGCCAAGCACTGGAGATGGCATTGTACTGCATAACATCTAGTGCATCCATAGTTGGCATCATCAGCAATAATACTACTCAAGTCCATACCTCTTAAATAACTTATATTGACAAATGCAGCAGAAGGTTATAGGTTTAAACCATGTCTTCCAACCAGGTATTTACTATGGGATGCCTGGATTCAGCCACATCTGGGAAGGTTTAGTGGGTATTATGAAAATTATTGAGTTCCATACTGTTTTTCAAAAAAATTCTGGCATTTGTATATAAATGCATTTCTGCCCTGGTAATATAAATATCCTGACCTGTAGAGGCTGCTTATCAGTATGTTATCTATGGTGTTCATAATGATACAATCAAAAAAAAAATTTAAAATATTTATTTCAAAAAAAAAGTAACAATAAATAATAAATAATAATTATATTCTAGTTTTAAAAGTAAATAAATAGACTTATAGAAAAATACAAGAAGAATAATTCGCTTATAATTATAGTATAAAATATATATGTAAATTTGAGCAAAAGTACAAAGCATAAATAAAGTATTTCATGTGCAAAAGCTGATAACAATAGTTTAGTCATGCTTGAATAAATAGAATCAAATTTAAAATAGCAAGAAAATTGCAACTGCAAAAGTAAAATATGAAGAGTTTTTTTAAAAAATTATTTTAAAGTTATAATATTAAAATTGATAAGCTATAATTTGTGCTTTTAGCATGAATTTTGTAGCTTATTGGAGGCTCTGCCTCCAAACCCCCTCCAACTAAGCCTCTACTCAAATCTCACTTTATTCAGTTAAAACTTCAAGTATATATAGAGAACTTAGTGCTTAATCCTAGCCTCAACCTTATTTTGTTTAGTTAAAGCCTTGGTTTTTACAACTCAGTGCTTAATTCCAGTTTTTTTCAACTCTCAAAGTATTATTGTAAGCTAAATTGAAATTTTTTTGAATTTTTCAGATTTTTTTAACCATTTATAAATATCAATTAGTGTATCAGTAGCCTTTGAATTTTCTCTGATTTTTCAGTAATTTTGCTAGAATTTCTTCTACTAATATCTACTGAAAAACAAAGCAATTGAATTTTTCTTGAACTTTTTGGATTTTTTAAGCATTTATAAATCTCAAAAAAAAAAACTAAAATCAGTGTATTAGTAGCTTTTGAATTTCTCCTGATTTTTTTGGTGATTTTTCTTGGATTTTCTTAGCATTTTATATCAACATTTAAACAAATTCTTTGTCAGCCTTAGTCAGAACTGACTAATCACATCATTTAGAAATTTAGATAAAGATATAATATTTTGAAATATAAAAAGCTAATCAACAATAGACTAGGCTGATTGAAATAGAATTTAGAATAATAAAAAAATAATAATAATCTGTATAATATTCAATATCTAATGGAGGACATTTAAGATCAATGTGTGCAAATTTCATTAAAAGATAAACATAAAAAATAAAGAAAATTTATTTATTATATGAGAAGTTTATTTGTCATAAAAACAAAATATTTATTTTTTTATTAAAACAAAAATGTTGCATGTGATGCACGTGACCTCAAAGTGCCTTTGGCAGGACAAAGACTATTCGCATGTGTGCAGGAAACAAAGCCAAAGCTTGATGGAGCACGTGATGCACATGACCTCAAAAGTGCCTTTGGCAGGACGAAGACTATTTGCATGTGCAGGAAACACAGCGCCTGGTGGCGAGGGAGGCGTCGATCTCTTGTTAGTATACCAAGTGCGCAGCGAAGTGTATTTCGATCGCAGTGGTGGCAAGCTTTCCCCCCGGGGTTTTGATGCTACCCCACTTGCCCTTTAAGTAGTTAGAAGTCTTATTTAGCCCGGCTAGGTCTACCGTGATCCGTTGTAACAGACGCGATCATAGCTACATGTTAGCGTAGGTAGATATCTAATAGTAACATAGTAACAAAGCCAAAGCTTGATGATGCACGTGATGCACGTGACCTCAAAAGTGCCTTTGGCAGGACGAAGATCAAAAGTGCCTTTGGCAGGACGAAGACTATTCGCATGTGTGCAGGAAACAAAGCCAAAGCTTGATGATGCACGTAATGCACGTGACCTCAAAAGTGCCTTTGGCAGGACGAAGACTATTCGCATGTGTGCAGGAAAGCAAAGCCAAAGCTTGACGGAGCACGTGATGCACGTGACCAAAGTGCCTTTGGCAGGACGAAGACTATTCGTCAGGACATAACCCTCTTCTCATTACTTATGTAAGAGAGTCAGGGAATATAACTAGGAGAACTTTGTGCCACAGGCGGTGTTTGTTTTGCATGGTGTTTGGGTATTGGAACTGTTCTTGCAGACTTTCAGGTGGCGTGAACGTTGGGCAAGGGTTACATCGCGTATTACTGTCAGTAAGAACTCGGGTGTTGGGTGAGGTCAGGTATTGGGGTGCTTCATGAAATTGGATTCCTCTGTTCTTGCTGTGTAGACGTGTATGCGGGTTGTCGCGACCACCCATGGTGTGTAGGTCCTTGCCTCGCCTCCCCTAATCTTGTATCTTGGTTCTGCCCTTTAACCTCTTCACGTCTTCATCGTCCCTCCATCTCCACTCTCCATCCCTCCTGTCCCCGCTCTCCTTCTGCCCTTGCCTCCATCCGTGTCCACCACCTCTCTTCATCCTCATCGTTTTCTTCATCGTCTTCTTCTGGCTTTGTTCTGTCTTCACAGATCTTTTCTGTCTTGGTGAAGGCTCCCGTCTTGGCTAGGAACTTTGCCATGGCCTCCAGGCCTTTCTTGGTGCCAAGTAGGATTCCCAGCTCCATTTGAGGGTCTGCCGCCTCCAATATGTCTCTGTGCTCTTCATATTTGGAGCAATCCCTTATCATATGTTCCTGTGTTTGGAAGCGTGCCCTGCATGTACATCTAGTCGTCTTGTTAGCAATGAATCTAGCATAGTACTCACCTAGGAAGGCATGTTTTGTTTGACATTGCATGAGCCTGCTGAATACCCCTCTCAGGGTATGTGCTACGTGCTCTCGGTTTCCACCTGGGTTTCAGCCTGTTTGCGACTGTGAAGCCCCCTGATGGCGGTGACTTCTGCCATTCTTCTTCCCATTTTTCGAGGGTCTTCTCCTTCGTCCTTCTCTTAGCATTTGTGAGCGTTACATAGTTTTGTGTCCAGATTTCGGTCCCTGCTTTGGCCTCTTCATCAGCCCTTTCATTCTTGGCTATGTCTTTGTGTCCGGGGCACCATTCTATACTTACTGTCTTTTCCTTGTCTCCCTCCAGGAAACTGTCAACTGCTTGTGTTGTCCGCACCATTTGGAGTTGCTCCGGTTTCGGTTTTGGTTCATAGGCAGATGTTACCGCTGCAGTGTTGTCGGCATATACGTGTATGTGTTTTATTTGTTTGTATCTGTCTGTGAATTCGGTTGCTGATTTCATCGCTCTGGCAATGCCTGTTAGCTCTGCGTCATATACCTCGGCGTTGTGTCCCAGTCCTCCCCTCTCTGTAAACACCTCCTTGCCCTTGTGGTATCCTACAATCCCCCATCCTGTCATCTTGGTGTTTCTCTCCCCTTTGTGCTGTGATCCGTCTGAGTATACTATCACCCACATCTTGTCCCTCATCAGCACTTCTATTACCTCGTTATGCCATTTGGCTTCCTTTGCTTTCTTGCTCCCCTTTGGTGTGCCCACAATTGTTAGCTGTGGGAGCTGTTCCTTGGCTGTCTTATGCCATGGGGGGGAGATGAATGGTGTGGTAGGGAGATGAGGTCTACTGAGAGACGTAGATTGGAATGGGAGTTTGACGTGGGCTGGAGAATTGATGTTGGTAACAGAGGGCATACAAGTAGGTGATCGGGAGGGGCATGTACAGGTCTACGACGGAAAGTTGAGGTGGACGAATTGGGTAGTTAGAGGAACAGGAAAAGCATAAGAAATTAAGGTTCTAACATTATGAGACCGACCGATGGTCAAAAACGAAATTTGGGGGAGAATCAACAATGTGGACAGACTTAGGAGTAGATCATTGATTCCTAGAACATGTACAATAGGTATAAAAGGGAAGAAAAAATATATGAATAGCAGGTTTCTATACCCCACATTCTCCGGTCTTGAGCTAGCTTGTTTCATGCATATTGTCATTGTGTTTCGTTGTCGTCTGGTCTGGATATCGTCTTGCTTGGCATACTTCTGGCTTCATTGACGTTTGATCCGACGTCAAACGTCACATGCTCGCTATCTTTGGCAGCGTACTTGGCTTCTTGGTGATCTCGCTTCTTGGCCTCAGCTTCATTCTTGTCTGTCCTGGTTCTGTTATTAGATTGATCGATTGTTTTGGCATCTTTGCTTCTGTTCGGCTTCTCAGCTTCTAAACTTCTTGGGCGTCTCGTTCTATTGACCTCTTCATTCCAGACTCACTGAGCTTCTATTACTCTCTCTTTCTCATGTCCATTGTTACTGAGTTTCTCTCAGTCTTACTGGAGTTTGTTCAACTTTGGCCACGAACTTCACCGCATTACGATGAACACTACTTTACAGCTACGTCTCACCATCACATTTTTCTTATCTACTTCGACTTCTACCCTTACCCTCTACTCCCGACTCTTTCGACTACGTTACCAATCCATTAGGTAGCCCAACCCATGTCTACAGATTGGTGACCGAGACAGGGGATTATATTGGCATGTTGAAATCGAATTAATGAGGTGAAAAAAGTTGTGAGTTGGGAAAAATGGATGAAGGATCAGAGTCGTCAAGCCAGGCATCTGCCGGTGTGCAGACCTCTGTTGGTGTTCAGACTTCTCTTGGTGTTCAATCTTCGGTTGGGAATGGAGGTTGTAACAATGCGGTACCCATGCCTGCACCACACAATCGTCACACACTGTACTTTGATGGCAATCAGGTTCAGAACTTTTTGAATTCGTTAGAACAGCATGTGGACAGGTGAGGGTCATTCATTCACAGTTGCTGGGCTATGTGTTCCATTATTGTTCAAGGAAAGTGAAGAGAGTGATCAAGAACATGCCGGAGTTAGGAGCAGATGATTGGGTAGCGTTGAGGACAATGATGATCGACTTGTATGGAATGAATGACTCAGAGTCAGTGGTGAATTTGGAGTCGTTTTGGGCTTGGACAACAAAACTCGGGATGGAGGGGAGCATTACCTTGAAGCATGAAGTGGAAGAGTACTACAGGCAGTTTAAACAACTTTTGGTTCCCTTGATGCAAGCACCAAGGTGTATTACAGAACATGACCTTGATTGGTGCTTCTATAGAGAAATTCGAGATGACCTGAGGTTGAGGATTAGTAGGAAGGTGCCGACAGAAAACAAGAGGACGACAAACCCACCAATGATCGAAGATCAAATGAAATGGTTGTTGGCGGAATTTGATGTCTTGAGCATAAATAATGCGAGGGTCCCAATCATAATGCCGGAAAATGAGGAGGAGTCAGATGGTTTGGACAGAGAGTCGGAAAGGAAGGAATGGAAGGCTGAGAAGAGAATGAGGAAAAAAGCTTCGAAGGTTGATGGACCAGTATCTTCTGTGAAGGTGATTCCAGAACAACCAGTATCGATAGACAAACTCGTGAAGGGGTTGGATCAGTTATGGTTGACAATGGTGGAAGAGTTTAGAGTGCAGAGTGGCACAACAAGTGGTGGACCAACATTAGGCAGGAGATGCGGAATGGGAGGATATCAATGCCCAGAGGAGCATGCATACGGATACAACAACTGTCCTCTAACGCATAAACTTCTTGAAGAAGAACTGATTCGATACAATAAGCAAGGTCATTTGGTTTTGATGGATGGGAAGGACTTACTGCCGCCAACAAGAGACGCGGGAGGCATGGTGCAGAGGATTTGGGAGATGAAGTTGAGAAGGATGGAAACTAAGAGGAAGATGGTTGATAGAAGGGATGACAGAAGAGACGTTCCCCCGCACATGGTATTGACGAGCTTTATGGAGCTTCAACTTGATGGTAAAGACATGTTGACAAGGGAGGCATTTGCGGTAGAGATGGTGGAGTTGACGCCAGCTTGGAGAACTGTAGTGAATCCAGCCATTCATACACAAAAAGAGGACATTTGTCACGATTCAACGAAGTGAGGTCTGACGATAAAAATTCCAGCAAAGCCAAGCATTCCTGACTCGGCAAAAAAATTGAAAAAGGACATTGAGAAGAAAGGAAAAGAGATAGATGGAAGTAAGAAGAGTACTGCACCTAGACCTTACAAATTGAGAGCACCACAACACTTGTTGCCACCAGCGCAAAATACGAGAGGAGGAACAGAAAAGAAAGAGAAGGAGGAAGGAGGTGGGAAAGGACATCCAATGTATCACTTGTTGACAGTTCAGGAGAAGGTGGACTTGACTGCTGTAGAGGCGAGGCTATTGGACGAAACAATGGTTACGATGACAGTTGGACAATTTTTAAGGTGCTCGCCGGAATTCAAAAAACGAATGGCCAACATGACAAAGACTCGCCGAGAATACACAGATAAGATGGTTGTGGTGAATAAGGTGGAGATGTTTGATGAAGACTTGTGTCCTTGTGGATGTGCGGAACTAAGAACAGAGGGAGTGAGTGCAGAGAAGGGAAGAGAGTCAGAATTTGTCGGGTTGAAGGTACATGTAGACTGCAACACAAACGTAATAATGGAAGACGCAATCAAAGTAAGATATGCTTTGGCCGTTAAGTTGCATAAGTGTCCAGTTCCACTATTTGTGATGGTGACAGGGAAGTTCAAAGAAACATTTGGAGGGATAAGAACTGTGTTTATGGTGGATACTGGATCCAAGCTGAACCTTTGCCCTGGCTACTTATACAAAAAAACTCAGTTATCACTGGACCTGGACGGAACGAGATGGTCGTTGAAGGGAATTCATGGAGACCCAGTTAGGTTAAAAGGGTGTGCAAGAGACGTGTCGATAAAGATAGGAGGCCACGTGTTTGACCACCATTTTTTCATCAACAGAGCGGTTAGAGGATCTGAGGGTACAGGAGATGTGATCCTTGGACAGCCATGGTTACAGTGGTACACAGCATGCATTCAATATGATCGGTCGGGAGATATGACAATGAGGGTCTGGCAGGATGGGTATCAAGGGGATCGAGTGACACTGTTGGTACCTTTGACGGCACCAAATGAAGTAAGGAACAGGGAGTCATTGGAGGTGATGGGGCATATGAAGTGTAGACGGCATCCAACAGTAGAAGATGTGGAGGAAGATGAGGCAGGACACTAAATGAGGATGCGGGACCAAGGCCTGTACATCAGCTTGCATCTATTTCATGCCTTGGGGAGAGTTTATACACTATGGTTGGGAGTTATGAGGTTGAGGACAAGGAAGGAGTTAGGGAGGAGAGAGGAGACAATGACAGGTGGGAGGAAAGAGATCTGCTGGAGAGTTATGATGATTTGTTAAGAAGGGTGGCATATTTGTCCCCACTGCCACTTGCACCTCAATCAACACCGTGGACGAAGAGAGTTTTTGAAGTAGATGAAATCAGAGAAGGGGATGAGATATGGTCAGCAAATGTTCTTCAACGAAGGAGGAAATACAAACCTGTAGATCAAAAAGTTTGCCCAGTTCCCAGCTATATGCCAAATTCAGAGGGACAAACATTTTGACTGGTAATAATCGAGGAACCAGCGCCCTTGCCCTTGGACCCACCATGTTTGGAGGACTTTGTTCCGACGTCAAAGTTAACAAAGGAGAGGTTAGATAACATCCCTTGGAAGGGTGCCACAAGGGTTCCTAAGTCCACAAGAGATTGATTTGCTGGTGTACATCTTAGTAAGGAGGAAAGATGCCTTGGCTTTCGATGATTCAGAACAAGGCACGTTCTCGCACAAGTATTTCGATGATTATGAAATTCTGGTCATTGAGCACACTCTGTGGGTTTAGCAACCAATTTGAATTCCTAAAGCAATAGAGGAACAAGTAAGGGAGGCATTGTTGGAGCAGGAGAAGGTGGGAAAATTTGAGCCTTCGACTGCATTGTATCGGTCAAGGATTTTTGCTGTCACAAAGAAGAACGGTATCAGGATAGTACAGGACGTTCAGGAATTAAATAAGGTTACAGTAAGGGACACCACCTTGCCACCCAGGGTTGACGACTTTGCTGAGGGGTTTGTGGGAAGGGGAGTTTATGGGTTATGCAACTTATTTGTGGGATACAATGGCAGGAAGTTAGTGAAGGTGTCAAGGCCATTGATGACGTTTGGATGTATACTGGAAGCTAGGAGAGGCACAATGTTGCCGCAAGGGGCAACAAATTCCTTTCCAGAATTTCAAAAGTGTGTGGACCATACTATTAAGGAGGAGAAGGAAGCACGGCCACCAAACGGTAATGGGTTTGTAGATGATGTGGGTATAATAGGGCCAAAGTCGTGGTATGGGGGAGAAGAGGTAGCTCCAGGAATCAGGCAGACGATTTATGAATACGCAACAATACTGGATCAATTCTTCGCTTGATTTATAGAGGTGGGGATTACAGCTTCGGAAAAGAAGTTGATTTTGGCTACACCAATGCTTAACATTGTGGGAACGGTGGTGTTGATGGATAGGTGGCATTTGGAATGTGGATTGGTGACAAGGGTGGAGAAGTGGCCTGTGCCAGAAGATGTTCATGACTGTCAGGTTCCGCTGAGTTGGGGGCTTTCTGGGAAAGCAACGCCCTTACAATGCGGACTTGATCTATGGATACTCAGGTGTCTGGAACTCTGGGGCTAGGACTCTGGGGTTCAAGACGTGGACAGGGGTAATCCCGGAAGAGGGGACTTGGTCTGGGGGTTTTGGGTTGTGGGTAGCTGGGGGTTGGGTGGGGGTTGAGTCGTAATCCGGAGGTTCTAAGACAAGACCGGGTTAGCAAATTACAAGTCGCGAAGTACGTACCAAACTTTGGAGCACGTGGTTATTCAAGTGTGCCAGTCAAAGCGTGCCAGTCAGGGCATACCAATCAAGCAAAGGGCACGCAACAATTTAAGTTATCCAAGTTAATATCAAGACTAGCGAATACAACGGGGAACTACGCTATAAGTACTATGGGACCGGGTCTCAGGGTTCCGGGGTGTCTGGGATGGGTTCCGGGAGTCATTGAGTAGCGGGCAGGGACTGTATACTTGGATCGCGCATGTGGGGTGCACGATCAATTGGCATGGAGGGAGCTGTAATGCGTAATGCATGATGGCCAGAAGTGAGTCACGTGATCTGATCATTGATCAGGCCTGGTGGCAGCTGATGGCGGTTCTTGATGCGCATGATGGCGGTGTCGGTAGTCGTGATGGCAGGGCGTGTCCTGTGGGGTTGGAGGGAGGGTCCCAGATGGTGTTCCGGGGGTGTCCCAGGGTGGATCTGGAGGGGAGGGGTCATGACAATGACGTCAGATCATTCCTAGGGACTGCAGAGGTGGGATGAAAGTGGATCAAGAACTTTTTGTTGGTGGCAAAACCCTTGACAATGCTGATGAGGAGATTGGATAGAGAATTTTATTTTGGTGACGAGGAGTTGCAGGCGATGGACTCTATCAAGAGCCTAATAACATTGGCACCAGTCTTTATTGTTATTGAATACGAGGACGTGAGAAGACATTCAAAGCTAAGCAACTTTAGAGACGGAGATGTAAATGGATTGATTGTGTTGGAAGTAGACTTGTGCAAAAATGGGGCAGGATGGATTTTACAGCAATACAGGGGGCACAAAAAGAAGCCAGCATTGTTTGGTTCTTGCACGTTTAACAACACAGAATCAAGATATTTGCAGCCGAAATGTGAATTGTACAGCCTTTTTCAAGCACTCAAAGTGCTGCAACACCGAGTGTGGGGGGTATTCTTTAGAGTGGATGTGGATGCAAAGTTTCTGGTCAAGATGATACAAAACCCAGACCTTCCGAACGCCCCGATGACTTGCTGGATTCTCTATATTTCTCTCTTCGACTTTTTATTGAATCATGTGCTCGCTCAATCTCATCAAGGACTGGATGGGCTTTTGAGACAAAGGAAGGCAGATGACAATTCAGAGGACTCAGATTCAGAGAATTTTTTGGATAAATTGGTGAGTAAAAGCACATTGATGAGAAGTTCTGCGACTGGAGAGTTATCATGGTTGGTGAGAGGATCATCAGCTTTTGGGTGGAACACAGAAACAATGAAGGGAATGATGGAGCATATTAGGAGGACTCTGAGGACTCCGTACACGACTTTTGTGACAAGTGCAACCACTTTTTACATGGCCTTATTTGGGGTTTCAAAGGAAGAAGAAAATCTTGAGAACGATGAGAGTTTCAACGTATCATGCAGAGAAGTGCTTACAGTACCTCTGGTTAATGGAACTCTATCCCACGCTGCCAATTCTTTTGTTTTCTTAGGTCAAGACTTTTGTAAGAAGAGGTGGGAACAAGAAGTGGAATTGGAGTATTGGTGGGGACAAGAGGTGGTTTTATTCGGCATAACTTAGTACACGTGGAGATTGGGGTATGAAGGGGGAATGGAGGAACCTTTGTGTGCAAAGCATGAATTTGGGATGAAGAATGAGAAACCAGAAGGTATATGGGCAGACATCAAGGAGTATTTGTCAACGTTGGCTATGCCAAGGAGGTGCAGGACGGAAAAAGAACAAAAAGCCTTCATCAAAATGTCTAAAAGATATTTTCTGTATGAGAAAAAGCTGTGGCTTAATTTGGTGAAGGGTAAGCTTCTGAGGCTGGTGGTGGAGAGTAAGGAGAGACAGGTGGAATTGGTTGCGGAAGCTCACAACGAGGCAGGACACAGAGGCCAAGATGCAATGTACAAAACACTGTCTGACAGATTTTATTGGCCAAACTTGTACAACAATGTTGCGTATTTTATGCATTCTTGTAACATATGTCAACTCCAATCAAGAACAAGACCAAAGGTAGCGCTATCACCAACTTGGAGTGCAGCCATGTTACAATACTTCTGTTTGGATATGGTTCACATGGGACAGGGACATGGAGGAAAGAAGTATTTTTTACAAGGGATGGAACCAGCCATAGGGTGGCTGGAAGCTAGAGCTTCAAAGAGAGCTGATTTCATTGCCTGGGGGAAGTTCATGTACGAAGAAATCATCTGCCGTTTTGGACATATCCCTGCGTTTATCACCGATGGAGAGAAAGAATTTCTTGGGGCAGCTGAGTACATTTATTGACAGTACAGGATAACGGTTATAGTTTCATCGCCATATCATCCTGAAGGGAACGGAATCGCCGAACAAGCTCATAAAACGTTGTGCAACTCAATCATAAAGGTGTGCAGACAAGATTCAAAAAAATGGCTGCTGTTTGTGGAAGCCGGTCTGCTGGCAATGAGAACTACCACTTTGTGGACGACTGGATATACACCTTACTTTTTGTTATACGGTTGTAACCTGTTCTTTGCCTTTGACATCGCTGACATAATGTGGGAAGGTTTATATTTGGATCAGGTTTGGTCGATGGAAGACTTGCTAGCTATTAGAATGAAACAATTGGTTAGGAGGGATGAAAAGTTGGTTGTCGCTTTGGAGCATCAGAAGAAGGCGAGGGAGAAAGTGGTGGCTGCATTCAACAACAAGTTTAGTCGACTACTGTCAAGTGGGGAATTTGAGGATGGAACCTGGGTGTTGCTACACAAAACCTGGCTAGAGGGTCAGAAGGGTCACAAATTTGCTCTCAGATGGTCAGGACTATTCATCGTGGACTGCAGGCTGCAAGATTCTACTTATTAACTGTGTGAACTTGACAGGACGGTCAGAAAGGAATCAGTAGTGGCAAATAGGATGAAGATTTTCTACTTTAGGAAGGAGTTTCAGACCATCAAGACTGTTCAGTTGGTGAAGGGATTGAGTACTAATCAGGATGAGTCAAAAAGCTTTCAGAATTGGAGTATGTCAAAGGTAGAGGTGCGTGGAGATGAGGAGATTACAATTGGGGATTTGCATGGAGAGATCGTGACGCTGCTGGCTTATTTGAATATTGAATGGCTGCCTATGGAGGGAATGGGCGCCCTTGACAATGAAATCATTGTTTAAAATGATGGCAGTCTGTGGTAGGGAGATGAGGTCTACTGAGAGACGTAGATTGGAATGGGGGTTTGATGCAGGCTGAAGAATTGATGTTGGTAACAGAGGGCATATGAGTAGGTAATCAGGAGGGGCATGTACAGGTCTATGATGGAAAGTTGAGGTGGACAAATTGGATAGTTAGAGGAACAGGAAAAGCATAAGAAATTAAGGTTCTAATATTATGAGACCAACCAATGGTCAAAAACAAAATTTGGAGGAGAATCAACAATGTGGACAGACTTAGGAGTAGATTGTTGGTTCCTAGAACATGTACAATAGGTATAAAAGGGAAGAAAAAATATATGAATAGCAGGTTTCTATACCCCACATTCTCCGGTCCTGAGCTAGCTTGTTTCATGTGTATTGTTATTGTGTTTTGTTGTCGTCTGGTCTGGTCTTGAATATTGTCTTGCTCAGCATACTTCTGGCTTCATTGATGTTTGATCCAACGTCAAATGTCGTGTGCTTGCTATCTTTGGCAGCGTACTCAGCTTCTCGGTGATCTCGCTTCTCGGCCTCAGCTTCATTCTTGTCTGTCCCAGTTCTGTTATCAGATTGATCGATTGTTCTGGCATCTCTGCTTCCGTTTTGCTTCTCGGCTTCTAAACTTCTTGGGCATCTTGTTCCATTGACCTCTTCATTCCAGACTTGCTGAGCTTCTGTTACTCTCTCTTTCTTGTGTCCATTGTTACTAAGTTTCTCTCGTCTTACTGGAGTTTGTTCAACTTTGGCCATGAACTTCACTGCATTACGATGAACGCTACTTCATGGCTACGTCTCACCATCACATTTTTCTTATCTACTTCGACTTCTACCCTTACCCTCTACTCCCGACTCTTTCGACTATGTTACCGATCCATCAGGTAGCCCAACCCACATCTACAATGAGTTTATGTTCTCTCCCTCCACTAATGAGTAAGAGCAGGTCAATAATTAAAGGACCTACTGTAGTCAGATGTGACCTCTGTGTGTATCAGTCATGACTCCGCTACATATGCCCTTCAGACAAACCATAGGAGGGGGCGTCTCTACTAAACAGTTGCGTTCAAAAGTTAAAGCAAACAAAAGGAGGAAATAAGAAAACTTTGTAAGGGTTGAACCTTATTGGGGGGTAACCTCATTACACATCATTCTTCCTCTCCTTCTGCATCTGCATCGCCTTGCTGCTTGTTGGCGGGCATGATGTCCTCCTTGTCTACATAATCCGTCAGCTCAGCTTATGCCAGCTTGGGATCAATCTGGGTGCCATCCTTCATAATCACACCAGCCAATCCATGCTCACTCTCCACTATAGGGACCCTTGATTCAGTTGTGGTGTGAAGGGGATTGGCAGTGGTACGGGGACAAGATTTCTTAGCAGGGACTAATGATCGGGATTTTGCTGCAGAAGTCTTGGGTAATTCCTTCAACAATTTCATTTGCTCCTCAAGATTATCCGAATTATAGGGAGGAGTGCAGTTGTAGATTATATAATCATGCTGTTCATTATCATGATGGTGGGGTACTTCTCAGGTTTGATAGAGCATCGATTCCTCACTGCATATAACAGGCAAGACAGAACGCTGGTCATTGTAATCGTTGAGCCACGTGTGGGTGCCATGGCAATTGGAGTATCCGTTGTGAAAGTGCGATGGAGTACCTGATGGATTGGATACAAAGTTGAATGAGCTGAAAGTGGAGGGCAAGGGTAGAGGTCAGATTAGATAAGAAAAATGATGGAGTGCGTGCGGACATAGAGTATCGTTTGTTGTAGTGAGACAGCAATATGTAATCCAACGTTCTGCAAAGACAAATCAGAACACCAGAGAGCTTGAGAGTAATCAAGTAGACAGAGAGAGAGAGAGAGAGCTGTAGTAGAAGACCCAAGCAAGAGAAAGTAAAGCGTCAAAAACAACAAAACTAAGTGGTAGGTAGAACCCAAAGAAATCAATTTGCCAGAGAGCAGAAGCAGAAGCAGAAGCAGAGATGCCAAATCAACTGATCAAATATCAGAACAGAGCTGAGACAGAGAAGCAGTAACACCAAGAAGCTGAGAGGATCCAAGTACGCTACTGAAGACAGTGAGCACGCAGTGTTTAACATTGGATCAGACGTCAATGAAGACAGAACAAAGCCAAGCAAGACTAGACTCAAGACCAGACTAGACAACAACAAGACAATATTCGAGATGCACAAAACAAGCTTAGCTCAAGACCAGAAAATATGAGGTGTAGAAACCTATTCATTGGTATGTTTTTCTTCTCTTATATACTTATTGTACATATCCTTGGAATTGACGATCTTCTCCCAGAATCTCCCAACATTGTCGATCCCTCTCAAATTTCATTTTTGACCATTGGTCGGTCTCATAATTCTAATAACTCTATTTTCCCCTTGCTTCATTTGTACCACCAATTTCCTAATCTGACCATGTTGTTTTTCATTGTACACTTACCCAGATATTCTCTCATTATTCTACTCATGTCTGTCATTTTTGTTGTAAATTCCAATTCACTTACTCAACTTCCCTTCCCATTTGATTCTATCAATAACCCCTTCCCCTCTACCACACTGTATGACATACCCAAACTAATTGGTAAGGAGTGATTATATAGCAGAGCTCCTGGTAACTGGCTGGTCTTCTTCATTGCCTGCTAAGCATGGTAATGTTTAGTGCTCTGAACCTTTAGACCGGATGGGGCTCTCCATGTGCAAAGGGTGTCCTCATAAGTCTGTTGATCCATATCACCATTTTTGGTGATGAAGCCTGACTCTACTAGCTTCTTCAGACAAGGGTCCACAAAAGTGGTGGGTAAATAGCCAGGGAGGAAGGACGGATGTCTGTAACTCCACCAGTTTTTGTCGGTCTTCCATGTTGCCAAATGAAACTCACACTCATTGGGATGAGCTGAATTCAACCAGCTTGCGACTTCTTCATACTCAGCTGGCTTGACATATGCAGGATTCCCACAAGTCAAATGGACGTGGCTATCAAATTGCATTATCAACAAAAGTTGCAAGAGATGCAAACACACGGAGGCTAAGAAGAGCCTTGTCTTGTCCTAAAAGGTAATGATAAGGGTGTCCGGGTCCTGTTCTACACAGGGGTGCTGATCTGCCTTTCCCTTTGATGCTGCATGATGTTTGGATCCTTGACGCCTAGGGAGATCCATGTCTGCAGTCACAGAGAAGCAAGTGGCATTGAGCTGAAGAGATGTGATATGGTTATAGGAGGTGAGAGGGGAAAAGGTTGATAGCCACATAATCAAGGCCTCCAGGCATGTATTTATCTCAACAGAAACTATATATTCTAAATAGGTCTGTGGGTCATTGCTGTGGAGGCTTCCCAGAGCCGTTGGTCAACTGATCTATTTTCTCTATCCCTACTAATTTGAGATATGCATCCAATAGATTCAGTTCCTTAGTCTGGTCACATGTCAACCAGGATTTATCTCCTGCCATCCAGATTACTTCGAACATAGCATTTGTCCTGGTCTTCTTATGTGCTACAATGTGTTTGGCAGCCCATCTTCAGTATCTGTACTAGTAATCTGTTCATCCAGTCTACCAGAGAATAACTTATCATCATTGACTAGGTCACCCTTCTTGAATGGACAAGGCTGGCGATGTCTGTTGGCATCCTGAGTCTGTTTAACCCTTGCTGCCAATATACAGTCATGAGCCATCATGATGGCAATTCTTAGTCTCTGCATAAAGACTCTTACTCCTGAGTACTCCGTGGGTGGAGCCAATTTTCACACCAATGGTCATAGCAATCTTTCTGAGTTTAGGAAGAAGAGTGCATATCCCATTGTTTCTGATCAGGCTAAATTTATGGCAAACTCAATTGCAGATAACTTCAAGACCCAGTCCTTCTGTGTTGGTCTCACACATTGCCTAATTATCTGAACAATGGTTTGGTTTGCTCTTTCCATAGCTCCATCAGATTGCAGATAATATGTTGACAACATGCATAGCTGCATTCCAATTAACTGATGCAGGTGCATCCAAAATGTACTGGTGAAATAAGAGTCTCTATCGCTGACTATGGCTCTTGACAATCCATGGAGCCTATAAACTTCTGCAAACACTAACTCGGCAACTTGTCTGGCTGTGTAGTTTGTTCTAGCAGCTACCAGATGAACCATAACTGTTAGTAAGTCAATTATTACTACTATCAAGTCGTATACTACATTTTTGTCCTTAGATTCTGATAGCAGGCCTACAAAATCCATTCCGATCACCTTTCAAGATTGCAATGGGACTTTGAGAGGGTGTAATAGCCTGTAGGGCTTCTGGTTGAAGGGTTTGCTTCTCTTACATGTCATACATGTAGTAAAGTACTTGTGAACATTATGCACCATGGTTTTCCACCAGACATGATCCTGTAAGTACAGAAGAGTCTTTCATGCCCCTAAGTGTGCCAAGAGAAAGTGCACCTCTGCTATTACAATCTTGCAGAGGTTTCTCCCTCTTACAATTACTTCAGGAATGCAGAGTAACTTTCCCCTATCAGTCTTGATATATATGATCCCGTCCTCTGTGACTTCAAAGTTTTTATAGGCCTTAGGTGTCTCTATTATCTTTTGGAGCATCTTGTCCTCCTTGTACCTTCCTTTCAATTCTGCCATTAAGTCTGACAGATCCTGTCCTCTATTTAGTAATTCTTCTAGAGATACTAGGGTCATTTCCTTGGTCTGATCTGCTAAGAGCTGCAACCGTCTTGCTAGCTCTTTGTTGGCTTCTCGTTCTATTTTGGGGGTCTTTTTACATATTTCAGGTATATTTCCATACTCCAAATGTGCCGATGCATCTGCCTTAGATAAACCTTCCTTCTTTCATTTTGCTGGCAGTTTAATTGTCAGTTTTCTGGCTCTATTGTTCATCATACCCTCACCCTCCTTTCATTTTCGAGGGCCTCTGAGAACAAAATTCTGAGCTGTCCATGCTGCAAATTCAGCAGCAGTCTCAGGACGTCCAGTCTCTGCAGATTCTGCCTCACACTGCTGGGCTATCCTCCTGACAGGCTCGCTTGCAACAACATCTGAAAGGCCTGCATTTTGCCCCTCCTCCCCAATGAGGACTGCCATCAATATCAGATGCTCTTCTAAACTGTCATCATCAATAATGTCATGGTAAGTATACTCACTTTTTGTCCTCACCTGTCAGGTTCCGCTGAGTCGGGGGCTTTCCGGGAAAGCAGTCGCCCTTACAATGCGGACTTGACCCACGGATACTCGGGTGTCTGGAACTCCGGGGCTAGGACTCCGGGGTTCAAGACATGGACAGGGAAATCCCGGGAGAGGGGACTTTGTCCGGGGGTTTTGGGTGGTGGGTAATGGGGGAGTTCGGGTGGGGGTCGAGTCGTGAACCGGAGGTTCTAAGACAAGACCAAGTTAGTAAATTAAAGTCGCAAAGTGCGTACCAGTCTTAGAGCACGCGAATATCCAAGCGTGCCAGTCAATGCGTACCAGTCAAATAGAGGGCACGCAACAATCCAAGTAAAGCAAGTAACAGTGTATGTAATATCAAGACTACCGAATACAACAGGGAGCTATGCTATAAGTACTACGGGGCCGGGTCTCGGGGTTCCAGGATGTCTGGGATGGGTTCCGGGGGTCATTGAGTAGCGGCAGGGGCTGCATACTGGGATCGCACGTGTGGGGCATGCGATCAATTGGCGCGGATGGAGAGGTAATCGCAGCACAACCCCGACTGCGTCATCGATTATGCTCACTAGTCTTCGATACATGGTATCGGTGTAGGCCTTGGTGGCCTCATTCATCCCAGGTGTCTTGTTGCGTCCCTCGGCGGGGATGAACGTCGAAAAAGCCTGCACAGGCCGAGTCATCGGTCCCCTGGGGCTGTGGGATCTGACATCCCGAGGGCCCTGCCCTCCAGTCCGTCTATCCGACTCCACCCCCCGCGGCTCCTCTCTACTGCTGATATCGCTCCCGAGCTTACTTCGACAGCTGTTCTGTGCACGCTCCACAAATTCTCGCCTCATTTCATCAATGGGTTGGGGCCCATTGAAACTGATTCTCTGATCGTCAATACGAGAGTA